>OY856188.1:74063897-74154435 GCA_963693315.1 Diogma glabrata | reverse complement strand
ATAACCCATCATCTGATATCGCTTCTTTCCCTATAGGGTATCCCCCGCTGTAGTTGTTGTTCTTTACGTCCTATTTGTTGGCTGCTACCGATGTTTGCCGCTTACAGATGTTTTGTGCCGCCTTAAATGTCATTGCCCTTGCAACTGTTTAATGGAATGTTACCTTTGATATAACCATAACTGACTTTCTATTACATATCTAACATCAATCTGTTGCATTTAATCTGCTTTTCATTGTAGCTTCATCGATCTTGTTCTGGAACTGTTCGAATTTTTTCTGCTGTTCTACCTGTTAGCGCTACCATTAACGCAACACAATGCATTTCTCTCCAAATGCATAATACGAATTTGAAAATTCCAAAGGATGATGTTCCGTCTTATCGTACAGGTTTGAGTGAGAACCGGATATGACACTTTGGCAATGATTTCAATATATAGAATCCTTCTTTCTCCTTCTACTTTAAAGTTGTCCACTTTCGATTGTACTTTCTGCTCCAGTACTTCAACTTTTTTCTGCACATTTTTGACTTGCAGAGCGTAGACTTGTTGCTTTTTGTAGAAGTTTCTCGTCGAAATGTTGATTGTTGTTTATGGATTGTTGCTTAATTTGTTCTCGAATTGCAGTTAATTGTTGATCGATATTTGCCTCGTTGCTTCAATCTTTATGTTCACAACTTTTTTCTTCTAGAATTCTGCTCCTTCTTGTCAAAAAAGACGTTTATCAGAATCCTACCCGTCTGGTGCCGTCAATCTTTCTTTCAACTCTTCTCCAATTCTCTCTTTAATTCTGTTGCATGTTATTGTGTTTTTGTTATCTTCAGGTGTTTTATATTCTTTTAGTAGAACTATTTTCTCTAAAGTGTATTTTCCAAACCAATGTTCTTTTATTACATCGTACTCTATAATCGTCACAATATTCATAATCGTCCTTCCATTGATATTTTTGTTTGTACAAAATTAAGTCCGGTTAATATTTTAGGTAGATTTCATATAAAAATCTACCTATTGCAATGGGCTTCATCTCGGAATTTCGGAAAAATGTTTGTGCCAAACGACTATATATGATAAGCGGAGACAAAAAAACAAATCAAAAAAAAATTTATATATATATATATATATATATATATATATATATATATATATATATATATATATATATATATATATATATATAATATATATATATATATATATATATATATATATATATATATATATATATATATATATATATATATATATATATATATATATATATATATATATATATATATATATAAACGATATGAGATATAACGAAAACGACCGGCACTCTCACGGTCGCATTTGTTGAGGTAGATCAAAAAAATTTTCTGTGCTTGTGTGTTTTAATAATATCTTGGACAAGTTCGTGAATCAGCAAAATCCGACACGTGGTTAAGAAACTAGAGGCTTTTTTCTGAAAAAAATTGATTTTTTAAAACCGTTATAACGGCCGTTTGGATACTAATATTTCAAAAAATTTAACAAATTTAAAATCTTTGGAATCTTTTTTATCAATATGTTTTAAAACTAGACCTCTGCAGTTAAAGGTTCCTGAGTGAGCGGCTCCAACAAAAAAGTTTGCAAAAAAAAATTTTTTTTTTAAACAACCGGCACTCTCACGGTCGCATTTATAAAGCCAGATCAAAAAACCTTTTCTAAAAATGTGCGTTTTGTTAATATCTTGGACAAGTTCGTAAATCAGCCGAATTCAACACATGGTTAAGAAACTAGAGGCTTTTTTACTAGAAAAATACTCTGTTTTTTAGATCCGTTATAACGGCCGTGTGGATTCTAATATTTTTAAAAACTTCCTAAATTTAGAATCTTTAAAACCTTTTTAATCAGTTTCTTTCAAAAAAAGACCTCTGCAGTTGAAGGTTTCTGAGTGAACGGCTCCAACAAAAAAGCTTGTAAAACACAAAATGCGTTTGAATCAACCGGCGCTCTCACGGTTGCATTTGTGGAGCCAGATCAAAAAACCTTTCTTAAAAATGTGTGTTTTATTAATATCTTGGACAAGTTTGTAAATCAGAAAAATCTGACGCATGGTTAAGGAACTATAGGCTTTATACTAGAAAAAAAGTGGTTTTTTTAATCCGTTATAACGGCCGTTTGGATACTAATATTTTTTAAATCTTCATAAATTTAGAATTTGTGGAAACATTTTAATCCGTTTCTTATAAATATAAACCTCTGCAGTTAGAGGTTTTTGACTTGTTGGCTTCAACAAAAAAGTTTGCAACAATCCCCAACTACAATTTCCAAAAACCTTATAACAGTCAATGTCAACCTTATAACAGTCAAAAAATAAAAGATTTGAATAGAAGAAATTAATTTTTTTTTCTTAGAAATAAACTATTTTGATATTTTGCAGTAATTGCACGACATATGATATAGAGTAGGTTTGTGTCATAAATTAACACACACATGTTCTGTGGTAGATTTGATATTTGTTTGTTGCAAAATTGGATAGATATAATTTTGCTTGTAGGTAGCTAATTTTCTTTTTAAAATTTGTTCGATATCTGTTTGAAATTAGTTTGTTTTGTTTAAACTAATCTGATACATCAGATTCTACTGGCACACAAAACTGTCTGATCTCGAAATCTACCTATTTCTAGCGGATATACGTGCCGCTTGGACTTTTTATGACTGGTGTCGGTTTTCTCACACAAAAATATAAAGGAATCTTTACAAAATTTTAAGCAAAAACATTCGGTTTTATTAATTATTCACCACTATTATTTCACAAGAACAGAAAAGTAATTCTCCAAATAATATTCTTTATTTTAACAAGAATATTCAAGAGGTTCAACAACTCCAACGGTTGATTGTAGAAATGTCAAGTCCACAGCGTCCAAAATAATACACCAAAATTTCTCACAAAATGTTGAACCTTTATGATGCTTTGGACTACTTTAAACATATTTAATGTGATCCACAAAACCTTACTTTTAAACACCTATTTTTACAGTGACTATTTTATACAGAGTCGAAATTAAAACTAAAACTAATTTATTTTTTATTCCAGGGTAAACAAAGAAGAACAGGGTAAATTACGAGAGGCATTAAAGCAAAACAGCACTCAAACAATAGCAGAGTCAATAAATACGTCTTCATACGCATCCGATGCTCTACAGCTTATCCCAGAAGATGAACCAACTAATATCTTCGACAAAATCGTCAAATTCTATGATAATTTAAATGAAGATAAAAATTTAGATATCTATATTTTTACAATATTAACCATTGCAACAATTATCATATCATTATCCAGAAGTTTTTTCTTCTTCAATTTTGCAATGAGAGCATCTAGAAATCTACACAACACCATGTTTCATGGATTAACTAGAGCCGCTATGTATTTCTTTCATACGAATCCTTCTGGTCGAATATTAAACCGCTTTTCAAAAGATTTAGGTTTAATTGATGAAATTTTACCAACTGTTATGATCGACGTATTGCAAATTTTTCTAACCCTATTTGGTATAATTATTGTTATTGCACTTGTCAACGTTTATCTGATTATACCAATGATTATAATCAGTTTCATCTTCTATTTAATGAGAAAATTTTATTTACAATCATCAAGAAATATTAAAAGAATCGAAGGAACAACAAGATCACCGGTTTATTCTCATTTGTCAGCATCGTTAAATGGATTATCAACAATACGTGCTTTTAATGCGCAAAATATTTTAGTACAAGAATTCGATCATTATCAAGATTTGAATAGTTCTTCGTTTTATTTGGCCCTTGCAACAAGCCGTGCTTTTGGTTATTGGCTAGATGTATGGTGCCTTATTTATATAATAATTGTCACACTAAGTTTCTTTATCGGTGGTGAATCATTGGGAGGAAATGTTGGTTTAGCAATAACACAGGTGATGGGAATGACTGGTATGGTTCAGTGGGGTATGAGACAGTCAGCAGAATTGGAAAATAACATGACAACTGTTGAACGTGTTGTTGAGTATCAAGATATAAAACCAGAAGGCGATTTAGATAGTACAAAAGAGAATAAACCATCAAAAGAATGGCCGAAGGAAGGTGGAATTGAGTTTGTAAAATTATCGTTATCCTATTTTCCAGGAGATGATAGTGAGTTGGTTTTAAAAGATTTAAATCTTACAATAAAACCGAAAGATAAAGTTGGAATTGTCGGTCGAACAGGAGCTGGAAAATCTTCTTTAATAAATGCACTATTTCGATTATCATATAACGAAGGATCAATAATAATAGATTCTCATGCTATCGAAACATTAGGTTTACATGATTTGCGTACAAAAATTTCAATTATTCCACAGGAACCGGTTTTATTTTCTGGTACCATGCGTTATAATTTAGATCCATTTGATGAATTTACCGATGAAAAATTGTGGATAGCCCTTGATGAAGTAAATTTAAAGGAGGTCGTTTCAGAATTACCAGCAGCACTGGATACAAGAATAGCAGAAGGTGGTAGTAATTTTAGTGTGGGACAACGTCAATTAGTTTGTTTAGCACGTGCAATTTTACGTGAGAATAAAATTTTGGTTATGGATGAAGCAACAGCTAATGTTGATCCTCAAACTGATGGTTTAATTCAAACAACAATACGAAATAAATTTAAAGATTGTACAGTATTGACAATTGCACATCGGCTGAATACAGTAATGGATAGTGATAAGGTAACTACAATTGTTTTTAGCACGCTAATAGAATCGTTTGTTTTTTTGTAGTATCTTTCTAAATATCCGTTATAATTTTCTATCATGTTGTTCGTTATTTGCCATAGATAAAGGTAGGCTGTCTACAAGTGTCCTACGACATGCATCAATTTCAACAATTTAATTTATATCCTAGTCAAGTTTTACGTTAAATCTTAAATATTTTTAAGGTGTTGTGTAATAGGAATTACAGTATGTGTTACAACAACACATAGGTACCCTTTAAGATCGCTCAAAAACATGCGTTCTGAGGTGTTGACGGACGCTTTTTTTTTAAACCTTTGTGGATTGAAGGTACTCGATACCATTGATTCGGACAAATAATTTCATTTGTACGATGAACGTAGAAAAAGTTGATTTGCGTTTTGCCATTATGACAGAGAGTGATCTATGAAAGATCGACAAGTACACCGGGAAAATCAAATGTTTGAACAACTGTTCGACGATGTTGTAGAGAATCAAGTTTTGATGTTAGATTTCGACCTAATAGAACGTTTTTGAAACAGATGTAGCTCCTCAAACTTGACAGCAATACTCCATACAGGGACGATTGGACTTATAGATGTGGTGTAATTGATACGGAATGAAATATTATGCACATTTATTGAGGATGCCGAGTTTTTTTCGACGCGCTCTTTATTACCGCTGATACGCCATCGTTCCAGAGTAAGGCATTGAAAATTGTGACTCTGTAATAGCTCAGATGACCGCCTGGGCTAATTGTCTTGCCTCAGGTGACCGGCTGCGTCAATTGTAATGGTTCGACGGCACCTCTTATTGATAGAGTTACCGGCTACGCCTCCCAGGTGCTTGTTTATCACTTGTTTTATTTTGGAGTAAAAACTCTTACCTGGTTAGTTTGTTGAACTAGATGATTCTCAGCTGGTTTACTTTTGGAAACCAAAATAAGAAAGATTTCTTCTTCAGTTTCTCACTATTTTATTTCACTTGAAAGAATGATTTTAGATATGTAACACAAATTCTCTTGATTTAAATTTTTATTGATTTTACTAATTTTCTTGATTTCAATTTTCTAACGGAAAATTGATTTAATGATTTTAGAAATATAACACCAATTTTCTTGATTTAAATTTTAATTGATTTTACTAATTTTCTTGATTTCAATTTTCTTGACTTCAATTTTCTAACGGAAAATTGATTTAATGATTTTAGAAATATAACACAAATTTTCTTGATTTGATTTTCTTGATTTCAATTTTCTACCGGAAAATTGATTTAATGATTTTAGAAATATAACACAAATTCTCTTGGTTTAAATTTTAATTGATTTTACAAATTTTCTTGATTTAATTTTCTTGATTTCAATTTTCTAACGGAAAATTGATTTAATGATTTTAGAAATATAACACAAATTTTCTTGATTTAAATTTTAATTGATTTTACTAATTTTCTTGATTTCAATTTTCTAACGGAAAATTGATTTAATGATTTTTGAAATATAACACAAATTTTCTTGATTTAAATTTTAATTGATTTTACTAATTTTCTTGATTTCAATTTTCTTGACTTCAATTTTCTAACGGAAAATTGATTTAATGATTTTAGAAATATAACACAAATTCTCTTGGTTTAAATTTTAATTGATTTTACAAATTTTCTTGATTTAATTTTCTTGATTTCAATTTTCTAACGGAAAATTGATTTAATGATTTTAGAAATATAACACAAATTCTCTTGGTTTAAATTTTAAATATAACACAAATTTTCTTGGTTTAATCACACACAAATGTTGGTTTTTCACTAGGTTTCAAAAACGTAACCTAACTCTACGCGACGACCGGGTTATGTTAAAATTATTACTGACTGACTTTTTAACCGATTTCGGGGTCTAAGAGGTTAGACCCCCGAAGGGAGAGATCCTCGTGATCTCTTTCGCGATTTTAAAATTGTACTGACTGTTTAGCTAGCTTTTCCATTGGTTTTATAATAAAAGCTAAGTTTTATTAGCCAATCAAAACTTAGAATTTAATTAATAATTTTTTTATAGAAAAAATGTAGTATTTGCTATTTTTTCCTAAGTAAATATAATTTCATAGTTTTATTAGATTTTTGTTTATTTGGTTTGAATTTCAACTTCCGTTTCGAATATTATTGAATATGAATTTTCGTATGAAAATAATTAAAATAATGTCGTTTAATAAGTTTATTTCATTGGAATTTGCTTATCGATGAAATTCGTTTGGTAAAATATTTTTGTTGTAATGTGGAAATATTTATGGGTTTAACTTTGTTGCTAGCAATGTTCGAATATTTGAACGAACTGTGGGAACTGCCTAATTTGCAGTTTTGAATGGAAATTCTTTTGTATCCAAACTTTGTTGCTAAGTTAATTTGTTGAAGTTATGGATTTTGCTTAAGTTAGGCTTTTTGTATATTGAGTAATATTGTGAAATTGTTTGTATGGTTTCTTGGTATTATGAAATAGTTAGTTTTGTGGTGAAATTAAGTTTTGAATAGAATTTGTTGATATTCATGATATCGATAATTTAATACAATGTTTGGATGAGAATAGGGTTTTGGGTGTTATATGGGATTGGATGTTGTATCTTTTAGATGAAATAGGGGTTTTGGGTGTTGTATGAGATTATATGTGGTTTCGATATGAACTTTATTGAGTGGGTTTGGAGATCTATGGCTTCATATGTATATTCCTAGTTTAGGAATACTACATATATCTCCGCCGTTACAAAAAAAAAATGAAAATGAAATTTTCATTTTTTGCTTTAAAAAAAAATATCTGTGTTAACGTTTTAGTGATTCATGAGTGTTTGATTTGTGTTTGATTTGTTTACTTTGATTTGAAAATTGAATTGCATTGTGTTTCTTAAAAAGAATTTTCTTTTTAATTATATTATGTAATTTGAACTTGCTTTTATCAAGCTTTTCTTTTAATAAATATTTTTATCTTAAATCGCTAATTTTCAATATTAATGATCATTTCTGTGTTCTGTCTTTTAGCCATAATTTTCTTATTGTAATATGAGGCGAAATGTCTTACGTTATTTTAATAAAAAGTATATTTAAAAAGAAATGTACTTAAATTATCATGTGTTTGTTTTTTCTTATAATTTTCGTTAAGATTTAAATTTTATCTACGTTTAATATCGTTTATAAAGAACTTATTTATAATAGTTAATAATTAAAAAATAGTTATTATATATAGAATGCTAATAATTTGTTTTAAGATTATTTTTTGTTTATTAAATATTACACTGAATATATCAAGTGTTTTTTTTTTTTTTTTTTTAATATGTTAATTTTATTTCATATAAATTGTTTTGTCAAAAAGACAGGAAATTGATTTATGTAACTTATTTCGCGTATACTAATTTATTAATTTTATGGTGTCAACTGTCAATTTTGACTTTAGTTTAGTAATGTTTAAATAGTAGAATTAAATTATGTCTGTTATTTAAGTTTTAGTCTGTCTAGTCTGCCTCATGTTGATTGTACGGTAATTGTAAAAAGTATCTGTTGATTGTCACGATTGTGAGAAAGTATTTTTAATTGTATTGGAGTGCGGTATAACTTTATTTTAATATTTGTATGCCGTGATTATGCCAATTTTATGCCATTTATATGTTTTTAAGCCATTGATTAGGATTATGTTATATATATGTAGGAATAAATTATGTCCGTTGTAGACCACCTATAATTTCTATTTGTTTGATGAATGATTTTAATTACGTACTGTAAAGATTACTTAAAAAAAATTTTAATATTTTTTCATTTTATTTGTAAAGGATAAAATTATGCCAGTTGAAGGCGACCTTGAATTTTAATTTAATATATTTTATTTGATTTTTAATGTTACATTTTAAATTGAATTGTAGAATGTTTGTATTTATATCGTAATTATTTGAATTCGTATTAGAATCGTATGAATTAGTATCGTTTTTCTTGGAATTATTTGTTTCCGTAATATAATTGTATGTATTCGTATTAGAATATTTTTCATGGAATTATTTGTTTCCGTAATATAGTTGTATGAATTCGTATTATATTTATTATTACTTAAATCTAAATTTAGAAGAGTATTAGGATTTTCAACGGTTATTATATTTTCCTTAATAATTGGTATTTCTTCTACTATACAGTCGGATGCTGGTTCTTTGCTACGGTTTTGTAACTGAGCCCCAACCTCAGAGATTTTCGAGTCTCCAATACGATTGTAAATTTGAACTGGTCTTTTCTGAATACAATTATCAACCCCACTATCAGAGATGTTCGCGTCTAAGATATCTTGGGTTATTTGAACTGTTTTTTCAGTATGTTGATTATTTGTATCAGAAAATGTTCGTTCAGCTTTAAACTCCCGATTAAGTATGTAGTTTCCATATCCGTTAAATGGAATCGTAATATGTTGCGAAGGTTTTTCCAAATACATTTCTAACTTATAATATAATTGTATGAATTCGTATTAGAATCGTATGAATTAGTATCGTTTTTGTAAATAGTTTTATTAGTAGAAGGATAAAATTATGCCAGTTGAAGGCGACCTTTAATTTTTATTTATTGTTATATATTTTATTTGTAGAAGGATAAAATTATGCCAGTTGAAGGCGACCTTGAATTTTTATGTTTAATATATTTTATATAATTTTTAATGTTATAATTGTTCGTATTTGTTTTAAAATTGTAAATATTTTTATTAGTATAAGGGTAAAATTATGCCAGTTGAAGGCGACCTTTAATTTTTATGTTTAGTTTAATTTATTTTATTATTATTATATATTTGAAAGAAAATTATTTGAAGATAGATGGAATATAATTTGTTCAAGTTGATTGAGTACCTTTTCCATTTTAATGTAATTCTAAACCTTTTGGTTAATTTAATATGTCGAAATAGAAACTATTTAAGTCAATTAAACTTCTGGAGATGTTCGCGTCTCCTGAAAAAATTCGATTTGATTTCCATATTGTAGTGATCAACCCCAGTTCTCAGAGGTGTACGGTCTCTGATTTTCTGGTATATTTGAACTGTGTTTACAGTGTGGTTGTCAATGACGCTATTGAAAATTTCCTCTTGTTTCAACCGTTTGGTTCGTTAAAACTCTTAAAAAAGCACTTTAGTTCATCTTTAATAAATTTAGTTCATCTAATTCACATTATTTTTTCTAAAATTTTCATATTGTTTATTCATATTTAATTTTTTTTTTAAATATTCTGACCTTGCAATCAGATTTTTCCATTTTTATTATTATGTCATTTACTCATATATGAAATAGTATTTTTTTGTTGTAACATTTTGTACGTTTATTTTTTGAATTAGATTGGTATGTAAGTATTGTCGTTTCTGTATTGTTTGATTTTTAATTTTATAAATAGTATTTTGTAATCAGGAATTGTTTAAATGGCTTGGCTTAATGAGTTGTTTAAACATTTGTGGCATGGTGAGATTTGTTTTGTATTTAATCTTTAAGTATATGTTGTCTTTTTGTCAAAAATTTGTCTAAGTCAGATACCTAGTTAAAATTGTTTCTTAGTATAACTAATTTAAATACTGTTTGTGTCGTGAAAAAAAAATGTTGTTCGATCTGTGTAAAAAAATTTAATTTTATTTTTCTCTTAATTTCTTCGGTACTCCTTAATAAAATTTTTTATTGTATAGATATAATTTTTCATTTATGTTTCATCATTATTCATATGTTTTTATTTCGTTTCATAAATATGTTTAGAGAAAATATTTTTATTTACGTTAGGAATTAAATTTCAATTAAAATATAAGTTTGTTTACTATAAAGATGAATTCATTTACTCAGTATCTTTGTGTAATTTTTTAATTTTTTCATTTGCATTTCTTATCGTTGTCGAGTATTTTTTATTTCTCCAATTTCATTGAATGATTGTTCCATAAACAAAGTATTTTTATATATGTTATTGTAGTTCTGATTTTCATGACCTTGTAGAAATTCTTAGAATTAAATATTGGTCAAGTTTAAGTTTGTTTAAATATGATATTTTTCTTGGATATTAAATGGGTTATGATAATTACATTCATAAAAAATTGACCATGAAATAGATTTTTAGGTTGTACGTATATTTTACTATGAAAATGTTTCGAATAAGTTAAGATTTATTAGATTTTGATAATTATTTGGAATTTAGAAGTTTATTGTTTGTTCATTGAAAAATTTTTTTTTTATAATTGGACGATCTATATATATTGTTGATTGATGTATCTATTTTCTATGTAGAATTTTAAATTTTCGTAGGTCTTTATGTTCTGGTCGTATATCATATCGCATGCTGGATATAGAATTTTGTCTAATACCATATCGAAGAAGAAACCCTTGTCTTCTTCCTCGATTCGATTTAATGCTCGGTCACAAGTGTCAATAAATTGTCTGGCTTTCGCCCTTGGGTTGTCTTCTGCATTGCCCGAAAATATGGGAATATTAGTCATGAGTGCCAGTACTTCGGAATAATTTGTTTTGCGTTCTACCATTGTGTTTGTTTCTGTGTGTTTTTGTGTTCTGAAATGTGATGGTCCCGCAGTAGGTTCGTTTTTTAGATTGTTAATTATTGAGTCTAGTGTGTTATTTATTTTTTCGAAACCTTTACTAATGTTTTTGTTTGATTTCTTTTTTGGTATAAGGTCAGAGTCAGAGTAAGTCCGGTTTCTAGTTTCCCTTACAATGTTGTCTTTTTTAGACATAAAATTTTATAGTGAGTTTTTTAAGCGTAAACGACCGACAAGGGAAAACTGTATAACCTTGTGTTTTGTTAAACGGTAACCGAAAAAAAAAAATGTAAATAAAAATAATTTTCTGCCTTTCGTTAACTAATTCTTGTAACAACCATCAATATTAATTTGGTTGCAAATTCTGATTTTTATATCAGATCGTTTTTGTAAAAAATTAATTAACACATATATTTATTGCGCTAAAATAAATTTGTGATAATGTATATATTTAAAAAATTTTATATACGTAAAATATATTTAGTTAAAAAAAATTTTATTTTATATAGTTTCAATGTGGGAAAAAATTTTTTTTTTTTAATAGTAAATTGTATTTTATATGTTTTTATTGTAAAATTTGTTCAATAGTAAATTGCAATGCGTATATTTTCAATTTGAATTTCGCAATTAATTTAAAAAGTTTAATTAAAAAATTAATGTGTAAGTTTTCTGACCTTAAAATTTAATTAAATTAAATTAATTCTTGAGGAAGTTGCTGAAATTGTAGAGTTTGTTGTTTTAAATTTTTTGTTTGAAATTTGTATTGATGGGGTCCCCTTGATGGCCCTGATGACGTTGATAATGATGAGGTTATTGCAGTGTAACCAATGTAGGACACTCCTAGATGTGTCTGATGTATGATGATCGTAAAATTCAATGTAATTTGTTCAATTCTGCTTTTATTTTAGCTGTATAGTTTTATGACTGATGGGGTCCCTTGATGACCTGTAGCCGTTGAAAATGATGGGTTATTGAAGTCTAACCAACGTAGGACACTCCTAGATGTGTCTGATGATTTAAGTAAATTTGACGAAATTCGTCAAATAATTGAAATTTTGATTTTTGAAAAAAAAATTTTTTGAAGTTTCAGGATGTAGGTTCCTCCTATGAGTCTCCTGACTCAAAATTCGGCTGCGCCAATTGTAATAGTGTAACGGTACCTCTTACTGATAGAGCTACCGGCTGCGCCAATTGTAATAGGTCTTGACTACCGGTTCGCACGCTTTCAGTAGTTTCAATACCCTGTTACTTCTTCCAGGTGCTTGTTTATCACTTGTTTTATTTTGGAGTAAAAACTCTTACCTGGTTAGTTTGTTGAACTAGATGATTCTCAGCTGGTTTACTTTTGGAAACCAAAATAAGAAAGATTTCTTCTTCAGTTTCTCACTATTTTATTTCACTTGAAAGAATGATTTTAGATATGTAACACAAATTCTCTTGATTTAAATTTTTATTGATTTTACTAATTTTCTTGATTTCAATTTTCTAACGGAAAATTGATTTAATGATTTTAGAAATATAACACCAATTTTCTTGATTTAAATTTTAATTGATTTTACTAATTTTCTTGATTTCAATTTTCTTGACTTCAATTTTCTAACGGAAAATTGATTTAATGATTTTAGAAATATAACACAAATTTTCTTGATTTGATTTTCTTGATTTCAATTTTCTACCGGAAAATTGATTTAATGATTTTAGAAATATAACACAAATTCTCTTGGTTTAAATTTTAATTGATTTTACAAATTTTCTTGATTTAATTTTCTTGATTTCAATTTTCTAACGGAAAATTGATTTAATGATTTTAGAAATATAACACAAATTTTCTTGATTTAAATTTTAATTGATTTTACTAATTTTCTTGATTTCAATTTTCTAACGGAAAATTGATTTAATGATTTTTGAAATATAACACAAATTTTCTTGATTTAAATTTTAATTGATTTTACTAATTTTCTTGATTTCAATTTTCTTGACTTCAATTTTCTAACGGAAAATTGATTTAATGATTTTAGAAATATAACACAAATTCTCTTGGTTTAAATTTTAATTGATTTTACAAATTTTCTTGATTTAATTTTCTTGATTTCAATTTTCTAACGGAAAATTGATTTAATGATTTTAGAAATATAACACAAATTCTCTTGGTTTAAATTTTAAATATAACACAAATTTTCTTGGTTTAATCACACACAAATGTTGGTTTTTCACTAGGTTTCAAAAACGTAACCTAACTCTACGCGACGACCGGGTTATGTTAAAATTATTACTGACTGACTTTTTAACCGATTTCGGGGTCTAAGAGGTTAGACCCCCGAAGGGAGAGATCCTCGTGATCTCTTTCGCGATTTTAAAATTGTACTGACTGTTTAGCTAGCTTTTCCATTGGTTTTATAATAAAAGCTAAGTTTTATTAGCCAATCAAAACTTAGAATTTAATTAATAATTTTTTTATAGAAAAAATGTAGTATTTGCTATTTTTTCCTAAGTAAATATAATTTCATAGTTTTATTAGATTTTTGTTTATTTGGTTTGAATTTCAACTTCCGTTTCGAATATTATTGAATATGAATTTTCGTATGAAAATAATTAAAATAATGTCGTTTAATAAGTTTATTTCATTGGAATTTGCTTATCGATGAAATTCGTTTGGTAAAATATTTTTGTTGTAATGTGGAAATATTTATGGGTTTAACTTTGTTGCTAGCAATGTTCGAATATTTGAACGAACTGTGGGAACTGCCTAATTTGCAGTTTTGAATGGAAATTCTTTTGTATCCAAACTTTGTTGCTAAGTTAATTTGTTGAAGTTATGGATTTTGCTTAAGTTAGGCTTTTTGTATATTGAGTAATATTGTGAAATTGTTTGTATGGTTTCTTGGTATTATGAAATAGTTAGTTTTGTGGTGAAATTAAGTTTTGAATAGAATTTGTTGATATTCATGATATCGATAATTTAATACAATGTTTGGATGAGAATAGGGTTTTGGGTGTTATATGGGATTGGATGTTGTATCTTTTAGATGAAATAGGGGTTTTGGGTGTTGTATGAGATTATATGTGGTTTCGATATGAACTTTATTGAGTGGGTTTGGAGATCTATGGCTTCATATGTATATTCCTAGTTTAGGAATACTACAACTCCCAATATGCTCCCTTGTTAAATTTCCACTATAACACAGTGTTATGAACCCGTACCGTCAAGTTGTACTTTATAAAGTCTTTTAAAAATAAAACAAAATCACTTTAGCTTTTTATCAACTTTTTATTTTATAAAATACTATCTTTAAAAACAAAGGGAGTTTTTCCACTTTACCAGTTGACGGTTTAGTTCGGAGTCGTCGGGTATTCTTCAAATATTCTTGACATTAAATTTAAATTAAACAATTGGAGGGGAGTGTTCGTATAATAGTATATAATATACACCTATTTTCAAGCGAAAGTACTTTTGGTTTTTTGTAAATAAAATGGTACTGGGTGATCCGATTTTAAATCGGTTTTCGATTTTAAATCGGTTTTCAATTTTAAATAGCTCAATATTGGTGGAGTATTTTGGTATATAATTTGTTTTTTTTATCCCAACTAAATCATTAAAAAAATTACTTTAAAGTTTGATAAAAGTTTTTCAATACAAAAAAATCAAAAAAATCAGAAAATAATAGAATTTTTAATTTTATTTCATAAATAATTGACTAAATTGTTGTAACAATATTTGATTATTTGATAATTTCATTAAATTTAATTAATATTAATATAATATAAAGTTAATATCTTATGTGACCGCCGTGTGCTGCAATCATTTCTCGCATTCTATTAGACATTAAATTTAACAAATTGATGAAATATTGGCGCCAATCAACGCCTCTCATCATGTTGTGCGCTCTCACAATGGCACCCCAGACCTCATCATTACTGTGAAACACTTGGTGTTCTCTCCTAACTTTGCCTTTGATCTCTGACCCGACATTCTCAACAGGATTTATCTCTGGAGAGAGACTGAAAATACAAATTTCTACATTAATTAAAGATTTTAAATTACAAGATAAAATTAATTCACCTCGGGTGATCAAACACAAAATCCCGTGTATCGCCTATATTTCATCAATTTGTTAAATTCAATGTCTAATAGAATGCGCGAAATGATTGCAGCACAAGGCGGTCACATAAGATATTAACTTTATATTATATTAATATTAATTAAATTTAATGAATTAATCAAATAATCAAATATTGTTGAACAATATAGTCAATTATTTATGAAATAAAATTAAAAATTCTATTATTTTCTGATTTTTTTTGATTTTTTTATATTGAAAAACTTTTATCAAACTTTAAATTAATTTTTTTAATGATTTAGTTGGGATAAAAAAACAAATTATATACCAAAATACTCCACCAATATTGAGCTATTTAAAATTGAAAACCGATTTAAAATCGAAAACCGATTTAAAATCGGATCACCCAGTACCATTTTATTTACAAAAAACCAACAGTACTTTCGCTTGAAAATAGGTGTATATGAATTTATTTAATTTATAATTATTAGGGGAAAAACAAAAATGAAGAGGCGTGATATAATCAATTTACATATTTTATTATTGGTCAGAACGTTTATCATTACTTATAAATGCTCTGACCTACATTCTATAATCGTTTTTTCATAACACTTATTTTGAAGTCAACAAACTGATTTGAAACATATTTTCTGCAAACATAATTAAAAATTATTATTTGCAAAAGTATTATGAAACAAATCAATTATTTTGTTTAAAATAATTGTCATGAAATCAAAATGCTTGAATCGCATTTGGACGAGTTTGGATGTGTGGATTTGGAAATAAGGTTTTTGGATACATAATTCAAGATTGGGAAATGGAACTGGAAGAACTTGGAACCTAACAACAGCGTCCAAAATGCTTCATAATATTTCTATTAAATAACACTTAAAACTCTATTCACAATTAAAAAACACCTTTACTTATATTTACACGGTTTTATGGTTACGATTCAGCGTTTCGTTTACAATTAAATTCACTTAACATAATCGTACTGCACTTAAATTGCTTACACTATCACCGTCTAATTAAAATTTTGCAATTGGAACTCCTTAGATACCAGTCTGCTAAATTTTTCGATAATTCGAGGTATATTCAAAATGTCTTTATGTGGATCAATTTCAGCCCGCATATCGTTGTGCGGTTTCACTGGCAGAATTTACACGAATGTCGATCTATGATTTGAATTAATATGGTTCCATCCGTCCTAGAAATTACAAAACTTAAATAGTTTTGTATCACTTTGTTTAATTGAAATATTTATTATTGCTTTTGTTTACAGATTTTAGTTATGGATGCTGGCCGGGCCATTGAATTTGGTTCACCATATGATCTTCTTACTGCTGAAACAGGTCCGAAAATATTACGAGGAATGGCAAAACAAATGGGTAAATCAGCATTTGACAACTTTGTCAAAATAGCTCTAGAGGTATAATAAAACAAATTTTCTTTTGTTAATAATTGATTATACATTTAAATTAATTTTTACTAGGCATCCAAAAGAGAATAAAATCAAAGCATAAGAAGAAAAACGGACGTACGTGTTTTTTATAAGATGATGTTAAGATATACATAAGTAAAAGTGTTCAAATAAAAACACAAACAAAAGCCATTCCTTAACTTGTACTGCATATGTTACTTATATACGATATGAATTTAAAAAAAATCCTCTTAAATAATTATTGCATATTTACTTAAGAAACAAAAGAACTAATTAATTAGAACTCAGTAATTTTTGTCTGTTGGATCTCAAGTTTAACGCAGAGATGTAGGAGTGTATCTGTATATTTTGTCGTGCTATATCGTAAGATTAATTTTATATAATTTAATTTAGAAAAAGTAATATTAATAGTTTTTGATTGATTATTTTGTAAAAACAAAAATTTACGAAAACTAAATACTATTTTGCAAACATGAATTATCGAAATCACAATAGTTTTAAGGACATAAATACTATTTATTTTTTAATATAAATTTATAGAATATACAAATTTCAAACACTTATAGTATAATTGTTTACATACCTGAATCACATTGTTTTTGTTGAAAATAAAAAAAGTGGTGATTGTTAAGAATGAACATAGATGTTTGATTTTAATTTTGTTGATCTTGAATATCTCCTTCTATATCATGGGGATTGGTTATTCCTTTAACTTACACGTTAAACTTACAAACGGGCACAAACCAAACAATTTTATTTTACGTACATATGAATCGTAAAACACATTTTACATTCTAGTTATCGTGGCGGAAAGTTGAACTTTACGCCCGTAAAATAAAATCCCGTTGCTATATAAAACGTTGCTATATTCTTCTACTTTACCGTTTCTTAAAATACACGCCCGTAATAGTATATTACATACCTAGCGCTGTAAATAGCATTTTACATGCGAGGGAAAATATTGCGCACGAGAAGCGTAGCGGCGAGTGCAGTACCTTCACGAGCATGGAAAATGGTTTACAACTCGAGGTTTGTTATATACTTTTTCTACGACTTTGTTTTAATGACCAAACGCGTATAATTACTTGAAAAAATGAACTACTAATTATAAATTAAATGCAAATAGTTTACAAATTGTGGTAGGCTTTGCATTATTCTGTGTCAAAATGAATTGAAATATTTAATTTTTAAAGATTAAATTTTTCTTTAATTAAAAATTTTTCTTTTTATCAAAAGTGTTGGTATATATATGAAAATACATTACGTAACACTTTTTTTCTCATTACATTACACTTTTTGTAATAATCAATTTACATGTCATGGATAGTGTAATGTAATTGATAATTTACTGTGATAGGAGTAGAAAAAATAATTAAAATATTCATAAAATTAGAGCATTCAAATAAATTATTTTATGAAGTTTATAGTGAAAATCATGACATGGCATGCTTAGTTTTTTTCGAATTTTCAAAATGTTTTGCGAGTCTAAAAAATTCAAAAAATGATTTATTCTACAATTGAGTTGTGCAGTTGTGCATCAAACGTTGTATATGTATACTCAGGCTGAAAGGAAGATTACGCCCTTGGTTCAATAAAAGCCTGTAACGAATGTATTTAATAACTATTCGTTACTTTAATGTAGTTTTAATTACAAATATTTTTATTAAAATAACAAACCCCTTTTGATTAGGTTATACATATTTATTTATTTAACACAATATTTTTGGCTTTATATGTACATAATTTTATAATTTATTATATGTAATGGCTTTTTGATTGCAACATAAAAATTCTTTTATATATAAAAACTTTACATCTGTCTTGCAACTTATCCTCCATTTTGTGTGTTATTTATGCCAACCACACCTATAATTTTAGTTTTCCTTATTAATTTCAAATAGTTGTAACGCAACCTTAATTTAATTTATAATTTATTATATGTAATGGCTTTTTGATTGCAACATAAAAATCCTTTTATTTATAAAAACTTTACATCTGTCTTGCAACTTATCCTCCATTTTGTGTGTTATTTATGCCAACCACACCTATAATTTTAGTTTTCCTTATTAATTTCAAATAGTTGTAACGCAACCTTAATTTTATTTATAATTTATTATATGTAATGACTTTTTGATTGCAACATAAAAATTCTTTTATTTATAAAAACTTTACATCTGTCTTGCAACTTATCCTCCATTTTGTGTGTTACTTATGCCAACCACACCTATAATTTTAGTTTTCCTTATTAATTTCAAATAGTTGTAACGCAACCTTAATTTTATTTATAATTTATTATATGTAATGGCTTTTTGATTGCAACATAAAAATTCTTTATTCTCAAAAAGCCATTACATATAATAAATTATAAATAAAATTAAGGGTGCGTTACATCTATTTGAAATTAATAAGGGTACATAATTTTAATTCCAATTAATTTTTTATTACTTATTTAAAATTCATTTACCAAAATTTAGTGAAGATATCTCGACCACAGCTCGATATTAATTAATATTAAAAAGGAAGTTGTAATATTATATATGTATATTTTTTTTTTTACATAATTTATTTATTACAATTTAACTACTACATACAATAATTAGCTCCTGTGTATAAACTTTGAAGAAGCGTTATATACTGTCACACAGCAGACAAATAAAGTTATAAAATTATACTTAAAACTATAGTTAATGTTGGTTCTCTTATTTGGTTTGTTTTTGTTTATTTTTGTTTGTTTTTTTTTTTCATTACGTATTATGTATGAACAACATCAATAGTGTTGTCACTATGTAGCGATAACTTTTAGTTAAAATATTTGTTGTTTGTTGTCGCTACATAACTCCCCTTCCAGTATATCATATACTAAAATATCATCTATCTATATCATTAATAACATAAGGGTAACGATAGTTATCTAAATTTTAAAAGTTATTCGATGATGGCATTGTTTACATTTTTCGTCTTCTTCTGAATCGTTTATATCAAATGCTGGTTTACGATCAATGGAAATGGTTTTATGTTTTCCATTTATGTGTAATTTAAATTGTTTTCTTAAACACCGTACCACTCTATGAGGTGCTTCATATAGTGCTTCTAGCCCTATCCTAAGCCTGTCAATCCTACCAAATACATAGTCGCAATTAAAAAGATCTTGTGGAACATAATATTTCTGATATGTAGGTGTTCGAGGTGGCTGGGCTGTTAGTTTTCTCATATTCTGTCGTAGTTTTGTAATCAAACCTTTAGGATCAATACCATCTTTTTCTTTAGTTTTAACTAGAAACTCTCCTGGAACTTTTAAAGATTGACCGTATACCAGATCTGCTAGAGTACAAGATAAATCCTCTTTAATCGTTGTTCTCATACATAAGAGAACAAATGGTAGCTCATCAGACCAATTTTTGGTATTCGCGCGAGCTCGTAAAGAATCTTTAAGTTGACGGTGTACCCTTTCATCCATTCCATTACTACTTGGATGATAGCTTGTAGTTCGTATACGATGGATACCAAAAAATTTCGACAGTTCCCTAAAGAGTCCCGATTCAAACTGAACTCCCTGATCAGTTGTAATTATTTCGGGGCAGCCAAATCGTGAAATATATTGTGCAATAAAAATCTTTGCGACTGTAGTTGCAGTACTATTCCTAAGCGCATAGGCCTCCGGCCATCTAGTAAACCTATCTATCACGGTGAGAATGTATGTATATCCATTAGATGGAGGAAGAGGTCCCACTAAATCAATATGTATGTGCTGAAATCGTTCTTTGGGCAATTCAAAGGGTTGTATTGGCGATTTAACGTGTCTATACGTTTTGGATTTTTGACAGTCAACACATGATTTGGCCCAATAACCTACCTCTTCATGTTTGGCCAAAAATATTTTGATGTTACTAATTTTCGACTTGCTCGAATGCCTGGATGCGATAAATTGTGCAATTTATCGAATATTTCTTTTCGCATTTGTTGTGGTACAAATGGATGTATATTCCCAGTTTTAACATCACACCATATCTTATGTTCGGAATGTTTAGTGTCACTTTGCGTTTGGATGTATTAGAATCGGAAACTAAAACTTTCAATTCGTTTTCACATTTTTGCAACTCTATTAATTTTTCGATATCTATTCCAACATGTTCGAGTGAAAAATTGCATGTTTCAAGATTGTTTGGACGTGATAAGTAATCCGCCACTAGATTATCTTTTCCTGATATATGTTGTATATCGGAAGTAAACTGTGCAATATACTCTAACTGTCTAATTTGTCGGGGACTCCGATCGGTTTTTGAAGATATTGCTGTTGTCAACGGTTTATGATCGGTCAAAACTACGAAATTTCTTCCCTCTATACAAAATGTTTACAATGTTTTATTGAAAGATATATCGCTAACAATTCCCTGTCAAAAGCAGGTAGCGAGTTTCGGCGGGTTGGAATTTCTTTGAATAAAATTGCAGTGGTTCCCATAAGTTTTTGATAGCGTTAAACAGTTTGGATTTATTTAGAGGATGAACAAGTAGAGTACTTGCTGCTAGTGCCGATTTTGCATTATCAAAAGCGGTGCCACAATCAATGGGGTAGAAGTATGACTTCTTAGACTTTAGACTTACTTCTAGTTGTGCCAAATGCAAATGAATTGGGGCTAGAGAATACTGGCTAGGTTTGGAATAAACCTATGGTAGTAATTTGTCATTCCTATGAATTTTTGAATCCGTTTGACAGAGTTGGGTTGTTCAAAAGATATAATTGTGTTTATTCTCTCTTCGGAAGGTTTTATTCCATCTTTTGAAATCGTGTGAGCGAGATAGTTCAAAGTAGTTTTTCCAAACTCACACTTCGATAATTTAATCCTCATATCGTAATCATTTAATCGTTGGAATAGAATTCTTAAATGAATAATGTGTTCATTTCCAGACTGACTAGCCACAAGAATGTCGTCAATATATGCAAATGCAAAGTCCAATCCTTTTAAAACTTCGTTTATAAATCGCTGGAAAGATTGGACACCATTTTTAAGACCGAATGACATTCTTCGAAATTCGAACAAACCAAATGGAGTGGTTAGAGCTGTCTTGAATATATGCTTTTTTGCAATGGGTATATGGTGATATGCACGTATAAAATCTATTTTACTAAATACTGTACACCCGTTTAAATGAAAAGAAAAATCGTGAGTGTGCGGTATCGGATATCGATCCGGTACCGTACATGCATTTAATCGGCGGTAGTCGCCACAAGGCCTCCAAACATCGTTATCCTTTTTTTAACTAAATGAAGTGGTGATGATACTGATGAACTGGAAGATTGACAAATCCCAAACTCCGACATATATTGAAATTCAGTTTTTGCGCTCTTGTGCTTTTGATCGTCTAACCGACGAGGCTTAGAAAAAGGTAATTGTCCTTTAGTATGGATAAAGTGTTTCACGTTGTGCTTGATTGTCGCATTATAATCTGGACGCAATGATAGAGAAGGAAACTCTCTTAGCAAATCGCCATAGATATTATTAATGCTATAAAATTTAATAGTTTGTGTATGAACTGTAGCTATGCAACCATTTACGGATAGAGAAGTGACAGAATCAAGCAGACGTTTTTCTTTAAGGTCAACCAATAAACTGAATTAAGATAAAAAATCAGCGCCTATTATTGGTCGATTGACTGCTGCAATCGTAAAAGCATGGGTAAAATTTCTCGAAGGTCAATGTCAATAGATAGACATATGTCATATGTGTTGATGGGGGTACCATTGCTGCAGATAATGAATAACTAGTATTTTGTTGGATATTTGGAAAATTATCAGATGGAACAACGGAAACGTCCGCTCCCGTATCGATTAAAAATAAAAATTAGCTATTTTTACATTTCAAAAATAAGCGGCGAGAATTAAATTGTTCGTTGTTAGCCGCTATAACAACTGAACTATTTAGTTTTTTTCATTCGAAGGATGATTGCATGGTTGTACACACCTATGTGCTTTATCCTTGAATCGGTAGTGATAGAAGCAGGTGGGGTACCTCTCTACTTGTAGTTTTGTTCTGCTTTGGGAATTATTCCTAGAATTGATTTAAAATTTCTTGAGTTAAAGAAGGAACTAGAACAACGTGGATTGAATGATTACAATGAAAGCCAGTGGAGTAGTTGTCGAAAGTTACCAGTTTGGAGTGATTAGTACAAATGCTGATTCAATAGCAGCTGATGAGGAGAAAAGTTTTGTTGCGGAAACAACAACTTCATTACCATCTGCTGCAAATTTTGATTTTTCGCTGTTAATGGCAATGATGCAACAAATGAATTTCAACATGAATCAACAGTTGGAGAAAGTCTACAATAATATGGCTGCAACTAAGGAAGAGATTAGTCTCAACATCAACCAACAGTTCGAAGCAATAAATACAAACATTGCTAGGAGTCGCGATGAAGTCAAGCAAATTATGGACGAGAAACTTCTACAAATGTCAACGGCATTCGATGGAAAAATCGAGGATACAAAACGAAATCCAAGAATTAGAACAAAAAGTGCTGGAAGAAAACAAAAAGGTACTTTCCAAAGTTGATGATTTCGAAAAACGGTTGCAGGATGTTGAAACAGCTAAAGTGACATCCAAGGTATCAAATATAAAACCAAGTGTCCAGCAAGTATCAAATATAAAATTAAAGCCACCATCATTCGACGGTAAAACTTCTTTCGGCATCTTCAAGTTCCAGTTCGAGACCGCAGCAGATCAAAATGTTTGGAACGCCGAAAATCGTCTTGCTACATTGATAGTTGCTCTTAAGGGGGAAGCAGCTGAAGCATTACAGGCGGTGCCAGAAAATGACCCGAAAAGTTATGCAGAGGTAATGAATGCGTTGGAACGTAAATATGGCAGCGACCATAAAAAGGAGTTGTACAGAATTGAGTTAAAAGGTCGCTTGCAGCGAAATGGAGAATCTCTACAGGATTATTCCTCGGCAGTGGGGCGGCTTGCTCATTTAGCACACTCAAATACTCCTCCATATTTTATGGAAAAGATGAAGATCGAGGCTTTTACTGATGGTATTCGTGATCCTGAGACAAGGAAAGCTGTAATGTTGTCGCCAAAAGAAACATTCGCCAAAACTATAGCTTTTGCTTTGACAAATGAAGCTGCACAAGGTATCATAAAACCATCAATCAAAATCCGCCGGGTAGAGTTGGCTGATGATAACAATTACAAGCCCAGAGCACGAGAAAGTATTCAAAGTGACAGAATACGATGCTGGATATGTAGGAAATCGGGCCACATCTCACAGGACTCCTGTAACAGGAAGCGTGAAATATCTTCGTCTCCTATTCAACGGAAGTCCGTTGAAGATGCAACTGTAAAGCCAAAAAATGAGGAGAATGTTGCCCATATTCCAATTTCAAGAATTGCGGTAAATGGTGAAAGCTTGGGTATCAACGGACAACTTGAAGGTAAAGGTTGCTTCATGACACTGGATAGAGGTTCAGCTCGAACATTCTGCGGCGATTGGATTTGAAACCATCAGAAGGATTGAAACTCCGAACAGTAACAGGAGAATGCGCTGTTATAGCTGGGAAAAAAGATCGTTGAAATAAAATTAGGAAACAACTGATATAAACAAGTGGCAGACATTATAGTCTAAGAGCCAGTGACCGGCAGACTTACGGTATTTTAGCAAACTCCATATTGATGCTAGGTATAGTTTTTCACCTGCCGTAGTTGAAATGGGTATTCACTATCCCCGCCGATGGTTCCTTTGGGCGTGTCCGCAAGTCAAAAAACGAAAAAATTGACTTCAAAAACGTGATTTCAGCAAGTCTGCCGTTTTAATATCTTCAAGTATACAATCTTTTTTTTAGTAAAAAATGCAATGGCAGACACCTACTCCGGTTCCGAGTATTTTTTTTTAAATTTCAAAGTTTTAAAATTTCATGAAAATTTACTTTATAGTCCAGTAACTTTATAAATACAGTAGTTCGTCAAATCCGGTAGTTCAGATTTTTTGCAGACTTGTTTATGATGTTGGCCTAATGAATAATCCAAGTTTGTAACCTCGAGCGCCGAACGCAACTTTGTCAAAAATCGAAAAAACCGCGAAAAAATCGTTATTTTTTCAAATTTTGGCGATTATAACCCTAAAGGACTAGTTTTTTCTTAATACATTCTTGAGACGGCTTTAAATTAAACTAAATTTGCTACAATATGATACTAGAACTGTCTCTGTAGACCCAATAGTTTCCGAGATTAAGCAGTTCAAAGTTTATCATTTTTTTCGAAAATCGCAATTTTTTGCAATTCTGTCGTTCTGAATGAATTTTCGAGTGACTAAAATAATGATAAACTTTGAAAGGCTCAATCTCGGAAACTATTGGGTCTACAGAGACAACTCTAGTATCATATTGTAGCAAATTTAGTCTACTTTTTTTTTCAAAAACTAGTCCTTTAGGGCCATAATCGCCAAAATTTGAAAAAATTACGATTTTGTCGATTTTTGAGGCTTAATCTCGGAAGCTTTTGGGTCTACAGAGACAGTTCTAGTATCATATTGTAGCAAATTTAGTCTACTTTAAAACCGTCCTAAGAAAGTATAAAGAAAAAACTAGTCCCTTAGGGTTATAATCGCCAAAATTTGAAAAAATTACGATTTTTCGCGGTTTTTTCGATTTTCGACAAAGTTGCGTTCGGCGCTCGAGGTTACAAACTTGGATTATTCATTAGGCCAACATCATAAACAAGTCTGCAAAAAATCAGAACTACCGGATTTGACGAACTACTGTGATGTATAAAGTTACTGGACTATAAAGTAAATTTTCATGAAATTTTAAAACTTTGAAATTTAAAAAATAATACTCGGAACCGGAGTAGGTGTCTGCCATTGCATTTTTTACTAAAAAAAGATTGTATACTTTAAGATATTAAAACGGCAGACTTGCTGAAATCACGTTTTTGAAGTCAATTTTTACGTTTTTTGACTTGCGGACACGCCCAAAGGAACCATCGGCGGGGATAGTGAATACCCATTTCAACTACGGCAGATGAAAAACTATACCTAGCATCAATATGGAGTTTGCTAAAATACCGTAAGTCTGCCGGTCACTGGCTCTCAGTCTATTATGGATGAAGTCATTTTGGGGATGGACTTCATAAAGGCGAAGGGATTCGTCTTTGATTTTGGATTGGAATCCTAAAAGTTAATAATGTTGAGATGCCACTACTTGTGAATGAGGCAGAGTCCAAAGATATTGGCAGCGATGAGAAACTATGCAGTGCAGAGGATAATACAGCACCATCATCCAAGTAGATGAGGAAGAGAAACGTCAACCGACGCAGACGTTTGAACAAACGCCGAAAGCTAAAAAGGAAACAAGTTCAGGTCCATTACGAAGTGAGCAGTGTAAATGAAGTGGTTCAAATAGCTTTAAATGGGGATGAATCGCAGATGAAAACGAGAATGGTTCAGAGACATGGCAGTGCGAAACACTTAAAGGGAAGAGATAAGGAGCTCTTTAGAGATAATGAGAATTCATACTCATCACGGTGGGCTGCATAGAACAAAGTAATGGCCAAGTACTTAGAAAGGGACCGGAAGTAATTCTAAAACGCCTGGGAAATAGAAAAAAAAAGTTTGGATTCAACAATTGTAGGAGAGATCTAGATCCTGTGCGGGACGAACAGGCTTAAGTGGAGGGTAATGTTACGATTGTCTGGAATGACAGTCTGGAATGATTAGAAAAATGTACGTTAGTACCCCAGGGAGTGGTAGACCGCGAGGTAGACCACGACTACAATGGGAGACTGACGTAATAAACGACCTTAAAAAAATCGGCTGCCATGGTAATTATGTCGCTGTTGCGAATGACCGTGGTGAATATTCAAAGCTGATTAACCTGGCAACGCTCCTACATGGAGCATGAACGCCTTTAAAAAAAAAAAAAATGTTACGATTACAGAAAAATCTAGACTATTACAGTTTCTTCCAGCAAAATCAAATCACAACAAAACGCAAAAACAAATGAATGAAATGAATAGTGTTGTTGTTGTATTTCGTAGAACTTGAGTCGACAATGAATAAAATTGAATGACTTTATGAATCAAATCAACGTAACGTAAAATAATCGAATATTCTAATATTTTCTCAAGGTTTCTCAAAAGTGACCTAGAATTTTCTAGAAATTAAGCAGAATGGTATATAAGCGATTGCCGGTTGTAGATTAGAATTATTGTTATTTTAAACCCGCGATAGTGAAGTTATAATTATAAAAGTGCTTTTTAAATTAGTTTTTGTGAATAAAGTTTAAAGTGTTATTAAGTAGAAATAATTTGTGTATTATTTTAAACGTTGTATTACTGGAAATTTCTACAATCAACCGTTGGAGTTTCTCAAGCTGTTGAAAGAATATTCTAGTTAGGAATATTGTTTGCTGTATTGTTTTCCTATTGTTGTGGAACAATTAAGTTGTTGAATACTTAATAAAACCTCGTGTTTGTGCTTACTAATTAGTGATCGAACTCGGAAGAGATTTGGGAATTGCGTTTATCGAATTGAGAGTAAGGCCAATTCGAAGTAAGGTTGGAAAAACGTAACAATATAAATACGTAATCACTATTTTTGTGGTACAATTTAAAATTATTTGGTCCAGCAAAAGTGGGACAATATGTATATCGTTGGAAAGGTCTTGAGTAGTAGATGTGCCGAAAAATATTTTTTTTTGGCACAAAAGGGGAAAAATGTGATAGGTGTGATTTTGGTTCGGTTATTTTGTTTTTTTTTCAAGTTATTTGTTTCACAATTCAAAATCAAATATTTCAATTAATCAAACTCTGATGTGTTGTAGCTATTTTGTTGGGAAGTTTATTTACAATTTCCATTTACAATGGACGAACTTCGGCCACTGGGCGATTCCTAGTATAAATAAATAATTAATTAATGTATTATACATATTGTTTTTTTTAACTACTAACTTGAGAAATCGTCATTATTTACTCGAATGCCCCAATGAGAAGTAATTTTTCAATAACAATAACATAAAATTACCTAGGTTAATATAATGACAAATTTTCTTTTATTTTTAATTGAAATGAACAAAAAAACACAAACAAATAATAGTTGCATTCCTTTGTTTCGTTTTATTTGTATGAAACTAAACTTCCAGGCTACTTGATATTTTAAGATATTTAAAAAATAAAATGGAAAACGACTAATATCAAAATCTAATGAAAGCAAATATCAGAACAAGTTAGTGTTAGTAGTTAAAAACATTATATATGAGCAAGTTCATTTCACGCAAGTTCAGCAAATTTTTGGAAAATTTTGACTTGACCCCTTTTAATTTTGATTATTTTTTGTTTATATCTATATCTTTCATAAATAAAAAATACAAGTTCTCTTAGAATTTTTTTTTTCGACCGGGGGTCTTCACAGGGTGCCTTTAGACGAGCGATTGTAGAAAAACTACTCAATCGAATTTCATAAATGATATGTCGTTGAATAGGTATTAGAACAAAGTTTTTAAAAATGTACACTGTTAATTTTTTGAAATAATTTTTAACGGTGTAAAATAAGAAAAAAACGGTGTAACATAAGAAAAGATGGCACACTCTTTTTTTGTATGATATTTTATGATATCGATATTTATTGATATTTTAAAAAGTTTATTCAATAATAAAATATTTGTAATTTAATGTTAAAATACAATCTTTTGCTTTATGATTCCATAATAACATAATACGAACATAATACTTCTCCAGTCAAAAGTTTCTAAATAGATTTAGTTATTTATACGGCTTTTTTGTTTGCAGTCGAGACTGTCAAATTTTTTTTTATAAGAGTGACAAGTGATTACTAAAAGTGATAAATAAACATTTCATTTTTTTATGCCATCTAATACAAAGAAAATAATTGCAGAAGTGTTTTCCTATTCAAAAGAAACTTCTGTTTGTAAAATAAGTAAATCATTTTTAACAATTGTATTTATTTTATTTATTGTACTACATATATAATTTTTATAATACTTTAAAAAGTTCATCTAATAATAAAATATTTGATATTTAACATAAAAAAAAATCTCTTAGTTTATAACGCCATTTTTATAATTTTCCTTCAGAACAAAAGAAACTGATTCCCGACAGTCATATGCGCAACGAATTTTGTCTTTAAAACAAAAAAATACGCGTGTCCTAAACTTTCATTAGTTGTTAGATATAAAATAAGCTTCAATTAAAAAAGTTAAAAAAAAAGAGGTTGTGCCATCTTTTCTTATGTTCTTATGTTACACCGTTTTTTTCTTATGTTACGCCGTTAAAAATTATTTCAAAAAATTAACAGTATACATTTTTAAAAACTTCTAATACCGTTCTAATACCTATTCAACGACATATCATTTATGAAAATCGATTCAGTAGTTGTTCTACAATCGCTCGTCAAAATGCACTCACATCATAAAATAACAAAAAATTGAGGGGTACCCTGTGAAGACCCCTGGTCGAAAAAAAAAATTCTAAGAGAACTTGTATTTTTTATTTATGAAAGACTATCTGTAAACAAAAAATAATCAAAATTAAAAGGGGTCAAGTAAAAACGTTGTTGAATCTTCGTGAAATTGCTCATATATACCTCGGTTGAGAAGACTAATATGGACCTCGAACATTATATCCCTCGGCGCTACGCGCCTCAGGATCTAAAATTTCTCGGTCAATAATAGCTTACTTCTCAACCTTGTTATATAATGTACTATTCTATGATAGCAGTAGAAAAGTAAAGTTTATTTTCATGTAGGCTTAATCCACTGTGAAAATGTTTTTTTTCTACTTGTGTTAAATCATTTTCGCTAAATAACAAATTGTAGTTGCTATGGTATTTTCATATAATTTTTTAATGATTTTAAAACAAAGCAACCATGAAATAAAATATTAATTTTGAATTTTATGTTGTTGATACCTAATTTTATAATTGAATGACCTTGCAGAAAAAGTGAGAAAAGTGTAATTTTCAAAATTGTTAGATAATAAGAAAAAAGGAAAAAATTATTTTATTAATAAAACGTACGTCTTTTTATAATGAGCTCAAAACGTGTACTGACTTGTCACAAATAACGCAATCATTACATTTGTTGCAAAAAGGATGGGATGAACGAAAGTTTTGCATCTGCAATGGGATAGTTCATTAGTAGAACTCCCGAGAGTTGGTCCTGGGGAACCAAAACCTGTTTTTATAATTGCCATGAAAGGCTACGACCTTATATAGTAGACTAGGTTAATATTTGACCTAGTTTTAGTTTCCTGTATTGGAATTAGAATGTAGGTTATTGGTTTATTGTGGTTTGTTGTTGTGCATGTCCCAAGCCGGTTGCTAAAGGCCTTGGAAGGTCGTCAGGTAAACTAGGTTAGTATTTGACCTAGTTCTGGTTATCTGTATTGGTAATTTCTCGATTTAAAGTGTAGGTTAGTGGTTTATTGTTATTGTGGGTTTATTGTTGTTGCTAAAGGCCTAGGAAGCATGTCAGATAGACTAGGTTAGTTCTTTTCCTGAATGTGAGTTCAAATTTAAAATTAAAACAATAAAATAATGGTACAAATGACAGATAAAACAATTTGTCACGTGTTTTTATTCATTTTTTCTTTTTACATTTTTTGCTCTAAAACTAAAATAAAACTATTTCCTGATTTTATGTACATTAATTTTTATTTGATTAACCAACCCTTATTAATTTATAAAAAACTTTTTCTCTATGAGGTTTTTTTAGAACTGCAGAGATAATAGGTTCAATATTTTTTATTCGTCTATGAAATCTATCTCGATCACGTGCATATTCTTCATATTTTCCCTGTCGAGCTACTCTATATGCATAATCCCACACATACATAACGTAAAGATCTAATTTATTGTTAAAGGTAACTTTTTTTGTTTTTAACATTATAGTACTTTTTCCTTCCGAAGATGCATATAAATGTTAAGACAGTTTTTTACAGCACATCTAAAATGATTATTTGAAAGATGTATCGGACACATTGATTTAAAATTTTCAATCTTTAATAACGACGGTATGGCAAGATTTTCTATTTTAAAACTCTCAATATACTTTTCAAGGAAAAATTTTTTTTGTTCGCCTTTTACATAAATTTTTTCAGCTTGTTCTAAATAGTATTTAATAATTGATTTTATATCCACATAGTCAATGCATCCGCCATTCCAATTAAGTCCATTTATTTTATTGCCGCAATATCGATTGCTATATTGTGCTTCTTGACCTAGTTCTTCTTCGTGGTAAGGTGGTTTGAAATGATAAACGATAGGAATCAAACTTCCTTTTTCAAGTAGAGCGAGTTCTTTGACAAAATATTGTTTATCGTTTCCTCTTAGAAATTGGAGATCAACTATGAAAACACGTTTGGCCATTGTGAGACTATATAAGAGACTGTCTGTCCAATTTTCCAAGATTAATTTTATACTCGACCTCTGTTTTGTATACATATAGATTTGTATAGTTAGATAGATACTCTTCGGCAAACCATGTTTTTTCATCCGTTTACTATGATGGTTGCCGGGCCGTCTTGTTGTGGGAAATCGACTTTTATTTTTAATTTAATAAAACAAAAAAACAAATATATTCAACCTCCAATTGAGAAGATTATTTGGTGTAACCCCGATAAAGAAGCCGCCCCGAAAAATATCAAAGGACTTGAACATTATAATACTATTCCAGATTTTTGTGATAATCAAGATTCACTGTTAATTATAGTAGATGATATGATGTTAAATTCTCACGACAAGATTGTGTGCGAATTATTTACTAGAGGTTCGCACCATAGAAATTTATCTGTAATATTTGTAACTCAAAACGTTTTTCACCAGGGAAAATTTTCAAGAGATATTTCATTAAATTGTAAATATTTAGTGCTTTTCAAAAACCCTAGAGATACATCCCAAATACTGCCTTTAGCTCGTCAAATATACCCAAAACAGGTCAACGAATTTGAGAAAGTATATAATGAAGTAACTACCTTACCATATGGTTACATTTTAATAGACCTTACTCAAGATATTAATGATATATTTAGATTAAGAAGTGACATATTTGGAAAAAATTTTTGTTTTTGTACAAAAGAGCAATTGGAGCAATTTGGTGAGGAATATGAAACGATTACAAACCAACCGTCATATATTGCACCTGTTAAAAAATTCTAAGAGAAAATTTCAAAAAGTTATAATAAAACAATGTGAGCCGAATGTAATTAAAACGATCTGTGAAATTGCGTTAAATATTTTAAAAGGTAACTGTCATTTAAATAAAAGAGCAACCAATCAACTAAAAAAGTATAAAAAGGACTTGAGATCACTCATTTGCCGTAAGAAGTCGCTCACTAGTAAAAGAAAAATTATAATTCAACGTGGTGGATTTTTACCTGCTCTTCTCGGTGCAGTTTTATCAGGGGTGATTGGTCATTTTATAAAATGAATAATACAACATTTAACAAAATGATAATATTAAAACCTGAAATATATGAAAAACTAAAGCAAAATTCAGACGTTGAACTCAACCAGTTGGATAAAAAGATGAAAAACATTTTATTAAACAAAAATTTGTCCGATATTCAGAAGTGGTATTTGTATCGTCAGAACCTATTTAAAATTAGAAACAAAAAAAGATTGTTATCTAAAATTGAAGAGAAAAAAATTAAAATCATGGAACCTAAAAGTACCCAAACACGTTTCCGTACAAAACCCATATTTAGAGCGACAGACACTCAAACAGATGTTGTCGGTAAAAGAAATTTTGAAATGCAGTTTCCTGAAGAAGAAATATATGAGAATGAAGATGATGAAGTATTTGATAAACGCGTCCAGGAAAATATTTTTAAAGAAACAACACAGTCTGACAGTGAACTTGATGAAGACGTTCAAGACAAAATTTTCGCAAAAGCACTATCTGCCACATCAATTGGTGAGCGTTTAAGAAAATGAAAATTAACTCCAAATCAAAATTATCAAACATTTGAAACCGAGTCTGGAGACGTTATAACGGTTCCTCTTGACAGTCCACCAGAAAAGAAAGAAAAGCATATAAATAGCGAGAAATTTACAACACCTACAAAACGAATTTTACGACCAGCTAAAGCGGGTGACAGTCAAACAAAAATTAATTTTCCAAAACGTAAGAAAACATGGGCGATATACACCTAAAAGATGAATTTTATGTTACTTTACTCAGTGATAACTCAATGAATTACTATCCTGATAATACTTTATCAGCTTTTACAAATAATTTACATAAACCAATCAGCGGTACAAACTGGAAAGTTGGTCTGTCGGAGATTTACTTAAACGATTTTCAACCAAATAAATACGGAAAAAACTGGCACATTGGTACAAAAGTTTTTATAGGAGGTAATTCCGAACACTTGGTTGGAATTGGGACGACGTACATTCCACATAACACGGTTGAATATTTGTGTGATTGGAAATCTTTTTTGTTACCAACTCTTATTCAGAATATACACCCATTTGATGGCTACTCAAGAAAAGAGGTTGAGCGTGAACTAATTTGGGGGATATATGATTTTATATCTTTGGATTCCAATTACGTGGCTGCACCTTCATCAACATCATTAGAAAAACAACTACCTGAAACAAATGAATTTATTAAAATATGTATAAATCAACCACCACTTGAGCTAAAATTAAAGGCAGATCATAGCTACTCACTCGAAGAGTTACTGAAATCATGTTTTGATCAGATAACTGTAAAAATTAAAGATTTTAAAAAGCATAAGTCAAGACTCTTAGATTTATTTAAAACATTTCTGCAATATTTACCTATGACACCCGTAATTAAACCAGAAATGCTTTTTGTCTATACCGATATTATTGAACCAAATATGGTGGGTGATAGCACTGTGAGATGTTTAAGAACGATAAACACAAAAAATGCATTTGAAGGAATGGAAAAAGAAATTATAAATATACAATATTTTGCTGTTGAGAAAAATTTTTTTGATAATATTTCTATTCTAATCTGTGATAAATATAGTAGCAAAATTAATTTTGCAACAAGTAGTATTCCTACAAAAATTGTATTACATTTTAAAAAAGTATATAAATAAAAGGGGATTCTATTAAACAATTTAGTGTTTTATGAAAAGCATTATGGAAGGAGTATATTACAGATACTATTTGAGTCAAACGGGGAAAGGCATTGAGGATATTGGTCCGTTGGTACATTCGACTGTACCATATCAACGAGGACGTGGCCTAGGTAGTTTTTTTGGGGGACTTTTCAAGTATTTGAAACCAATATTTTCTTCGGGGGCTGATTTACTAAAAAAGCAGGTTGTAAACTCTGGTATAAGTGCTTTATCAGATATTGTATCCGGTGCAAATATTAAGGAAGTTCTGCAAGATCGCGGTAAAGAGATTGTCAAAAGTGTAAGACGCGGGGCAGTTCAAAAACTCAATGAAATGCATGGGTCGGGAAAAAGGAAAAGAAAAGTTATAAATAAGCCGTCGATCAAAAATTTAAATTATTTTACCTCGAAACGACGTAAAGTTATTAGGCGTAAGAAAGAAAAAGATATTTTTGATTAATTATGGTGGAATGTATGAAATCTGAATTGGATATATTTAAAGCACAACCTATTCAATCAAGTATTCTACGATCCGAAGAGGTTTCTTACAACCCTATAGCCTCATTAGATAAACCATCGGTAATAGAATTTGTTTCATTAGGTCATGGAGATACATATAGGGACTTATCTTCTACATATTTAAGATTGAAAATACGGATTTTGAAAAAAGATGGAGGGTTATGGAATAATGATAAAGGGGCAGACGGAAAAGAACTATCACAGCCAAGTGTAGTTAACAATCTTTTACATTCTCTAATAAAACAATGTAATATTCAATTAAACGGGAAAAATATAACACCATCAGACGGAAATTATCACTATAGAGCATATATTGAATCGCTATTAAATTATGGTAATGATGCTGCTACCACACATTTAGAGTGCTCAGGGTGGACATTAGATAAGGCGAACATAGAAAAATCTAATAATTCTGGATCGAAAGACCGTCAAAAATTGTATAATAATAGCAATGTTGTTGAGCTAATGGGTAAACTACATGTAGATATGTTTAACCAGCCTACCTTACTTATAAACAACGTGGATGTTCGAATTACACTAACACTAGAAAAACCAGAATTCTATTTTTTTTCTGACGATACCGATGAATCTCAATTGAAAATTTTAGAAGTAACATTGTTTATGAGACATGTAACTGTTAATCCGAGTGTTCTATTAGCACATAACGCTGTTTTGGAAAAAAAGAATGCTATATATAGTTATAAACGTGTGGAAGTAAAAACCTATACTCTTCCTATGAATACATCATCCATATCGCTCGACAACGTTTTCATTGGTCAATTGCCGACTACAATCATCTTTTGTATGACCGAAAATATTGGTTATTCAGGAAAAAGATCAAAAAACCCGTACAATTTTAAACATTTTGATATTTCTCAATTTTCGTTGAATGTGAATGGGGTACAGATACCTAATACAGCAATTGAAACTAGTTTCTCTGATGAATATAATTGTTATACCAGAGCCTACAACACACTTTTTCAAGGAACAGGGATATTCCATAATGATAAAGGTCATCAGATAACAAAAACAATGTTTAGCAATGGATTTTTTTTACTTGCTTTTGATTTAACCCCCGATGCATCAGGGAATGAAATGTGCCAAGGTCTACTTAATCAAGGAACTGTTAGAATTGAAGCAAAGTTATCAAAACCATTGCCGTCCACATTAACTGCAATTGTTTATGGGGAATTTGATGCAAACATTCAAATCGATAAAAATCGAAATATATTCACAAACCTATAAATAGGATGAAAAAGCGTGAGTCAAAATATTTTACATCATGTCTTCATCCTGTGCACTTGTCGATGTTACATTTTGTTGTAACGACAAAAACAGTTTGTTTGTGAAAGAAATTAGTATAGTAGGATTTAAAGAGCCTTGTAAGAAGTTCGTAAAAGAGTTTACTTACAAGTTTCCAACAAAAGAGCTAACAAATCAAAATATTGAAAATTATTCTTTTGGAACTGTGACTAACGAAAATATAACTAAAGAGTTTAAACAAATATTAGAAAGTTTTGATATAATCATTACCAACAAACTAATTAAAAAAGAGTTTTTAGTAAATTATGTAAAGGAAGCGAGCAAAGTTTATGATCTGAGTCAATTTATTTTATGAACACTTTAGAAATAACTAACATTTTAAAATGTAACCAGCGTACAAACAAAAAATTTAAGGGGGTATTCGCTCTGGATAGAATTCCAAAAGTAAAAGAAAAACCATCTCTTTTAATCGTTAACACGGATAAGGCTAAGGACCCTGGAACACACTGGTTAGCTATTTATATTCCTAAAAAGGGGTGTATAGAATACCTTGATTCTTTTGGGCAGAAACCAACTAAACCTGAAATTTTAAGATATTTGAAGAATCATTGTTTAATTTTTAATGATAAACAGTTGCAAAGTAATTTTACAGATGTATGCGGGCAATATTGTTGTGTTTACGTTTGGTTTAGATGTTTTGGTTTAAGTATGAAAAGTTTTTTGAACCAATTCAGTAAAGTAAATCATATTGAAAATGACAGGTTGATTTTAAAACTATTTCATAAAATATTTGGAAAATACAACTTTTTACAGTCTTGTAACCCGAGAGTTAGAGGAAAGTTAAAAAGAAATGGAAATTCGACATGAAAACACGATGTCTTTATTATTAAACTATACATACTTTCTTAATAAAAACCAGACCTTTAGAATTTCTGTTGGTTTTACGGGGGAATCATTTGAAGCCACAACCATATTCCATCGTAATGGAAAAGAAGTAATTGTTCTGAAATATCGTGATTGGTGTGAATTTTACCATCTATACAAAAAGCTGCTGTGCAGTCGAACAATAAAAAATACCAAATTATGTTTACAAGCAGGAATTCAAGCTATTCGTAGTCAAACTCTTAGTGTCAACAGAGAAGAGGCCGATATATTTAACAACCTTGTTGATTTTCTTCAAGCTGTAATGATTCACTATAAAAATTCCGAACAAAATGTAAGAGCGTATGTTGAAAAATACATAAAAACCTGTGAAGAAAAACAAGTGGAAAAGTTGCATGAAGAAATTAACATCCCAAAGCAACGGATCAATGTGCAGTGTAATTTTTCTAGATTATTTTTCGAGATACCTGTAATATTAAACAATAAACTACGCAAAATTGTACGAAAATAAAAACAATTGCCTTTTATTTATTTTATTTTTATTTTTATTTTTATCTATCTATAATGTTACTAAAAAACCATTCGAAATATCCTTCTTGCTCGACTTCGATATTTTGTTCTTCGTTAACCTGCAGATCATCTGTTTGAGAGTCAAACCAGTTTTGACCGTCCTGCCATTCCTCTTCTTCCTCCTCTTCAAGTAATTGCGGTGGTGATGGTGGTGGTATAAATTCTTGAAAAGACGAGGTCACCTCGTCAACATCAACATCATAATCATTCGTGGTTGAACTAATTTGGTTTTCTTGTGTAATTTTATTTAAAAAATAATTTTCATTACTTTCGTTGGTAAACGGAAACAAAGTCGAATCAGCTTCCATATTAAAAGTTGATTTCTGTAGGGAGACTGAGGATTTCTACAAAAATTTAGCTATTTTGTACAACTTTTCAGAATCAGTTGCCTCTATATATAGAAAGAGAAACTAAATATTGTGTATATTGTGTATAGGATGTCACGAGCACAAATTGTTTCAGAGCTACACAGGCCACTTAGAAAAAATTTTCGTAGGAGAAAGTTCATTCAAAAGGGTTTGAATGATACTTGGCAAATTGATTTAGTCGAAATGATTCCTTATGCCAAATTTAATAAAGGTTTCAAATATTTATTGACGGTGATTGATACTTTTTCCAAATACGCTTATGCTGAACCTGTCAAACGTAAAACTGCTGAAGATGTTTTACGAGCACTTGAAAATATTATCAAGCAAGCAAAGGATTCCCCAAAAAATATTCATTCAGACCAAGGCAAAGAGTTTTTCAACAGACAGTTTAAACAATATATGTTGAAAAATAAAATTAATCATTATCATACATTCTCAGAGCTTAAGGCATCTATCGTGGAACGTTTTAATCGAACTTTGAAAAGCATGATGTGGAAAAATTTCAGTTTACAGGGGAATTACAAATGGATCTCAATTTTACAATCATTGTTAAAAAACTATAATTCAACACCGCATAGAACAATCAAATTACCCCCAGAAAATGTTTCAAAGAAAAATGAAAAATCAATACTTAGAACTCTATACATGCATCCAAAAATTTTTCAAAAAGCTAAATTTAAGATAGGAGATAATGTAAGAGTCAGTAAAAATAAAGGAAACTTTGAAAAAGGCTATCAACCAAACTGGTCAACAGAAATTTTTAAAGTGGTTAAAGTTAAAAATACATATCCGATTACGTATAACTTAGCCGATTATACCAGCACTCCAATTTCCGGTGGATTTTATGAAACAGAACTAACACCTGTAAAATTTTCTGATACCTATCTTGTCGAGCAGGTTTTAAAAAGAAAGGGGAATAAAGTTTATGTCAAATGGTTAGGATTTGATAAATCGCACAATTCCTGGGTAGATAAAAACAATATAATTTAGAACTTCTGAAAACATTTTGCTAAATTAAGTATTAATAAATTTGTATAAAATAATTCCTCGTTTTTTACTGGAAATAAATAAGTTTTCGTTTACTTGAAATTATTAAAGAAAAACTCACTAAAACTTTTGTTTTACGTCGGGAAAAATATGAAAAAACCCGACCTTTATTTTATGTTTACATAAGCTACAAAATTGCTTAAAACTAAAAAACTGAATATTTGTTACTCCGACTAAAATTGACTTCTGTTTTACCTTTATGTTGTGTAATAATCGTAGTTTACACAAATTTAGACCTTTTGTATCCAAACGGTACGGAACTATGGTCTTTCAGAAATCGACGTTTTTCTGATTTCGGTTGGTATCTTTTTGTTTCAGTTACTGTATGAACCTCATGATCTTTAGTTCTTTTAATATTTTGTGAAACCACAGCGATATTTTCCCAATCTTGCGGATGAAGAACAGCATGTTTAATCGTTTCAAAATTTATTAGTTTGGATGTTGTATGGTTTAAATTTATGCCTTTAACTTTACAAACAAGCTTTTCTGAGTTATCTTTAGTCGAAAAAACTTTAAACGCGTAATTTTTTGGTCCACCACTAACAAATTCAGATATATAGCTGCCGAGGCCGTAACATTCTAGTTCATCGGTCATATCACCAATACGTTCTCCTAGAGGTGGGTCATATTCTCCTTCTTGACTTATATAAATGATTGAGTCCGTATCGTAATACAAAACTCTGTGACCGATCTTTTCTAGATAGCTGTAAAGATGAAGTCGAGCCTGTGCTGTTGTGTAAGCAGCTATACACACATTGATTGTTGATAGAGAATTTACCGCTTCTTCTTTATACTGCCAGCTCACAATTATAACTTCCTCGTTAATAGGTAGTATTTGACAAACTTCTATTGAAGGATTTGTTAGTAAGTCATTCAAAACAAACGGTTGGTTAACAATAGTTGTTTGTTGTTGGTTTTCTCGCTGACCAAATTTTCCCCAAAAAGAATTTAAAATTAATTTTGCAAAAGACCTTAATCCAGGATTATTATTGATATTTTTAAATTCCAATTGAACTTCTTCTGAACTTAAAAAGGAATCAATATACTTTTGTTTTTCCAATTCTGTTTGATATTTAGACGGAAAACCTGAAGATTCCTGTTTAATTTTTATAAACTTATTCATCATTTCCGTGAAGAGTCCTTGTTCTTTCCTTTCCTTGTTATATTGCGTAATCTCGTATTCCCAGATTTCGTAAATGTGTAAAATTTTGTAGTTTTTTTTGAGAGCCTGTAAGACTTCGTCAATCACCCATGTTCCAGTTAATGCCCTTTCATCGTTAGAATGTAAACAAAATGCACTTTGATTTTTTTGATCTCCGCAGCTTTGGCAGAGTGAGAACATCAATTTGTTATTTTGTTTTTGCGGTAAAACTGGATGAAATAGGTTTTCTGGTGGTAATATTTTACATTTAATCAACCCATTCGTTTTTTGTAAATCAATTCCAGAACACACAGAATTTCCAACATGTACTTTAGGGTGTTTAACAGGAAATTTGCCATATTTACAGACCCCCGGGTACATCGAGCAGACGTCTATGTATTTAATTTTCTCCCCGTTTTTACACTTATAATGAGTGTAGACATTGCCTGTTCTTCCACCATAGAATGCATCCCGAGGGTTTAGTGGTGCAGTAAAAATTATTGGGTGGTTTTTTAAGTAAAACATATTTTTGTTTGTTTTCATTTGTTCGCGAAATGCGCATTCCCACATTTCGATTACTTTATATCCAAGGGATTTTAAGTACTCATTTTTGGCCAGCGTTCTTTCATACCTTTGATTTAAAGTATCGTTAGAATCATTATACAAGGATACATCTCTTTTATGGATTAGGCACTTCGGATGACCATGGTAAAAACAACCTAGAAGGTTAATAAAAATTAATAATGTGTTATAGCGAGTTTTTAATTTTAATTTTGTTTTATTACCTTGAAACTCAAAAACTTCCTTAGTGCTGTCACAAAATGCATCAACTTTGACACCGCCAATCACTTTTTCTCTCCCGCTAGCAGCATATTGAAATTTAATTTTTCGGGTGTCCTGCTCCCATACAAGCCACTGTAGAGCAATTTCGGATTGATTGTCGACTAGTCTGTAACCATGTCGTGGAATTATACCTATCGTGTTCAAACACAGAAAGTTTCGTCTGAACACGAGGTTACAGGCTGAGGCTATTGTTGCTGCTTCTAAAAACGGTTCAATGTTGCATTCTTGTAAAAATATTCTTCTGAAGCTTAAACAAGCTTCAGTCAAAATCTTTACATCGTTGCTACAGTATTCAACTATTTCTTTTCGCATGTTGAATTCGCAATTTTTATTTTCGGTGTACCATTGATGAAACTCATTTCTCTCATCTTCTTTCATTGAATCGGGGGAGAAATATTTCATAGGCGGTAAAGAACCTATATAATTTTCATTTTCCAGTTTATTAAATAAATGCGGAAAAAACCCCTTTTTTAATTTTGTAGATAAGTTAAAGGCTTTTGGCAATTTTGCTAGGGCCATCGGGAAAAAATTAAGTGAATCGATAAATTTGACATTGTTGATCATCATCAAAATAATTTTCGTTCCTCTCATTATTAGTTTGGGTTCCACATTCGTTTTATTTAAAACATAGTTTAAAATAAACTGATGATCAAACGCTTGTCCGTTATGAGCAACGACAATTATTTCTCGGAATTCTGCGCTTAATTTCAAAATGTGATTCATCATTTTTTCGATTATATAATTTTCTTCAAAAATTATTTGTCTAAATTTACACTTTTGACAAAAAACTAGAGATTCATCGTCAATACAGATGTCACATCTTTGCTGTAAAACACACAAATTAGGGATATGCTGTCTTAGTTGTGTATCAATATTTTTTTCCTGTCTTGTCTCTAAATCGTAGAATACATAAATGCAGTTTTCAAAATTTTTCTGTTTTTTATCTTGCTGAATGAAGCAAAGATGATCCGAAGGTACATGTTGATGACAAATTTTACAAAAATATTCATTACAAAAATGCTGTCTTTCTGTTTTGTAAACGTGCAAACAATTTAAACATTTTTTTATTATATCACAAATACTTTTTGAGTTAGATGATGAGGCTCGGTGAAAATCAAAACATTTTTCCCCTCTAAATGTTCTATTACAGATATTACATTTAACATTTATACTATTCTTTGGACATGGTGTTGAATTACAGCAACATGGGCAAGTTTTTAAACATTTGTGTTCATGTTTGTGCCAAAATGGAACGTGACAACTTCCGCAATAATATTCTGTACAAAAAGCAGCAGTGAGTGATCCAATCACATTAAAATGATTTTCATGGTATAACAAATTTAGGTTTTTTACATCTTTTGTGGTATTTCCCTCAAATATCACAATTCGACCCCTAGTGTTATATTGATAGACAACAATTTTGTAATTTGTCAAATAATTTTGAAATTTTTTTAATTCATGTATTCCACACCCCTGATGTGGAATAATTACACCTGCTTTTTGGATTAACTCTTTAGCTTTAATCGCTTGAATTTTTCCGACATCTTTTAAAATATGTCTATAATTGACCTCTTTATCAATTTTTGCAATGCAGACAACTAGGGCACGGGGTAAACATAAGTTATCTTTATTTTTTATTGTTATTATACCACGGCGTTGTTTGCATTCTTCAGCAAAATTGTAAAATTGTTTTTTCCTACCTTTACCATAAGGTAAATTGATATATGTTGCGGTCAAACAAAATTTGTCTGTACTTAACCCTGTAAAGTAAAAGTGAAAAAAGTAAAAAAATGTTCAGCATTTTCATTTAAAAGTACTCACCCTCGGAATTGCTTTGAAAAACCTTTGAAATCACATCCCAAATATGCTGAAACGTCAGTCCACCTGCTGTTTGAAAGTTTATCCATGCAGGGCCACGATGCTCGAAGCTTTCACCACAAAATGTCATTCCAATTTTGTCGCTTGGGCTAACTTCTTTTGTAATATATTTGACAATATCGTGGAGTGCCCCTTTAATCCAAGTAATTGGATCAATATAGCTTGGTACAGGTTTTATCGAAAATTTAATTTCGCGTCTGCGCAAGTTAAACTTCTGCATATTTTTCCCCGTTTCGGAATCGATTAAAAATCGCTCTTCTTCCACTTCTTCCCCAGAAGTTATAAACCTTTTCATTAGAAGTTTTTTTGCCATGTTTTAATGTTGAATCACAAAACTAATTCAATATAAATTTTCTAACAGGGTAGGCTTTTATACTTAGTTTGACATCGTTGTTTTTGTAAAACTTCAATACTCTAAATCAGAGGTAAAGCAAATTTCCATCAAGGTAATTTTAAACTTTCAAATAAATTATCATGAAAAAAACAAAATTAAGAATAATTTTCAATTTGTTTTGATAGATAAAGAAAAATAAAGAAATAATTCATATTAAATGTTTCAATGTTTCTTTTGTTTATTTTTTCCTTTTTACGTATTGATTAATTTATAAGATAAATTTTATCATTTGAAAAATTAAGTAAACAGTAAATGGAGAAACAACAAACTCAACAATTATCTTTTAATTTATATGAATTTTCAAAATGAATTTTCAATATGTTTTGAAGAATAAGAATAAGAAAATAATATATATAAAGCAATAAATTTCAAGTTTTCTTTTGTTTATTTTTTCTGTCGCGTTTTAGATAAAGAATAATAAAATAATATATATAAAGCAATAAATTTCAAGTTTTCTTTTTTTATTTTTTCTGTCGCGTTTTAGATAAAGAAAAATAAAGAAATAGTTCTTATTAAATGTTTCAATGTTTCTTGTGAATAATTTTCTTTTGTTTATTTTTCCTTTTTTGCGTCTTGATTAATTTATAAGATAAATTTTATCATTTGAAAAATTAAGTGAACAATAAATGGAGAAACTAGCAGCAATTATCTTTTAATTTATCTGAATTTTCTAAATGAATTTTCAATATGTTTTGAAGATAAATAAAAGAAGAATAAAGTAATAATATATATAAAGCCATAAATTTCAAGTGTTCTTTGATTTATTTTTTCTGTCGCGTTTTAGATAAAGAATAATAAAGAAATAATTCGTATTAAATGTTTCAAACTCTTGTTCCCCCACTAACTTTTAAGCATCGTAAATTGGTATAAATATCAAGCAGTTGTAATCAACAATTGTAGTCTAACATAGTAATTTGCTAAACATGGAAAGTTCAACAGACAGTTTTTTAAACGAATACCTGGTAACTTCCGATTGTCAAGCGGCTCCACCTCTCAAAAGAAAGCGCTTACACCATCAAATACAACAACAACAACAGCAGCAACAACAGCAACAAATACTACAACAACAACAACATCAACTGGCTAGAAAACAAATTTTTCTGGCAAAATGTTCAAGCGCAGCAAAGGAGAAATCAAAACCATTTATGAAGATAGCAGAATTGCAGGAAAACCACGCATACAAATTATGCACAATTCGAAAAATCGACACTAAATTTGGGAAAAAGTGGATTTTCGAAACCGAAGATGTATTATTATTCGCACCAAATAAATTCAATGAATTATTTAACGAGGAAGATTATACAGCATTAGTTATGGAGGAAAATTTCTACCTCATAAAAACCCCTCAAAACGGTTTAACACTCTTAGAAGGTGAAAATAAAAACATTAATTAAATTTTATTTAAGTTTTAATTTTAAGACAAAAAATAAAACAAGCAATAAAATTTTAGTTTTAGAGCAAAAAATGTAAAAAGAAAAATGAATAAAAACACGTGACAAATTGTTTTATCTGTCATTTGTACCATTATTTTATTGTTTTAATTTTAAATTTGAACTCACATTTGAACTAACCTAGTCTATCTGACATGCTTCCTAGGCCTTTAGCAACAACAATAAACCCACAATAACAACAAACAACAATAAACCACTAACCTACACTTTAAATCGAGAAATTACCAATACAGATAACCAGAACTAGGTCAAATACTAACCTAGTTTACCTGACGACCTTCCAAGGCCTTTAGCAACCGGCTTGGGACATGCACAACAACAAACCACAATAAACCAATAACCTACATTCTAATTCCAATACAGGAAACTAAAACTAGGTCAAATATTAACCTAGTCTACTATATAAGGTCGTAGCCTTTCATGGCAATTATAAAAACAGGTTTTGGTTCCCCAGGACCAACTCTCGGGAGTTCTACTTTCATTATGGCGATGAAGTCCGTCAACACGACAGCATTGCTTTTGTTTGTTTTTGTATAAAAAATATTTCTGTTGTATATTAACATGAGCCAAAAGTGAAATTCTTACCCCACTTTTTTGGCATTTCTCGACGTTTTAGGACCTACTGATTCTAAAAAAGCAAAAAAAAAATGTATGTCTGTCTGCCGGCCGTCACAACCGACGAAATCTAGAAAACCGCTATACTGATCTCAAAATTTTTTTTTTCTAAAACAACTGTACCGGAAGTGTGCCAAAAATCGTCAAGTGTGTCAAAATAAGGAAATTTATATGTTTTTTGCATGAAAAACGTTCATTTTAAGTGATTACGAATAGAAACATTGAATTTGAAGAAATCTTGATGGTCGGGATTGGTATGTGAGACCAAAAACTAGATTATTGCATTATAAATTTGTCAAAAAAATGTTGTCATTATAAGTTTGTCAAAAAAATGTTGTCAAGTGTGTCAAAAGAAAGACTTTACTTCGTTTTATTTATTTTTACCTAATTTTTTGGAAAAAATAAAATAATTATTTGTATGACATGAAATTTTATTATTACTATAGACAATTGAACGGTTTTTTTAAAGTGGTACACCCAAAAAAATAATCATGGTAGATCCGACAAAATTGCAGGTAAATTCGAATAAAATGACATTGTTTTGGCTCCGACGTTTTATTTAGTTAAATCGATTGTATCGCTACTTTTAATACAAATGCACAAAACTTTAAAACTTTAACTGTCAAATGAATAAACTTAATGTTATTTCGACAGTCAATGCTGTTGTTATAAACATCTAGAATATCAAGCATACTACTCTTTTGTAGAATTAACTGCAGTACTTTTGATATGATTATTAAAGTCAACAAAAATGTATTCAATTCAAGTATTTTATATATTGATTTAAAATTCTAAATCAAAAGTAGCTTTCGAATGCAGCATTTTCTTATTTTTGTTAATTTGAGGACAATTTCTCAATTTTATATGCAATTTTTTACTTTGTTAAATCGATGTACCTCTGTCGATTTAAAATATTGAATTTTTTTTTGGGTGTATAAGTCCATTTTTTCATATATTGAGATATTTAAGGATTAGCGTTTCCATCAATATAAAAACATAGGCAAATGTTACTAAAATTTTGTGATATTTTTCACACTTTAAACCTATTTAATTTTATTATGCAATAATAGTTATTTAAAATTAAAATGAAAACTAATAGGGTAGGGTGTGACCATAGCGGCCACGCCAAGAACTTCCCGTTAAGTTAAATAGGAAACATAAAGATATTTCCTTAAAACTTTAATAAATTGAAATTCTCTTTCTAAGACTTGCAATTAATGGTTATTTCATCTTTTGGTTACACTGGAAAAAAGATTTTCATTGCACCATATATTTAAAACTAGCGGTGAAGTCTACGTAAAGTCTACTTTGTCAACGTTGCTAAAATTTTTTCGATTTTTCTCAAACAATTTCACCATTTTTTAGGGTTCCGTACTTTGAAAAAGTAAAAACGGTACCCTATTCGGTGTCCGTCCGAATTTCTACATAATCAATTAGCTCACAACACATTTTCTACAGCTATTAAATGTGTTGTCCCACACCTGATGATAACAAAAAATTTCAAATATTTGTTTTTATCTATATTTTATGGACATAGATAAGGAGATAGTAAAAAAAAAACTTTTTTTAAGGAATCGAGTTTGGTCTAGAAAAATCGAAAAAATGGAAGTATTTCAAAAAAAATTTTCATTGAATTTTCAACTGCTAGTTTTTGAGTTATTACCAACAACGACAGGTTTTTTGTTTATTTATTTATTTTCGCTAGAAAAGGACTGGGCTCTAAGTTACGCCGAGATACATCGATTGCGACCATTTTCGTTAAAATCGACCCATCCGTTGTTGAGAAAGCGTTGGGCAAAAATTTATCTACATACAGCGATACATACATACATACGTACACACACACACACACATACAGACTGCCAGCTAAAAATAGTCTAAACAGCTTCAGGAGGTCATGAAACGTAAAGATATCATAAAAATTCCGATTTCGAAAATCGACCCAAAAACAATAACTTATCGGGAAGTTAATAATTGATTTTTTGACTCCAAATAACATGTTCTAAAAACAGAACAAGTCCAGTATAAGTCCCATGTAAATGGCTCAATTTTTTATCGACACATTTTTGATTTGGCTGAATTTTTTTATGCGTTTTATATGGATGGGTGGATAGATATGGGTGGTAGATATGGGTGTTCGAGGATTTTTTTTTTTGGAAAATATAGCGGTTCCAAATTTCTCTATGAGTTATTTTCAAAAATTCATAACTTCGGTTCTATTAAAGATAGACACTTCTGTTGTGTTTTATTTTAAAGTTAAAAGTTGCTAGTTTAAAAAAAAATAAAATTAACAAAAGTTATTATTCTATTGATATTAACAAATAAAATGTTGAAATCGATCTTAAGTCATTTCTCCACCCACGCTCCACCCTAAATCGGGTATGATTAGATATATAAAAAGAGGCCATCATTATCTTTCTAAAACTACCACTAACTCAATTTTTTCCAATAGTGGACTTATACCACTTAAAAAAAAAACGGTTCAATTATGGCATTATAAGTTTCAAAGTTTGTCAAAAAAATAATGTCAGGTGTGTCAAAAAAACGATTTTCATTTATTTTTTTAGTAAATAATAAAATTAGTTATTTGTATGAAATGAAAATGAAATTATTATTATTGAGAATTTTATTGCATTATAAGTTTGTTCGAAAAATATTGTCAAGTATATCAAAAAAATGATTTCATTTATTTTTTAGCCAATTTTTTCGAAAAAAGATTTAGCTGTTGTATGACGTAAATGTGACATGGAAATTTTTGAATTTGTTAGTTTTTGAAATATTTTTGGAATTTTGAAAAAAGTTTGTATTTTTGATTTTGTTATAATTTTTGCAATAGTTTTAGAATTTTAGAAAAAGTTTTAATTTTTGCAATGTTTTTAGAATTTAAAAAAAAAATAGAATTTTTGAATTTGTGAATTTTATATCTATATATTTTTAGAATTTTGAAAAAAGTTTCAATTTTTGATTTTGTAAGAATTTTTGGAATATTTTTAAAATTTTGAAAAATTTTAAATTTTTGATTTTATTATAATTTTTGGAATTTTGAAAAAAGTTTCAATTTTTGATATTGTTATAATTTTTGGAATATTTTTAGAATTTTGGAAAAAGTTTGAATTTTTTAATTTTAAGGAGTTTTTGGAATATTATTAGGATTTAGAAAAAGTTTAAATAATTGATTTTAATCTAATTTTTGGAATATTTTTGGAATTTTGAAAAAAGTCAATTTTTGATATTTGTTATAATTTTTGCAATATTTTTAGAATTTTTGAAAAAAGTTTAATCTTTGATTTTGTTATAATTTTTGGAATATTTTTAAAATTTTGAAAAAAGTTTGATTTTGTTTAACTTTTACAATATTTTTGGAATTTTGAAAGAAATATGAATTTGTGATTTTGAAATATTTTCTCGAAACGCTAAATGGAGAGGTTTTTGAGTAGTTTGCTGATTGTATCATCTTTTCACTAAATTATGTTAATTTATGATCTGTTATGATTTTCCGGCAACTTATTGATGTTTTGTGTTAGTTTTGTAATAAATTTCTAAACAGAGGTAAAAAATACATGTACTACATGTACATCGCTGCCCAAAACTAAAAACCATGTCCTTATAAATGTTTTATGCCGAAAACTATCAAAATCCTTAATCAAAACCGAAGTCTTGATATCTCAGAGCTTGATATTTTAGCCCCTCCATATTTTAAAACATAATAACTTGAATTTCAATTTTTGTTTTCGGAGCGCCGAACCGTAAAATCAATAGTGGAAACTTTGCCTCTAAAAGAAAAACAACAAATTGTTATGATAACTCGATTTTTCTAATCCGAATTTATAGTAGAATTTCAAAACTAAATAAGATAAGAAAATTATCTAAAATTCTTCTTAATTTAATATCAAAAAATAGGAATGATTTTGCTAAATGTTTAATCTATAAACAGAATTACGAGCAGCTTTATTATCATTCAATTAAATTCGTTCAACAGCAATGGAAATTTTATCTTTCGGTGCCATAGTTAGTGTTGTTGTTGAAAATTTCATAGGAATTTCAGTTTTTGATGTTTTAGAAAATTTAAAATTATGTAAAAGTGTTGCGATTCCAATACGAGTTTGCATTAAACCAAAACGTAGACCAATACAATTTCGTGGTCCATCACCAAATGGAAAGTAACAATAATCTTTTCTATTTTGAATATTTTCTTCAGAAAAACGTTCAGGATCAAATACTTCAGGATTTGGATAGAAGTCTGGATCATTATGTATTGCATAAATTGGAATAATGAGTTGAGTTCCTTTTTCAATTATTAGATTTGAATCGGGTACATTGTATTTTGATGCTGCTTTTCGTATGAGTAGGCCACCCGTTGGATATTTTCGTAGTGATTCTAAAAGAAACAAATTATTTTATATTTTTGGTTTCTCATTTAATTTGTTTTATAAATTTACCATTGACGACCATTTCCAGATACTTCATTTCACTCAATGCTTCATAAGAAAGAATACCGTTATGTTTATTTAATATTTCATTAACTTCTATTCTTGTTTTTTCTTGAATAGCTGGATTTAATGCTAATTCAAATATAGTAAACGTCATCGTTGAAGAAGAAGTTTCAAAACCAGCAATGAAAAAGACGAATGCTTGCGCAGCAATTTCATCAATTGTAAATCCATTTGTGTTATTTTTTAATTTTATCAATAAACTCATAAAATCGTTTCTCTCAATTTTATTTTTTTCGCGATACTGCACTGTCTCTTTAACAGCATTCAAAAAAAAATTGCTCACATCATCATAAACCACTTTTACTTTTAGAAAATTTGCTAGGCGTGGATATTCAGATGCCAGAAATCTTTGAAACTGTGTCATTCTAGGTTGTCCAAATATTTTTCGTCCCATCTCGCGGAATTTTGCGTTTGGATCGATTAAACTATTACATTCGATACCAAATGCACATGTTCCGATAACATCTGTTGTAAAACGAGAAAAAATATCTCTCAAATCAATATCTTTTGTTGTACTTAATTCTCTTTCAATACACGATTTTAATTCATTAGCTACACTTACTATGGTTGGAAACATAAACTTAATTTTCCCGGATGTAAAAGTTGGTGTTAGTTTTGAACGTACATTACGCCACTTATCATTTTCTATAGCTAGCAGATGCGCTGATAACGGATCATCTTTTTCGTTGTAGTAAAAGGCACGATTTACAAAATAATTGAAATCTTTTATTAAAATTGTTTTTGCTAATTGTGTATCGATTATAAGAACCACCGGTTGTAAAAATAATGAAAATAAACCACCAAATGGTGATTTTCCTTTAAACTCATTATAAAAGTTTTGAAATAACTCTGTGTTATGAGATTTTGTTCGTAAATCACCAAAATTTCCAAAAGGGAATGTTGGCTCGATATATGGTACACCACGATTTTTCCAATATATTGAACGGTTTTTAAAAAATCGATATATTCCAATCAATACTAAGGCGATGATGGACAAAATAAAAGCAAACATTTTATTTGAGTATTGAATTCACTTCACTTTATTCTTTTCAGAGATCACAGTTTGCAGTTTGACACTAAACTATAATTTTTTGTGAAAGTTTTTTTAACATGATTTCTTTGAACGAGATTAATCGTTTTTATATATGTTATCAGATAAATATATGTAAACATACAGTTTGTTTAAAAGATAAAATTGTCAGTACATTTACGACTATTAGAGGCTGATTCTGGCATACCCTCACAGATGTAAAAATAGTCATAGCCAAAGAATTAAGAGAATAGAGGAAGTGAAATTGATGTTAAAATTTGAAGTACTTTTTGCACACCAATAAATTGTTACTAACACACATGCATTTTGTATTGAATTCCAAATTTAAGCGTATTTTTGCCCCCAAAATTAATATAAAAAAAAGAGACTCCATTACAAAGAAAACAACAACAAAAATTTGACAGCATAAAAGCCAACTATTTTATTATTGTTTATATTGATTTTAGATTATATTTTTTTCTCGAAAATATTTAAAAAACTTAAAACCTAATCGTAAAGTAAATTATAATATTAATATTAGTTACCTATGATAAGAAATCCCATCTTGTATATGTTTTCGGTAATTTTTACACGTCATTATCACACACTTCATATTTAATGTTTCATTCAAAATTTTCACTTAATACATTTAATTTTTCTTTAAAATTATTTTTAAATTATAATAAAATCAACAGTATTTTTTATATTTATTATAAGCTCGTTAAAATATCACCGCGATTAATAATAAAAACAATTTTATTAAAACCAAATTATAACCAAACCAAACAATGTTTACAATATTTTTTTTGACAGTAGAAAATGGACGAATGATGATAAGAGAGGAGAAGAGAGAAAAACTACTTCAAATATTTTTGTGTATATATCATGATACAAAGAATAATTAATAAAATACAGTAGTTTTATTTCCTTAGTCTCTTAATTCTTTGGTCATAGCAAATACTTTTCTCTTAGCTAAGACTGAAACCTCTTAAATGGGATTCTGTATGTAGTCACAACTGTGAGATGTCAAAAAATAACCTCTTAAGCTCAGTATCCTGCTCGAGCGAAGCTAAAAATTTCATATAAGTTTGACGTCAAATTTAGCTCTTAAAAAATAAAATAAAAAATTTTCTAATGAGTTCGCTGAACAGTATGCTGCTCGACGCGGAAATAATTTCAAAATGATAGTTTGCGCATTGTAATATAGATGGCTCTACTACAATGTCTACACAGTTTTCGCAGCAAATTAAATGCACGAGACATTAAATTGAACGCTTAATTTTGACATTTTTATTGTATTTAGTAATTGTGCGTTTAAAGTAATTGTGTGTTTAAAGCAAATGTGCGTTTGTAAAAAAAAGTATCCTTTTTAGTTTTCAAAATGTATTTTGAAGCCGAATATTTAGATGATTCTTATTTTGAAAACGTTTTCGAGAGTGCCAATAACGAAATAAATAATGATGCTCTTGAGGTTGAGCGTGTAGATCAAATTAAAAGGAAAAAAAGAATGAAAATTGGTTAATGGCTAAACTGTCAGACAACTGTCAAAACTTATCTCTACACAAATGTCTACATACATTTTTTAGCTTCAGTTTTATCTGTATTTTTGTGGAGACCTTGTTAAAATTTAGCTTCGCTCGAGCAGAATACTGAGCATTAACTTAAGACCATCAAACATCATAATTAGGTAAATTATGATGCTTAAGGTCATCTTAAGCATCATAATTTAACGTTTTATATTTTTTTATTTGAATTCTTCTATGAAAAATTATATTAATAAAGGATAAAATGTTAATTATGAATTATTTATGTAATTGTTATAGAATTTATAATAGTTATCTCTATTTAATTTTTGTTTGTATCAAAATTTTTAAACAAAATATATATTGATAATGATTTTAAATAAAATGGCGATTGAAGATTTCATATTTGCAATATCAAAGTTTGACTTCTCATGTTTTTTTTTTATTTAAATTTCCTTGGTTTAGGCATAGCCCACATCACCAAATAACATATAATAAATATCAGGCGTCCGAACTATAGGTTGTCGTATGACGAGTATATCTCTGTGAACAATTGGAGAGTCGGATAGACCCTACTTGATAAAATAGGTGTCTATCCTACTTGAATTGAGACACTGAAAATTATCCGAATCCGGCCTCCTATAGTCGGGCTTACAGAATGAATACAAAATTAAACTTAAAAAATGCATTATACAAAAAATTGAACATAGTCTAATAATAATTACCTTAATATAGGTATATCTTATAACAAAAATGCATATAAGCAAGAACGATTTTTAACTAATAACAAAATTTTTAAATTGAACAATTCGTACCAAATTGTGCTTGATTCCAGCGAATAAAATAGTAAACTAATATACATTGAAATATTTCGATTATGTCTACAATGATTAAAGTAAAGTTCATACTGAATATAATCACCGAATGTAATTCAAAATATAAAAGTCTACAATGAAAACAGTATGGTTTATAATATACATTGTAACTATAAAAAACGTAATATAAATGAACCAAACGGTATCATGTATCATAATGCTTAACACTAATACCTGCGTTCCTTTTAGGTAAACTTGCTACTCGAACCAAATTTTAAATGGAATGGCAATAATGTGAGGTGTCTTAGATTATATTTCTAAGACTACAACCCAAATTTTGTCTTAGTACAACTTCCCGACATTTTTTTTGACAATACATACTATATTTTAAAAAAATTAGAAAATTAATATTGCTAAAAAATGTGAACAAAACTAACACAGAAAATTATATATTAGAGAAAATTAAAAATTTAAGTTTTTTTAATTTAAAATTAATTAAACATTGAAAGATTTCTAAAAATTGGATATGATTCATGCAAAAGAAAATAACGAAAAGAAATAAATTTGACATTTGCGCTAAAATCTGAAATTTTTATAAACATTTGGGTAAACATTTTACAAATTTTTCTTTTAGTACTGATAAAACTCTGGTGTTGAATAGAGGCGTAAGTTTGGTATGTAGCTTTACCACCTTTCGATATGGTTAACTTGAAAACAAAATTTAGTACAAAAGTAAAGGAAAAAGTGGTAAATGGAAGACACTTATTATAATTACTAAATATAATCAACTAAATGGTCTAACAATAATAACATTAATATAGGTATATCTTATAAATTGTACAGTGAAAAAATGTATAAAAGCAAAAACAATTTTTAAGTTAATAACAAAAATTTCAAGTTGAACAATTCGTACCAAATTATACTTAAGCTCTACAATAATTACGAATGCTGTGTGCCTCACACCAACTTTTTGAGCTAAATCAGTGACTTTACATTTCATACCGCATACATTTCATTTGCGCTATTGACCACCAGGCAGCGGACGAAAAGTCTCCTCGTCAGCTTGCTTTTCAATTTAGTTGTCAATTCATTAAAACGTCAATATATTTAAAAACAGTTATTTTAAAAAATGGAAAATAATTCAAATTTATACAAAAGAAAATATTCGGTATGATGTAAGTATTTTGAAAAAACAAGCTGACAAATACAATTTCATTATCATCCTTCATTATGACAATGTTTACAAATTTTGACATTTAAAAAGATTCTAATTTAAATATGTGGTCAGGCACAGGTTGTACGTTTGATACGAGTGACATCTATGAATAGCATATGTGCACTAGCAATTAATTTAGAAAAGTCAGTGATTTAGCAAAAAATACTAGTGTGAGGCACACAGAATAAATATAATCAACTAAATGTAAATCAAAATATAAGAGTCTACAGTGGATATGGTATAGTTCATGTTATGCACTGTAACTGTTAGAATATGGAGACAACATGGTATGAATGAGCCAAGCAGTGTTGTATTACAATACTCAACCCCATTATAATTACTAAATATGATCAACTAAATACAATTAGAATAAAATTACAATTTTGACATTTGAAATGAACATATGATCTGGCAGAGGATGTTTACGAAAGGATATGATTAAGGAAGAAATATCTTCAGCTGATTTTAGAGTAAGATTCCACTTTGTGAATCTACTATAATATGAGAAATACGATCAGAATGATCAATTTCTTTCCAAACGTCCTCTATGGTCAAATTCTGAGAGATAGATCTTATGATGCCCTTGGTCTAAATAAAATATTCTGGTATAGAGGCTTTATAATCTTTAGTTTGAGAGAAATAGTCCAAAATCGCATTGTCTGTGCTCCAATCACGAGTTTCAACTCTTATTTTGGATCTATTCATTTGGTATACCTCCAAAATAATGCCGACGTTTAATTTTTTTTAGTAACAGGGCTATAGATAAATCGTCAACAATGTTTCCTTCAATAAATAAAGAGAAAGGATCACCATCCCCAGGACAGTATCTCATAGACCGATTGTCTGAAGCAACTTCGGGCATAATCACGTCTGCGTTAGTACCATTTTCCAAATTAAACCCGTTAAATTCGTGTTTGTGTTTTAAGTTAAGGGATGCGTTATCCATATTGGAGGACAGAATATTGTGGTTAACATTAATGATGACTTTTTCCAAAGAACTGTTTCAACCCGATGACTCTTCCATGTCAGAAAACTCGTTATAAATGAGGTCGGATAGAACCGTTGAATGATAAATCTCCTTTGTGTCGGTGTCAATTCTAACTCGTTTATTTAATCTAATGGAGTCAAATCTTCTGCTTTTTCTATTGGATTTTCCATGGTAATCGAAAGTATATATTCCTTCAAGCGGAGAGGGAAAAACTAAACCACTTGAAGCGTTTCGATATGCTAATTAATATTAATTGTTGATAATGAGTAAATGTTCAACGGCACAAATCTCAAAATATTAGTAAAAATAGATAAGAGTGCTGTATAAAAAATGAATTTAAGCACTTCAATTCTTTATAAAAGAAGGATGGAAAGAATAAGAATATGGAAAGAGAATAGATCAGCAGGAAACCAACCTTAACGGTTCTACTCCCAAGGGAAGGAGAAAAGAAGGAAACAAAAAAAATTTGCACTATTGCATATACTATATAACACGAATAGAAAACGCAAACTAGAAGAAAAGGCTTGTAGTCTCAAGTACAGTCAAATCGTATAAATAATGAAACAAGCAAAAGCTACCAAGGTCAGTAGAATTCGATGACATGCGTCTCCAACAAGGTGACTTGAATAAAAGAAAAAAATCAATACCAGGCTTTCCACCGTAAAATCCCGAAATGAACCTAGAGACTCTATATATATATATACTAATTTTTAATACGTACAATTGTGTATATGTCTTAACTATCGTTTTTTTTAAGAATCGGGCAGAAAACATGGTTTTTGGAAATTTTTTTGACTCGATTTTGTGATTTTGGTATCAATCGATCGGGCTTGGCCGTCTCCCGAAAACTTTATGAGATTGGGGTGGTTGAGTTCAATGATGATGATAAAAATGGGGGCCGGACTCAGGGTAGTCCAAAAAGGAGTGGAGGTTGGGGGGGCGGTTATAAAAAATATCGAAATTATCGTCATAATAAAAATTGGGGTCGAACTCAGGGTAGTCCAATAATAGGTGGGGGGAGGGTTGGGGGGTCGGTTATACAAAGTATCGAAATTGTTGTCGAGGATGCTGAGTTCAATGGTGATGGTAAAAATGTTGACCGGACTCAGGGTAGTTTAATAAGGGGTGGGGTTGGAGGTCTGGTCATGAATAGAATCAAAATTATCGTCATTATTATTGATTTCAACATACTTGAGGACGCTGAATCCAACAGTGATGTTTAAATTGGGATAAAAAATATAAGGGTGTCACTAAAGGGTGGGAGTTTGGGCTGAAAGCCGAAAATATATTTTGGGTACCGATTTTGGATAAATTGAGGGTACTCAATGCAATGCTGATGCTGAAATTAGTATTTTGGGTCCAGGCAAGAAACTAGAGAATAAGAGTTTGGGTCTAAAATTAGGGAAATGTTCAAATATACATAATAAATATTGTTTTTTCTATGAATCGAGGATACTGAATCCAATGGTGGTCTTGGAATATGCAATCAAGCAACCATAGAAGCAAAACCAGAAGCTAGAGGACGGGATGGAGAATAAAAAAATGTTCAAATATACATTATACACCAAGGCTAGAGCTACTTAGCAAAGGAGCTCCTTAAAAGTGGGTTATTCTTAAATATTAGTTAAATTATGTCGTCAAATTGATGTATCGTCGAAACATGGCAGAAAAATATTTTAAAATTATTAAATTAGAAAAATAATAAACTAAAATAGCAAATTCTTTATATTTCTTATATTTTTATTATTGAAATATACAAACAAATGCCACAAAAATAAGACTGTATCAATTTGAGTGCTCATCATTTTCTTGTATAAATAATTGAACTTCGTCTTTAAACCATATTGAGTAAACTAGACGGAAAAAAATCTGTTTATAAAATATTTAATGTCATTTATTCTTTATTTCATAAACTTCACATTTGTAAATAAACACACAAAGTATTCAAAACAATTTCTCAGAATTAGTGCTACGAGCTCTGTCAAAACGTAATCATACGGTATAGTACATAAATTATACATAGTACATAAACGAAAATCTTAAATCCAACCAAATAAAATGAATAGTGCAGCGGCTGATAAAATCGAGAGAATCAATATCCACAAACTTGGAAATAGAGGATGAACTATTTGATGAAGTAGACGATTGTACAGCGATCGAAAACACACTACAAGAAATTCAGGAAGTACTAGTAAATAATGGTTTATCTAAACTACCAATAATTTTGAAAGATGAAATTCCAGCTCAAATTCAAACAACTAGTAACATAATAGCACAAAATTCAAAAAATGTTTGTTTACAAAAAAAGTCCTATTAACTCTTTGAAGTGTTCAATTGAACTTGAAAATGTATCAATAAATCTCTTGAAAGAATTGAGAATACGGAACGAACCACAAAATAATCGAAAAAAAATATTGGAAGAACTAGATTTACTCTCTATCGATTCTCTAAATTTTCAGAAGCAAGAAAATACATCATTTCAAACCGAAACTTACGAAATTTTATCGAATAAGTCAGAAATGGAAGTCGAGGAAAATTTAGCAACAAACAATTCTTCAATGAAATCTTTGAAATCTTCAATTGAACTTGAAAAACTATTAATAACGCAACTCTCTAAATTCCGAAAAGAAAAACAAGTAAAATATGAAATGGATTCTACAAACTTATCCAAGCGTGTTAAAAAAATGAAAAGACTAAATATCGTAAAAGATCAGGAGATGCAAAATGTAATACTAAATGAGAATAAATCAAGCCTCCAGAAACGACAAAGAGATGCAGTAGAAATAAAAGAACTTAGCAAAATCAACTCATTGAACTGAAAGAATCGATAACAAACAACGAAAGTAAACGTAGAACTCGATCTCGAACCAAAAAAGAAATACTCCTTGATTAGTTTTTAAATAGAATAGCATTATCATTGAAATTTGAAATCAATCAACAAGCAATTACCGAAATAAATAGCAAAACATTTTCGTTCAATTTGTAATACATAGTGTTTTTCATAGTACACATTTTTATTACGTGGCTCTGCATTTCAACATCGCCATTGGATTCAGCATTCTCGATTTATAGAAAAACCAATATTTATTATGTATATTTGAACATTACCCCAATTTTAGACCCAAACCCTTATCCTCTAGTTTCTTCCCTAGAGCCCAAATACTAATTTCAGCATCATTTTAGATAAATCAAGGGCACTGAATTAATCCTCTTATTGAACTACCCTGAATTCGGTCACCATTTTTACCATCACCATTGAACTCAGCATCTTTGATTATGTTAAAATCGAAATAAAGACGATAATTTATATACTATTCATGACCAGACCCCCAACCCTCACTCCTTATTGAACTACCCTGAGTCCGGTCAACATTTTTACCATCACCATTGAACTCAGCATCCTCGATTATGTAAAAATCGATAATAATGACAATAATTTCGATACTTTGTATAACCGACCCCCCAACCCACCCCAACCCCCCAACCACAACCTATTATTGGACTACCCTGAGTCCGACCCCAATTTTTATTATGACGATAATTTCGATATTTTTTATAACCGACCCCCCAACCTTCACCCCTTTTTGGACTACCCCGAGTCCGGCCCCCATTTTTATCATCATCATTGAACTCAGCATCCCCGATAATAATCCTAATCTATATAATATAACTATCTATACAATATAACTAAATCTCAATAATATAACTAAATCTATATATTCTAACTAAATAATACTATTTATAATACACATAATTATATACATATACAATATATATATTATATACATATATACATATACAATAATACTATTTATAATAAATTAATTTATAATATAATTAATACTATAATTAATACTATTAATTAAATAATACTACATATTTATAGATAATACTACTTATACTACTAACTAAATATTCTAACTAAATAATACTAAATACTAATAATACTAAATACTAAATACTAATACTAAATAATACTAATACTAAATACTAAATAATACTAATACTAAATACTAAATAATACTAATACTAAATACTAACTAAATAATATAACTAAATCTATATATACTAAATCTATATATACTAAATCTAAATAACATAACTAAATCTATATAATATAACTAAACGATAATAATCCTAATAATATATAATAATAATATATAATATAATAATCCTAATCTATATCCTAATCTATAAAAAAATCCAACCCCGATAACTCATTTAATGTGTCAACCCCACCCACAGGGTTGGTTGGGGGTGAATAATGCGAACCAACTTTGAAACTCTGAATAAAAGATAATGGTGCCATTAAATTTTTTTTTATCTCTTCCCATTTATTTTTTATAGATTTTTATATGCTAAAATTTAAAGAGGGTGTAAAGAGGTAGGGGTTGGGTCCTACCACCCCAATCTCATAAAGTTTTCGCGAGACGGCAAAGCCCGATCGATTGATACCAAATTCGTAAAAAAAATTTTTGAAAATTTCCGATTCTTAAATAAAACGATAGTTAAGGACTCAAAAATTATAAAATAAAAAAATGAAAAAAGAAATATCACCTGACTATTAATAAATTGAAAATGTTGATTGTTGATAGAAGAACTTTATATATGTAGTTAGATGGATCCATACATCCATGTCATCAGTGGCGTAGTTAGCATGGGGGCACCCGGGGCGAATATTGTGGTGTCACCCCAAAAATAAAAACTGTCAATAATAATAAAAAGCCGATAATCGTAATTTATAATTGTATTTAATTAATACAAATGAGCATTATTATTAATAAGCTATATTGTGTCATTGTTGCCCGCAAGTAATTTTTAATTAATTTTAATTTGCTGAAACTCCTCTCACACGAAGCTACTAATACGCAAATAGTCATAAATAACTTTAGTGCGACCGTAAGATTTAGAAGAAATTCTGAAAAATCCCATTCTACGATGAATGAATTCAAAAAGTCTAGGTACACCCATTTAGAAACTGTAACATTGGCCGCTTTTAAATGCCTCCTCAACCTTTGTAGCTCTATGAGGAGTTCTGTTGCCGATACCTCATCATAAAAACCGGTAAATTTTGATACAGATAATTTCAACTCTTCACTGTTCGCCAAAAGCTAAGCGTTTGTCTGCACAACCTCGAACAATGAAACTAAATTCAGTCTAGTTCGGAGCTCAACACTGAATCGGTCAAGACATTCCAACATGTCTTTTTTAAGTTGAGCTCTCAGTGTCAGTCCAACATCAGGGGAAGCTCACCAACCGTTCGTTTTTTACGTTTTTGCGAATTCGTCGGCTTTCCATTGCAATGTCATAGTCCTCCGATTTTTTCGCAGCAAGATCTATTGCCTCTTCTACAATGTGACTTCGTTATGAATTGCCTCTATTTTTGTAATTAATTGATCAATATTCAAGCCCTTGCTTTGCAATCCAATCTGAGCACAGATATTATTTCTCTTGGAATATCATTCCAAAACAAAAGACAGCAAAGAAACGTAAAATCACATGCTGCATTGATAAGGTTCTGTGCAGCGCCTCTAGTGTTTACATTTTCTTGTTGATCACTTAACTTCTCAATTGCAGCCACAATCCCATCAAAATTTTCCGCCAATACTTTTACTGCAACATAATGAGCACTCCAATGCGTTGTTAAGAGTCTTTTAACAGTTGTCTTTGTTGTGTTTAACAAGCACTTCCCAGCGGCTAGTCGAAGCAGAAAAACATGTAAAAATGGCTTCCACTGCTCCGAAAAACGTTACACAAGCTACATTTTGTGCAAATGAGTGTTGGCCACATAAATTAATTTAATGATCTATGCAGCCCACAAAAATTGCTTTGTTATTTTTTGCTTTAATAATAGGTTGCACTTCTCCATGTATACTACTCATAACAGCTGCATTATCATAACCTTGGGATTGGGAACGACAGTTCGTAACATCTAAACCGTCTTTTTCAAGATTTTTACACTGAAAAAAACATGCCCTATTTCCAATCGAAATGCAGTTGCCTCAACCTCACCGTGCGGCAGGTACGGCGAATCGAGCTACCAGATTGATTCAACAACTGTACAATTATAAGCCGATGTAGTTGAGACAATCACATGAAATATTTATGTGAAAATAAAATATAGTTCAATTAATCTCAAATACTTAAATTTTAAAATGAAAAATTCATGATATGGCCAAAGAAATATGTTTTCATGGAAATACTTATTAACTGTTTTCAACTACTGTTATATTGGATATAACACTTTATATTTTAAATAAACCTCATTCTGTTGTCAGGAAAATGTTACTAAGTACTAAGTAGTTGTCCCAATCACGGTGAAATTGTTTGTAAATATCTTTTCTTTGCATGAATAATAAACTGCCAACTTCGAGATGAGGCTGTCATTACTTCAATTTTTTTTTCAGTGTAAGAATTTTATCACTTAAATCAGCGGCTTTTTTCCATGTAAAGGAAAAAATCCAAGGAATACTTCCTTGATTTCCACTTTTCTACCATCAATTTTCACATAACGAATCGCTTCTGATATTTTATCAATATGTGAAATGTCAGGTGTGCTATCAAACATAATTCCAAAATATTTAACCGATTTAATTTCGTTGACAAGCTTAAGCTTTACGTGGTTCGCTAAAACATTTATGAACTCATTTTGCATATCTGGTGACAAATATGATAATTTGGTGATTTACCATGCTCCAAATTCAAAATGTGTTCTTTTAACAGTACATCATACTTTGACAATAGATTGCCTTTATTTGAAGAACTTTATCTTCTTCTTTTTGTGTCCATTGAAAAACGATCTATTCCAATTTATTCCCTGAGTTTCAAGATAAAGGAAAAAAAATTATTTTGAGATCATTTACAAACACGGTGATTTGATTGTTTATTAGTTTGATAAGGTGTTTGCAATTAATTTGTTGTAAATGTAAAACATATGTTAGGTAGTAAAGTTAAGCTAATATTTTAGAAATAATTTTGGAATAGAGACATTGTATAACTCAAGGGTGTCACCCTATCGAACAAAGGGTGCCACATTATCGACGTAAACCACTTTTCCTATACATTATTCAGCATATGTGTTTTCTGACCTGGTCGTTAAATAATCATTCTTGCATACTAAATGATATACCGTAAATAAAAAGTCAATATGGTACAAATAGGAATATTCAAAGCTATTGAGTAATTATGGTGATGGTATTTAATGCTCAACATGTTGATTCGATTAATATTGTTAAAATTTTATTTCACGTAATGACTCAAAAATTTTAAAAAGTAGAATAGATTCTTTTTGAACCAATAACACATTTATAGGACATATTTATAAGTTATCACAATTTATAAATTAAAATTATATGGATAACCTGGTTAAATGGTTTCTAAGTGATTTATCGTTGAAAACATTGTGATGGTTTGTTTAAGTTTTTTACGGTCGGGTGTCACCCCAAAACGAGTGACACCCGGGGCGGACCGAAGCTACGCCTCCGCATGTCATATCTTAATAACATGAACAATTTCGTATATTTTCGATGATAAGTTGAAATGATTTACAATAGTAATAATTCTTCAGGGTAGGTAATTTATTGGTATTGATCTGCATATTTTGTAGTCCCTTGTGTAGATAGTACAGCCACACTACGATGTTCCAGTTGCAGACTATTCCACACAATATCAAAAATTCTTCAATTATAATGTGTCTCCAACTCTCCTTAAATGGACATAATTACATGAGCAGACTTTCGCTTATATTGTAGGATAACAGTATAGTTTGGTGGGTTAGAATGATGATATCATATCAAAATGGCAAAAAATTTTCATACATTTTCAATAAGTTGAAACAGTTTAACAGCAATTCCTAAATTTAACAATGTTAATTCTTCAAAAATAGATGATTTATCAATATAATCACTCCGACTGCAGACAATTTTAAACAATCTTAAAAATTCTCAATTATGTAATACAGATAATTATAAACCGTTGATAGCTGAATCGATAGTATTCAATGGTAGACACAGACTTTCCAGCAAACGTTAGAATCTAAGAATCCAAAATTACGTCTCCAGCTCTTCTATATGAGCAGACTTCCACTCATTATGTAACAGTATAGGTTAGTGTCATCACTAACTCATAAATCATCAATGATGAAATGAAATGATTTTTACAGCGGTCCATGAACATGTCAATAATGATTCTTCGATGATAATTTGATAATAGATCAGCATATATGGATGACCATGTATTGAAAACGTCTAAAGCTCTCCTGTGACAGTATAGATTTGTAATTTAGGTTGGAATGATGACGTCACTTAATTGTAGCAAAAAATCTCATAGTTCATCAATGATGAAGTAACAATTTTACAGCAGTCTATAAATATATCGGTAATGGTTCCTCGATGATGATAGTTTATTAATATTAGTCGGCATATGTGGATGACCGTGTGCTTGAAGTAAATAATAGTGTGTTGTGCAATCCCATATGAGTGACCAATGATGAAAGATGCAGTTTATTAAAATCCGAGAGTGCACGCTTAGAATCCAAAAATATGTGTTATTTCCATCCGAATGTTTAGTCTTGATCCAATTCCATTAAGTTATTTCAAAAGCACCATGTTAGTTTTTCTCGAATAATGGCGGAAGAAAAGGAAAAAACGTGATGGAAATGTTTTAGCTTTTTTACATTAATAATGTTCACTGACTATTAATATGATCTTCCGTACCTTTATCATCATTATGAGTATCAAAAGATACATATATAAGGTCTGGATGGCTGTTCAATGTAATAATTTATCTGGATTTCTGAACAACAGTTTTATGTTTTTTTCTTTTATTTATATTTCACTTTCGAAAACTCATCTAGTCTCTTTCTGCTGCTAAACCTGAACTTCGATTTCAGTTTTAATTCAAATTCACTAAATTTTAATTCAATTTAACTATAAACACTATAAAAATCTCGAAAACAGGATCCGTTCATATTCGAGACAGTGTTTATATTTTATAATTTTCTGTTTTAACTTTTACATTACGACTTGTCTATTCGACAAGCTGGACCGAAGTGACTTCTCATGTTGTTTTATTTGTGCAAACTTTATATAATCTTTTAAGGAAAAACAATCATTCTTTTTTACAAATTTATTGTAAAATAAATAATAATAATCAATATATGGTATAATTTTATATTAATTGTATATAAATTTTTATAAAATAAAATACATTTTAAGATTGCGATATTCAATCAATAAAATGGCGGTTGAATATTTTCACAAACAAAAATTATTTATATCTTAAAAAATTTTCCAAAACATAAACTTGATTTTTACAAAAAACTATTCTATAATATTGCCATAATTCTTAATAATAATTTATATGGTATTTTAATTTGTATTTACATTATTTAAGGATGTATATAACATTTATGAAATCAAAGATTTACGTCGGATTTTAAAATATATTACAGAATGAACGTTCCTGCATCGATTGGAATCAAAAAATTTAGATCTCACCGACAATTTTCGCGAAATAATCAATTTCGAAGTTATCATTCACTCTATGTATATTCGTTAAAAGTATCAAAATTTGTTAGAAAAATATTAAAATTCAGAATGTTCTTGCAAAGACATCCGAAAAAAAACTTATGTCGTTTTCTTTTTGCCAGAGCAGAAAAAGTGATTTTCTTAAGATTTTTTTTTCACAAAACGAATATGAAAAGTTTGATCTAATTTTGTAGTTGTGTTTGTGAACTCTCGTTTAATGTTTTTGGTAATTAACAGTATTTAATTAAATAATTTTTTATTAATTTGAATTTAAAACACGATTTAAACAAAACATTTATTTAAACAAATAACTCTTTCACTTTAAAAAAATAATAATAAATAAATGGTCGTCTTGTTTGTTTACTAATTTTACAGATTTTGTTAATGTATTTGTGTAAATTTATTGGTATTTGCAACTTGATTTACCAAAAAATCTAGATTCAGAAAAAATATTTTCAGATCAAAAAAAGAGCAATTTTTTGTGCAAAAAGAATGTGAAATGCAAAAAAAAGTGATCTGACAGCTGCTTTTTTTGCTCTTAGATCACTTTTTTGTCAAAAAGAGAAAACGACATTACTTTCAGTTTCTCTGTGCGATTTATGATTTTTTGAGCCCAAAAAACAGCAGTGTCACCGGCAATCAGACGTAATTTTTTAATTAAAAATTTATAAAATCTGCTGCGTACACCGGAAAGCTGACCGCCATTTGCAGTAAGAAAATCTGGCAGCGTTGTGTGTGTCGGTCAAAAAGAAGTCTTTTTTCATCGTTCGTATTCATAATAAGATATCGTGACAATCAAATTTTAAAATAAAACAATAAATATATTTATTTATTCCTATAGGACACGCAACAATAAAACAAAATAATTTTAAACTAAATAATAAATATATTTGACTGACTGCGACGTTGCCAAATCTACTTTTCCATATAGTAGTAAAAGTCAAATTAGAAACACATATTTTTTTACTACTATAAAATTATACAATATTTTGGAAATATTCTATCATAGAAAATTGTTGTAATTGATAAAAAACATTCCTGTAACTATATGGGATTTTTGCATTAAATTTCTAGACAATACTTTGTGTGAATTCATAGAATGGGGAACATTTCTATTCTAATTAACATCCTAAGTAACGTTTGTATAGTCATTATGATTGTTTCCAATCAATGTGAAATCTATGGCTGACACTTGGTCAATTTGTAGTTCTATATGTATTAACATTAGACTACATTAAGGGAATTTAAATTTTATTTTAGATTTTTGAGATCAATTAAACTCAAGTAAGTAAAGAAGTAATTGGAATTTTTTCAATTCAAAGGTATGGTTTGAAGTTTTTCAGAAAAAAACTCCAATTCAGATTTTTCGTGTTTCGGATCGGATTCGAACCTACCCTCGTCAGTGCCCGGCTCGAATCCTTAGGCAGACACACGCTATCGATTACGCCGTTGAGGCGATGACAATTTCAAAGTTGAAACTTCTTCATCACTTATTTATTTTACTTAAGTTGAATTTTTCCACTGTCATTAGACTCCATATTATGGAAATGTTTTTACATTATATGGGATTTTTGCATTAAATTTCTAGACAATACTTTGTGTGAATTCATAGAATGGGGAACATTTCTATTCTAATTAACATCCTAAGTCACATTTGTATAGTCATTATTGATTGTTTCCAATCAATGTGAAATCAATGGCTGATACTTGGTCAATTTGCTGACACTTGGTCAATTTGTAGTTCTATATGTATTAACATTAGACTACATTAAGGGAATTTAAATTTTATTTTAGATTTTTGAGATCAATTAAACTCAAGTAAGTAAAGAAGTAATTGGAATTTTTTCAATTCAAAGGTATGGTTTGAAGTTTTTCAGAAAAAAACTCCAATTCAGATTTTTCGTGTTTCGGTCTAATGACAGTGGAAAAATTCAACTTAAGTAAAATAAATAAGTGATGAAGAAGTTTCAACTTTGAAATTGTCATCGCCTCAACGGCGTAATCGATAGCGTGTCTGCCTAAGGATTCGAGCCGGGCACTGACGAGCGTAGGTTCGAATCCGATCCGAAACACGAAAAATCTGAATTGGAGTTTTTTTCTGAAAAACTTCAAACCATACCTTTGAATTGAAAAAATTCCAATTACTTCTTTACTTACTTGAGTTTAATTGATCTCAAAAATCTAAAATAAAATTTAAATTCCCTTAATGTAGTCTAATGTCAATACATATAGAACTACAAATTGACCAAGTGTCAGCCATTGATTTCACATTGATTGGAAACAATCAATAATGACTATACAAATGTGACTTAGGATGTTAATTAGAATAGAAATGTTCCCCATTCTATGAATTCACACAAAGTATTGTCTAGAAATTTAATGCAAAAATCCCATATAATGTAAAAACATTTCCATAATATGGAGTCTAATGACAGTGGAAAAATTCAACTTAAGTAAAATAAATAAGTGATGAAGAAGTTTCAACTTTGAAATTGTCATCGCCTCAACGGCGTAATCGATAGCGTGTCTGCCTAAGGATTCGAGCCGGGCACTGACGAGGGTAGGTTCGAATCCGATCCGAAACACGAAAAATCTGAATTGGAGTTTTTTTCTGAAAAACTTCAAACCATACCTTTGAATTGAAAAAATTCCAATTACTTCTTTACTTGAGTTTAATTGATCTCAAAAATCTAAAATAAAATTTAAATTCCCTTAATGTAGTCTAATGTTAATACATATAGAACTACAAATTGACCAAGTGTCAGCCATTGATTTCACATTGATTGGAAACAATCAATAATGACTATACAAACGTGACTTAGGATGTTAATTAGAATAGAAATGTTCCCCATTCTATGAATTTACACAAAGTATTGTCTAGAAATTTAATGCAAAAATCACATATAATGTAAAAACATTTCCATAATATGGAGTCTAATGACAGTGGAAAAATTCAACTTAAGTAAAATAAATAAGTGATGAAGAAGTTTCAACTTTGAAATTGTCATCGCCTCAACGGCGTAATCGATAGCGTGTGTCTGCCTAAGGATTCGAGCCGGGCACTGACGAGGGTAGGTTCGAATCCGATCCGAAACACGAAAAATCTGAATCGGAGTTTTTTTCTGAAAAACTTCAAACCATACCTTTGAATTGAAAAAATTCCAATTACTTCTTTACTTACTTGAGTTTAATTGATCTCAAAAATCTAAAATAAAATTTAAATTCCCTTAATGTAGTCTAATGTCAATACATATAGAACTACAAATTGACCAAGTGTCAGCCATTGATTTCACATTGATTGGAAACAATCAATAATGACTATACAAACGTGACTTAGGATGTTAATTAGAATAGAAATGTTCCCCATTCTATGAATTCACACAAAGTATTGTCTAGAAATTTAATGCAAAAATCCCATATAATGTAAAAACATTTCCATAATATGGAGTCTAATGACAGTGGAAAAATTCAACTTAAGTAAAATAAATAAGTGATGAAGAAGTTTCAACTTTGAAATTGTCATCGCCTCAACGGCGTAATCGATAGCGTGTCTGCCTAAGGATTCGAGCCGGGCACTGACGAGGGTAGGTTCGAATCCGATCCGAAACACGAAAAATCTGAATTGGAGTTTTTTTTCTGAAAAACTTCAAACCATACCTTTGAATTGAAAAAATTCCAATTACTTCTTTACTTACTTGAGTTTAATTGATCTCAAAAATCTAAAATAAACTTCCTGTAACCTTGTTCCGGTACATCATGAAATAGGAATTGAGAAATAAATTATAGCAATTTTTTCATAACTAGTATTCCGTGTCGAGGGAAATAGCAAATTCGTATTAGAAAATATTTCCTTATTTTATTTATTGCACTTTTTTCTCAATTCCCAATTCCCAGGGAAATGCCGGAATATGCGTACTGTATTGAAATTTTTACATAACAATTTGTTTGAAATTTTATTAGATGTACTACGCGATTTGACTATCTATACATCCTTAAGAAGAAAATATGACATTTTATAATAACTTTGTTTATAAAAATAGTCGTTTGAAAGATCTCCAAAATATTTGTAGAATTATTATGAGGTTTTTTATGACAAGGTTCACAGAATCGCAATTAAGATTCCTCTTAAAAAAATTGTCTTAACAAAAATAATCATAGCTAAGACCTCTTAACTCAGAATCAGCCTGTTAATATTCCGGTAATTATTGCCTTTGAGCAAATTTTCTGATGTTTTATTTACTTTGTGTTTGTAGTTTGTTTAACTCTTTGAGTCTCAACTCTCAATAGTAGGCGCGTTCCATTGAAAATCAAACTTACCAAAATTTGCTTTGATCTACTCTACCTCGAACAAGTCGTGTAGTTGAAAAGCAGATTATTTTTCGATTTTATTTAGATCGTTCATAAGGTTGTTTTGGTATTTTTAATAATAAAATGGACCAGTCAGATCTAAACAGCTCAAAATAAAATTTTTTGAGAATAATAAAATTGTGTGGCTATATTTGAAAATTTTTCCAATTTTTGGCATTCCATTGGTGAACTACTCAATTCTCAAAAGCTGCTTTGAGCAGCTATTTCGTTCCAAAGGAACGCATGTATTATAAACATTGCTTTTGAAGTAAATCAACGAAATAAACTTCCAATAATGTGCCGTGTAGAAATATAATCGGTAAGCACTTTTATTTGTTTCACGCAAGTGGATGACAATTTTCTTAAAATTTAAAATTAAGAAACGATTCTGAAAATGCAAAAAAATGTCCGTCTGTCTACTGGCTGGACGTCACAATTCACGTACTTTTTCGAGCTTTCGAGCTATGTTACTTTTCTACCGTTTGCTTATTTTCGATTCAGGAAAACAAGTTCAAAATATGTTTCTTTCGTAAAATATCCCGTTCTTTCGAATGGCGCTATTTGTTTTTTTTTTGATAAAATTTGAAAAAAATTAAATTAAAAGAGCTATTTGCAAAAAAAAAACTATTAATCAAAAACTAAAATATTCCCCAAAAAACGCATTGTTTTTTGTTTATTTTACGTTGAAACTTTCAATTTTGACGTTTAACGAATAAGAACCAACCTTCAACAACCTATTACTCCGTTCAAATTGGATCTACAGACACCATACGCCCACCACTTTTTTGTTTTTACATCTTTAATCAGAAAAATATTAGAAAAATAGTCGCGCACGCTTTTCGATATGTTGTTCCTTACACCTATTTTAACACGTTCTAAAAAGAATTATCGATCGGAGAATTTCTCAAAAGGTCTAATCTAATGTGACTCTCCTATTGTGAAAAGTTTTTTTAAGTGAATCCAGCTTTGGTCATTGATGGGTAATAGTGGTACAGATGGAAAATGTCGGTTTGTTGTAGACTAAATGTCGTTTTTTCCAAAACAAATAAATAACTTTTAAAGAGAAGTATTTTCGCTAAATGGAGAGGTTTTCTAAAAAGTTTCCGGGTCTAATAGGAACAGTTGGGTTGAAAAATATTAGGTCGGTTCATGTTAAATGTCTTTTTTTCCTAAATTTTGTAATTATTGAAAAGTAGTATTTAAACTAAATGAAAAAGTTTTATGGACTAATTGGAACAGATGGGTTAGAAAATGCTCATTCAGTTGTAATTATTAAAAACAAAACGTATACGATGGATTAATACAAAATATTAGGTAGGGGTATAGAAAATTGATGAACGCTAAATGAAGAGATTTTTTGAGAAGTTTGCTTAGCGTTTCGTCGTCACTTAATTTCTTTTATTATGTTAAATTATATGTTACTAGGAATTGCCCAGTGGCTGAAATTCGGCCATTGTAAATGGAAATTGTAAATATACCTACCAACAAAATAGTTACAACTTACAACACATTATTTAAGAGTTTGATTTATTGATATCATTGATTTTGAACCGTGAAAGAAATAACTAGAAAAAAACAAAATAACCGAACAAAAAACAAAAAACAACTCCTATGACATTTTCCAAAAATAATTGAAATCAAAAATATTTTTCGGCACATCTACTACTTAGGACCTTTCCAACGATATACTTATTGCCACACTTTTGTTGGGGCAAATATTTTGAAATTGTACCACAAAAATACTGCTAACGTATTTATATATATATATATATATATATATATATATATATATATATATATATATATATATATATATATATATATATATATATATATATATATATATATCAGTGGCGGATTAAGAGCTCAGGGGGCCCTGGTGCGGGTAAATTTTTGGGGGCCCTTTATCCTCATTTTCCAAAATTGATTACTAAATAAAACGGTCATCAGCTTCGAAAAAAAACCCTAGTAAATTAAAGTATTTTCAAAAATTCATTTTTGATGGCTAAAAAACAGAACTGATTTTTTGATGATTCAAAACTGCATGTCTGAAATCAGAACAGGAAAAACGATAACAATAACACCCTTAAAAATCTCTGAAATGTGTATCATGAATTGATTCTCTAGCTCAAACGATGCTCTTGCAGCAGTTTTTAACTATGGGTTCCATTGTTTTCTCAGATTCTCAAATAAATAATTCCAAATAAAATTTTCGATTTCTCTATTTTAAATAATGATATATAATTTATAAAGAAAATAAATAAAAAACAAAAATTTTAATGCCGAACTTCCGAGAGTGATGAAACTCTGGGGTCGAATCACAATGGCAACTTTCTTGGAGCTCTTGAGCTTTTGGCTAAATTTGATACTTTCTTAAAAGAGCATAGTGATAAATTTGGCAACAAAGGAAAAGGTATGCGACATCTGAAGCAAACTTAATGAAATGATAAAAGTGATTGTTATTGGGATATTTTTATGAAGAACGTCGTACCTCTCAAGCACAATATGTGACGAATTTATTACCACCATGGGGCAAGAAATCAAAAATCGTATTGCAGCCAACGTCATTAACGCAGTTGATTGTTCGATTAGTGTTGACTCCACTCTGGATGTAAGTCATTCGGATTAATTGGCTTTTTGCATTCGATATGTAAAAGATGGTAAAATCAATGAACGATTAGTTGCTTTTATTCCAATTGAGGGTCAAACATAAGAGTATCTTTTTGGCATCGTTTAAAAATTCCTCGAAGAAAACAAAATTGACATACAAAATTGCAGAGACAGTCATATGACAACGCAAACGATATGCTCGGAATTAGTGGTGGTTTTCAAGCGTTGATTCGATTCTTGTAAGGATTGTTGTAAAGATTGTTTGTAAAGATTGTTGATTACTTTTTTTATTTCTATGAAATTAGGCTCGATGTCAATACTGTTACGGTTACCGTTCCCAGATGAACGATAACTTTTCAAAATGAAAGTATGTTTCAAAATGAAAGTAGTAAATGTTCGTTTGTTCAAAATAGGTAATCTCCTTAAGTACTGGATCGATTCCTTTGAAATTTGGACGATTAGTTGCATTTCAATAAAGGCGGGGTTTTACATGATTTTTTTAGCTGTATATGTTTCATAACATAGGCTGTCAACAAGTACAAGTTTTTCACCTGTTGTATTCTCAATTAACTCAATGTTATGGTCGAGTTTCACTTCATGCTTAATTTGATCGATTAGTTTTGTATAGTGATCAGTCAATAGATTATTTTGTGTCTTCTTTTCGGTAGGACCGTCCTCCTTTGGAGCAAGAAGGTCCTCCATCCTCATTTACTATAAAGATGTCCTCTTTATTCGTTTTATTTATTTTATCAATGAATTTTATTTTTGAATTAAAACATGCTTCTCTGTCGGAAGAGTAAAACGTCGTATTGCTTTCGTGTTTAATGAATTTTATTTTCTCACAAATTTTCAATACTCATTGCTCGCTCGCATTGTAAACTTTTGATCGAAAATAAACTAGTTCATTAAACATCTCAACAATAAAGTACTATTATACAGTTAGTTTCTTAGGTGCCTTTGCGTGTCAAAACATAGATGCAATGAAAAATGCTGGAAAATATGGTCAAAAATTCACTGAGTTTCATTTTTATAGAAAACTCACAAATGCAACAAAAATTAAACGAGATTGGCTAATCTATTCACCGTCATCCGAAGCAGTTTTTTGTTTTGTATGCCGTTTATTTGGTGATTTGAATGAAAAATCGCAACCATTTTCATTAAAAAGATTCAATAATTGGAATAATTCATCACATTTCGAAGCATGAACTGTCTAAGGATCACATGACCAATAATTTTACATATAAAATGCGTATCAAATATGAACTTACTTAGAGAAATCTTATAATAATACAACTAAAATTGCATCACGAGGACTTGCTTTTCGTGGTCACGATGAAATTTTAGGATCAAAACACAATGGAAACTGTCTTGGATCTCTTGAATTATTGGCTAAATTTGATCCCTTTTTACAAGAACATATTTCTCGTTTTGGCAATAAAGGAAAAGGTACACTCTTTTCATGTAACATTGACAAATCATTTTTTTTTATTATTCGGAATATTTTTTGGAAAAGCATCGTAGCTTTTAAGCACAATTTGTGAAGAATTCATCTCTATCATGGCAAAACATGTTAAAAATCACATTATTTCGGAAATTATAGAGTCTCGATATTATTTGTTTAGTGTCAATTCCACTCAGGATGTGAGCCATACAGACCAGTTGTCTTTTTGTGTTCGATATGTTAAAAGTAATACCATTTGTGAACGATTTATTTCATTTATTGAAATCGAAGGTCATACGAATTATCGAATAATCGATAATTATCGAATTATCTTTTTGACATCATTATGAAATTCCACATTGAAAACGAAATAAACATTGATAATTGTAGAGGCCAGTCATATGACAACGCTTACAATATGGCAGGTATTTATGGTGGCCTACAAAGATTGATTCGTCAAACAAATGAAACAGCAATTTTTGTCCCTTGCTCTGCTCATTCATTAAATTTAGTCGGTAAATATAGTGTTTCTGGCAATACTGCTGCAACTAAGTTTTTTGATATGGTTGAAAAACTTTATGGATTTTTCGTATATTCCCTTTTTTGATGGAATCGATTACAAGAACAATTAATCGAAAATAGCGAATACATGTTAGAGAGAGCAACTGGAACAAGATGGTCAGCTAGATACGAATCAGTTCACGTTTTACATTCTTGTTATTTAAAAGTGTTGCATGTTTTACATAAGTAAAGCTTCAGTGACGATAACAAAGCGGTGGTAACAGGTTTGATAAAAAAACTATGTCAATTCGAAAATATTTTGATGCTTGTCCTCTGGAAAAGTGTACTAACCAAGTTTAATTTTGTGAATCGAGCATTACAAAAATCTAATTTAACTGTCACGGTGAGAAAAAACTGTTTGATTTAATAGTTACAGATTTGGAAAATAAAGATTACAACAAAATTTTTGATGATGCCTGTCAGCTTTTAAATTCTGTTTCATCTAATATTCAAACCGCAAATAATATTCAGACTTGCTCAACGTCACAAATACTTTGTCTAGAGGAACAAAAAGACCTTGAAAAATCGTTGTTCAAGCCAATTATAAAGGCTTTTCTTTTCAATCTGAGAGAGCGTGCTAAAGATTATAAAGATCTAGATAGTACTCGTTTTTGATACATCTAAATTTAATGAGTGATGAAGAGATTGCTAATTCTTGCAGAACAATAACCGCAAAATACCCAAAAGATCTCAATGCAAATCAATTGATTGACGAATGTTAATTTTCCAAAAATTATTTCACATTTGATAATTTACATTATGAAACGATGTACAAAACAATGTTCAATGATAATCTTTCCACCACTTTTCCGAATATCGATATTTTATTACGAATGTTTTTATGCATGTTTGTCGATAATGTTATAGGCCAGGCATGGCGAACCTTTCTCCGTATGCGTGCCAAAAAAATACAATCTATTTTTATGAAATTGCTAACGTGCCAAAAATAGGTATTGTTAAAAAATACAATTATTACAAATAAAATAAAAACAAACGTTTTGCAAAATTTTATTACAAAAATTAAAGTGAACAATATATTTCAAAAATTACAATCTACAATATAATAGTCAACAAAAATTATAATAATATACATATTTTCAAAATTACAATTAACAATATAATAAATAATCAACAAAAATTATAATCAATAATATATTTCAAAAATTACAGTCAACAATATAATAATCAAGAAAAATTAGAATCAAGAATATTTTAATAATACAAAGTTGTAATTAAACATTATTAATATTTTTGTATTATTAAAATAATTGGTATTGTGGATTGTGTTCAACAATAAAATATTACAAACAATATTTTATTAAATTCTTAACTTAACTTTAATTTTATATTTTATTAAATTAAATTCTTAAGTTTGGGGTGCTGCCTCTGTTTCCATCTTGGCCCTCTTGGACTCTGTTCAAAAGCGAGCTATACGAATTGTAGGTGATCGAACTTTGACATCACAACTTGATTCCCTACAACATCGTCGCACTGTTGCTGACCTCGTTGTTTTTTACAAATATCGTCATCAGCAGTGCTCAGATGAAATCAGCGGCATCATGCCTCAAACTTATTTTTACCCCCGTTCCACTCGGCAATCGGCTGCCGCAACCAGTGAAACGGTAAAGATCCCGCGCTGTCATACTGGCAGATCGCAGAGAGACTTCTTTGTCCGAACTGCGTACAAATGGAATAGTTTGCCGGAACACTTAGTCTCAGGTGGCTTCAACCCACAGATGTTTAAAAAAAGCGTTAATCTACACCTCAGAACGCCAGTTGTTGTGGGACCCAGGTCTAGACCTAGGTCTTAAAAGGTATTTATGTGTTGTTGTGACACATATTCTAAACCCTATTACACAACGCATTTTATTAAAAAAAAAAAAAAAAAAAAAAACATATATAATTTTTAATATGAGTAAACATTAATAATAAGTTTATTAATGCGATTTTTGTTGCTGCATCTTGGATGACAAATATTTAATGTCAGGTTCATAATTCGTTGCCTTTAACAGAACACACGACGAACTAGATTGATCAGTCATTCTGGTTCTAAAACGGTCCTTTATAAAATTCATTTCGGAAAATAATGACTCGCACGCAAATGTGGAAGAAAAAATTGACAATATAGCCGTCGCTAATGTTTTTAAACAGTTAAAGGTTTCGGGTATGCTATTCCAAGTTTTCAGTATTTCCAATTCTACGTTGTTTTTAATTTTATCCAATAAAAGTTCTCTTTCTATGATTTCCAAAACATTTCTTAAATCTACAAACTTTTGTTTCCATATTGAACTCGATTGGAAATCGATCAATTGCATTTCAATTTCTTCTAAATTCAACCATTTAAAAATTTCCAAATTAAGACTATCTGGTGATATTGTATCTGGATTTAATATAAATTTTGAGGTTTCTGCAAATTGTCTGAACTGGTTAAATCTCGAGAAAAATTCCTCCATAACTGATTGAACAATCGCAGAAGACTGCTGTGTTAACTTAACTTGATCCGGTTTTTCAAGGACTTCTACGTCTGCAATGAATTTTTTTAGGTTTGGGAATTATTTAAATGTGTTGGATATAACGTCGCGATTAAAAACTTTTAATTTGGCTTCGAATGCTTGGATTAAATTAAACACAATCATAACAGTCTTGTTAACACCTTGCAATTTAAAATTTAATTCATTCAGATGTACACAAAAGTCACTATAAAAAAAACATTAATTTCATAAGCCATTCCACGGACTATATTTTGCAATGATTTTCTCTTGATCCAAAAAAAGTCTAACTTCGTCTTAACACTCTACAAATCTTTGTAAAACTTTACCACGGCAAAACCATCGGACATTGTTGTACATTAGTAATCCACTGTACCCTGAGTTTACCTCAGTTAATAATTCTAAAAAATTTCGTTTGTTTAAAGCCCGTGCGGATATAAAGTTGATTATTTTTGTAACAATGTTCATAAAGTCTTCTAGTGATTTAAAACTTGCCTTCGCACATAAAACCTGCTGGTGTATAATGCAATGGAACCCTAGAATTGGATATTCAACGTGTTGTGCAAATAGAGTAACAAACCCATTTTCTACGCCTCTCATACTACGAGCACCGTCACTAGTTACTGAAACAATCTTGGCAATATCTACTTCTCTTTCCGCAAGTGCATTTATAACAGCGTTGCAAATATCTACTCCTTTTGTTGTTGTTGTTAAAGAAATTAAACTTATCAACTTTTCTTTAATTTTATTTCCCACACAATATCGAAGAAAAATTGCTAATCGTGCTGATCCTGTTATGTCGATACTTTCATCGAGACAGAGAGAAATTAAGCTTGAAGATTGTATGTCTACTTTTTGCTGATCAGTAACATATTCAGCCATTGCCAAGATTCTATCCTTAACCATGCTTGCTTTATATATTCACCATCACTAAAAGGTTTCCCATGTTTGGCAATAACGTTCGAGGTATAAAAACTTGCAGCAGTTATATTTGAAAGACCGCCAGTAAATTTCGCTAGAGATGTGGATTGAACATTTCTATTTTTGAAATCGAGCAATAAATTTTCTTTGTTCTTGCATACTTTTTTCAAAGCGCGAGTTATGGTTCGTCTGAAAATGTCGTAGATGTTCTACATACAACTGTGCCAGAACATAAAACACATACTGTCTTATTATCTTTACTGATCATACCATATTCTTCAGTCTTCGAGCTTTGAAAATCTCTGCTGCTTGTTGAGTCATTTAATTTTTGTTTTTTCTTTTCACTTGCCATTACAAATATGTAGATTCACAACAATTTATTTGACTGACTTTTTTACGTATAATTTCACCGGAACGCCATTATACTATGCGTATATCGATTGACTAAAGACTAAAAGCCGAGACATAACGAACGCATAATTTCTGAATTTACAATAGTGATCGTGTTTTTCTAGTAAATGGCAGAGATCGGAGAGATAATTTAAACGTAAAACAAATTATTTTTTATTATTTATTATTATTATTTTTTTGAAAATCGGATGTTCCGTGTTTTTTCATTATCGGAAATATATCAGGCTATATATTTCTTTTCTGAAAACCTCTACAGATGTTTTATGTAAACAACTTGAAGTTATCACACAAAAGATATACATACATATTGTAAAAATTGTTGGTTAGAATAGTTATTTACGTATCGAGGACTGAGAGTAGAAGATTGCGCCTGCGGTTCATATTGAAGCTCAAAGCGAAGCGAGGGATTTTATAGAACCAAGGGCGTAATCCTCTCCTTTCAGCCTGAGTGTATGTACAACGTTTTATGCACAATTGCATAACTAAATTGTAAAATAAATCATTTTTTGAATTTTTTAAGATATATTTCGACATTGACATTTTTTAAGAAAACATTCGAAAGAACCAAACATGCTATGATTTTCATTATAAACTTCATAAGTTCATACAATAATTTACGCACCATCGAATCGTAAAACACATTTTGTTTGTTAATAAATTGTAAACGTCATTTATTCGAACTGTTAGCTGACGTTGAAAAGTCATTTTTACTGGCTAGTAGTATTATGAACTTAACAAGTTAGTAGAGAACATTTTTATTTCTTTGTTTCATACATTTTCAATTTTTTTCTATGGTTTCTGAGTTTTGAGCAATAATTTGGAAGAAAACAGAATTTGATCATTTTTAATTTTATTCGACTTTTATTTAGTTGATTACAATTTAGTAACAAATAAAATATTATACAAGACACGCGAGGTAACTGGTTTTGCTGGCTCAAGGAGGTAACTGACTCGTCTTCGACTAGTCAGTTATATCCTTCATTCGCCAGTAAAAGCCATTTACCTGGCTTGTAATGTAAAATAATATATTACCCACAAACTAATCGTAAAACACATTTTACAACCTATTTAACATGGCTGAAAGTTGAACTTAATGCTGATTAGAACAAACAAATTAATTATTGTATGAAGTTTATAGAGAAAATCATGGCATATTTAGTATAATTCTCAAAATGTCTAGCGAGTTTAAAAAATTCAAAAAATGATTTATTCTACAATTTAGTTGTGCAATCGTGCGTAAAACGTTGTACATACACTCAGACTGAAAGGAAGATTACCCCCTTGGTTCAATAAAAGCCCTCGCTTCGCGTCGGGCTTCAGTATGAACCGCAGGCGTAATCTTGAACTTTCAGCTCTCGATATGTAAATAACTATAACATCATAGTTATCGTGGCTGAAAGTTGAACGTTAAGTCCTCCGCAAAATAAAATCCTGTTGCTATATAAAATGTTAGTCTTTTTCTACTTTGCCGCCCGTAAAATAATTGCCCGTAAAATAACCATAAAATTAGAACAAACAAATAAATCATGGCATGTTGAGTTTTTTTTTTTAAATTTTCAAAATGTTTGTACTTACCAAAATTTAACCATTCAGTTGTGCATTTGTGCGTAAAACGTTGTACATACACTCAGGCTGAAAGGAAGATTGCTTATTTGGTTCAAAGAAAGCCCTCGCTTCGCATTGGGCTTCAATATGAACCGCAGACGTAATCTTGTGCTTTCAGCCCTAGATGTTTAAATATCTATATGTGGTTTGTTCTAATTTTATGATTATTTTAAGAGCGATTATTTTACGGGCGACAAAGTAGAAAAAACACTAATGTTTTATATAGCAACGGGATTTTATTTTACGGCCGTAAAGTTCAACTTTCATTCACGATACCTAGGATGTAAAATGAATTTAACGATTCGTTTGTGCGAAAAAAATGTTACTCCAGAGTTGTGTAAATTATTTTGAAAAAAAAATCTTTATTTTATATCTTCTCTATAATCTTTATTTATAAATAATTATTTTTATTCAAATTTGTAAACAAACTGTTTTAAAAATTGAAGAAATTTTTCTGTAGGGTTGAAATGGTTGAACTTTAATTTTATAAATTAATTATTATATTTATTTTAATTATGAAACAAACTTTAATTTTATTATTAAAGTTATATTTTACAAAAATAAAAAATTATGTCAAATAAAATAACTTTGTTTTAAAATATTTAATTTAAAAACCAAAAAGATTCACGTGCCAGCAAATTTTTCATACGTGCCACTGATGGCACGCGTGCCATAGGTTCGCCATGGCTGTTATAGGCGAACGATCATTTTCAAAACTGAAGTTAATCAAAAGTTATTTGCGTAATACTATGAGTAATGATCGTTTGAACGATTTATCCATTCTTTCTATTGACAATGAAATTTTGGACGAAATTAAATTCGATGAAATTATAGACACTTAAATACAAAAAAAATGTAATTTTAATATAAGAACTGAATCTAAAAAATTATGGTGCAAATTATGAAACTTTTTGCAATCCATACAATTTTAGAGCGATCTAGTTTCGAACCAATGAGAAAATTTTTAAACTTTAAAAAAGTTTATCATTCTCATCAGGGCTAGCCGACTAGATAAACTCTACCAAAAAATGTTAACGCTAATGATTATAAACCAAAAATTGGGTTACAACTCTAGCGAAGTGTAAAAACAAAAAATTTACATAAACATACATTTAATAAATTCAGGTTTAGTCAATTAATTTCTCTGGTGATCTACACTTCGCTAGAGTTGTAACCCAATTTTTGGTTTATAATCATTAGCGTTAACATTTTTTGGTAGAGTTTATCTAGTCGGCTAGCCCTGATGAGAATGATAAACTTTTTTAAAGTTTAAAAATTTTCTCATTGGTTCGAAACTAGATCGCTCTAAAATTGTATGGATTGCAAAAAGTTTCATAATTTGCACCATAATTTTTAGATTCAGTTCTTATATTATTCTTGATGGGAGATTTTCCATCGGGGTGATGTTATATCACAAATAATTTACTGAATTAATTGGTAATTTTAATGCCTGAAAATATATATATATATATATATTAGGGAGGGTCGAATTATAAGACCAGATTTTCTCATGTATTTTCGAAATCTGCAGATTGTCCCAAGAAAAAGTACCCATGAGACCATGGGTCTACGATACATTTTGACTAGCCGAAATTTCGATTATATATTTTGATTATACAATTGCCATTTTATTGCCAAAATTATTTTATTTTATATAAAAAGTTAGCCGAAAAATGTTGTATAAGGGGTTTTTGGGGGCAAATAATCCGTTTTTGCTATTCATTTTGTTGAAAAATCGCACGATAGAGGGCGCCACTTACAGTTTTTTCTTTAATTTTAGCTATTACTACTTATAGCCTATTTTTAATGTCGAAAGGGTGTTTTTAAATTATTTTTAAGACTTTTTTATGTAAACAAGAGAAAAAATTACAAGAAGAAAGTATTTACGAAAAGACAATTTTTTTTTCAATTAAAATATAAAAATGTCAGTGCTTTGTTTATTACATCTACAAAAATGCTGAAAATATGATTACTGATAGTCCTTTTCACTATCAAATTTTGGCCGTTTCTTCCTAGATTCTATTTTGTTCGTGCACCCGTGTTGATGCTGTAGTTATGACCTGCACATTCCGTTCTGTCACTTGTATGTGGCACGGTATTTGTGGATCAGCAATGGGTTCGTCGAAATCTTTGTATTTGAGAAGGTCTTCATACACAAAGTCTTTTTTATATGGTGGTACAAATAGTATTTCATCATCACTTAAATCAATCAGCTTTGTGTAATCAGTACATTCGAAGTTTATTTTCACTTTTTTGTACTGTCTCAAGTGACCCATTTCTTGTAAATTGTTTCGAATATATAAAAATTTTTTGTATCCCATTTGCCGTATTTCTTTGGTTTTGTCGAAAACCATTGATAGTAAAATACTTTCAGAATAAGCATAATATGAACTGTCGGAAATTACGTTATGTACTATTTTACGTAAATTTGGGGGCAAATGATCGCAGTTCCTGATAAATTTGTACAATAATTGACTACCATGTACGATTGATTTGTAATATTTGATGTTGAATCACATTGGTACATATACCCTTATGACGTAATTTGTAAGAATGCGTAAATTCTGTGATGGATTATTTCTTGTAACGTAAAGCCGTAAAATTCTACTGGCTTTCGTTAACCATTGAGCGTGGTGTATTACTTCTGGTTTCATATTGGCCAAATCAGGTGCGACAAAGCCATCAGATACAGCGTTTGCCGTTTGATACAAGTATTTTGCGTCTGTTGATAAGTTTCTCAAATTTTCCAATTGGGCCGGCATACCTTCCAATGGAATTGTTTCGAAATTACTTACAATCTAAATGAAAAAAGATATTAACATATGTCAGGAATGTGAGCGAAACTAAAAATATAACAAACCTCCAATGATTCACAATTATCAAGTAACTTTGCTATTGTTCCTTCCAGTACTTGTTTTAGGTCCAGTGGTTGTAGTTTTCTCCAATGTGGTATACAAATGCCTGAAAGGTAGTTCATTGAAATGTAGGAGGCAGACGAACCAGTGTAATGGTCTGTTTAAGTGAATTTCCATTTTGCGAATAATTCCATTGTTAACGCTTGTATTTAATGGCTTCCCATCCCAAGAAATTCCAATCAAATTTCCAAGTTAAATATCTTTGTCCTCGAAGAACTTTATCTGTTGATCCTTTTTATATTGCGCATTTTCTTCCTGAAATGCTATGTATCCTATATACTCCGAAAGGGGCTCTCTAAGGATCACCATATGACTTTCTTTAATAGTTCGTAGATGTTGCTTATTGTCTATCGTTATTGCTGTAATTGTTGTATCCTTTCTGCTATCGAAAGAGAACACCAATGTCGACGAATTATCCCATCGTTTTTAATTTTATTTGAATCTATTACTCTTATTTGCCCGCTGCTCTCTTTAAACTGCATATCTTTATTGTATGCTGCAAGCAAAGTTGCCGCAGCTACATTTGAAATACCATATCGATCACATTCCATAGCGCAGTTTGTAAGATCATACCTTGGTGCATATCGCGTTGACGTTACAACGGTCTCAACACTTTCATCTATTTCCATTACCTCAGAAATTTCAACGTTATACGTTACATCTGAAGAAGTAACAGTAAGTTTTGCTGGTGTTGTTGCAGTGGTTTCTGTTACTGACTTTATATATTCGCAGATTTTTTCTGACGTCTGCCACCCTGATCTATCATAAATGGTTTAAGATTGTTTGGAATTACAGCGTTTTCCCGGCATGTACATGTAGAATATGCATATAGCGCATTTGCATCTCGCAATGTCGAATAAATTTTCAATAGAGTCAACAAACTCGGCAAAAGCTTTTTTTGTCGACTTTTTGTTTTCTCTTTATATATTTCTATAAAGCGATTAAGTTTCGTTATAACTGACGTCATTTGTATTATTGGAATTCGCAATTTCTGCCAAATTTCAACTAATCTCTCTGCCACTAATGGGGTAAAATCTTTAAAAGGCTTCCGTTTTTCCAAAAAACTCTTTCTCCTCCATTAAAAAGTGACAATGCTTAACTATATCACCATTTGTAGGTAGGGTATTGTCATTGCCTAGTTCTGAAGGTATGCCAAACGTAACAAAATCCGGATTAAGAATTCTTTGTTCTAAATCCGATGATGTGGAAGTGGATGAATCGTAAGCACCAGCGGACGTTGATGGCACAGGTTCCATTTCTTGTATTTCACTATACAACTGCCCTTCCTGCTACATACAAACAAATATTAACTAATTTAACTAATTAAATAAGTATTATTGAACGTAGGTTCTTTACAGAAAGGAATTGTATTTGTTTATTTTTTATGAATATTATAAAAATTAATTAACATACCTGGACTTCTACATTATGTTATGAACACTTACACACACAACACTTTACACTTGACAAGAAAAAACCGTTTTTACTAAAAAAAAATAATTAACACCTTTAAGATATATTTTATTAAAAATTGAGTTCTATTTTCTTTGAAAGTAACACTAGAACTAACTTAGCTATATCAAAAAAATCTTAAAAATATTCTTCTAAAAACTAACTAAAATTTCTGACTTTACTTAAGTCCGGCTACTTAAACTTATACTTAAGCCCCCCTACTTTTTATTTATCCTATCCCATTCATCGTTTCATTTCCAACATTCCTTAAACATCTGTTGGAAATTCCCAAACCCGTAACGATAAGTAGGAAAGGATAATAAAACAAAAACTTAAAAATAATAAAAATATAAAATAATGTAGAGAAATTTAATTTAAATTTAAATTGAGGTAAAAAAAAGGATGATACCGTTTATGATCGCAAAATCGATCACATTGACGCCACTAAGCAATTATACACTAGGTGCGTAAACTGCTAAGTGTTACTGTTTGGTTTGAAGAACCAAGGCAGTAGTCTCTAGGATTGGGTTTGTGTATCGTGATTACAACAGTATTGTGTGAATAATTTGGACCTACATGAAAACAGGAAAATGTAAGAATGTAGTAAAATGAAGAAATTTCTAAAATTCAAATTATTATTAAAGCACAGTACTTACCAAAAATTTAAATATTTGGTTTGATGTGAAATAAATGGAAATATTTGTTATGCGAAAATTTTAGATCATTGTAATGTTTATAAATGTTTTTTTATGATTGCTTCCCTTCAATTGTAAACCGGACTTTATCTTCTTCTTTTATTTAAACAAAATCTTAAAAATAATTGAGAAACACCCTTTCGACATTAAAAATAGGTTATAAGTAGTGATAGCTAAGATTAAAGAAAAAACTGTAAGTGGCGCCCTCTATCGTGCGATTTTTCAACAAAATGAATAGCAAAAATGGATTCCTTGCCCCCAAAAACCCCTTATACAACATTTTTCGGCTAACTTTTTATATAAAATAAAATAATATAATAAAATGGCAATTGCATGGATTTTTATTAAATTCAAAAATATATAATCAAAATTTCGGCTAGTCAAAATGCATCGTAGACCCATGGTCCCATGGGCACTTTTTCTTGGGACAATCTGTAGGTTTTGAAAATACATGAGAAAAACACACAAAAATCAGTTCCATTCAAATCAAACCTCCCTAATATATATATATATATATATATATATATATATATATATATATATATATATATATATATATATATATATATATATATATATATATATATATATATATATATATATATATATATATATATATATATATATATATATATATATATATATATACATATATATATATATATATATATATATATATATATATATATATATATATATATATATATATATATATATATATATATATATATATATATATATATATTTATATATATATATATATATATATATATATATATATATATATATATATATATATATATATATATATATATATATATATATATATATATATATATATACATATACATATATATATATATATATATATATATATATATATATATATATATATATATATATAATATATATATATATATATATATATATATATATATATATATATATATATATATATTTATATATATATATATATATTTATATATATATATATATATATATATATATATATATATATATATACATATATATATATTTATATATATATATATATATATATATATATATATATATATATATATATATATATATATATATATATATATATATATATATATATATATATATATATATATATATATATATATATATAATATATATATATATATATAGATATATATATATATATATATATATATATATATATATATATATATATATATATATATATATATATATATAATATATATATATATGTATATATATATATATATATATATATATATATATATATATATATATATATATATATATATATATATATATATATATATATATATATATATATATATATATATATATATATATATATATATAAATATATATATATATATATATATATATATATATATATATATATATATATATATATATATATATATATATATATATATATATATATATTATATTATATATATATATATATATATATATATATATATATATATTTATATATATATATATATATATATATATATATATATATATATATATATATATATATATATATATATATATATATATATATATATATATATATAATATATATATGCGCGTTGATTGTTCGTGTTAGTTTTGTTGAATTATTCATTTCTAAATAGAAATAAAATACATGCGTGTACTTTTGCAAAGAGTTTCATGTTTGTTTAATAAAAATATCTGTCCAAACTAAAAACAATGTTCCCATAAAAGCTTTATATCGAAAACTATATAAAACTTATCTCAGAGCCTTGTGATTTCAGCCTCCATATTGAAATTCACTAGTTTATATCAATTTTTCACAATTCATCACAATTTATATTTCTCTAATTTCCGTGGATTTATATTTCTCTAATTTCCGTCTAAGTTCCGCGGACTAACATTATTTCTGAAAAATGCAATCATAAATAGTATTTTTTCTAAAATTAAACGAAAGAGAAGAGGTTGATTGCAATACATTTCTTTCATTTGTTATACACAATACATTTATATTACGAATCCACAGGTTACTCCATCCACCAGACAAACATCTTCTTGTTGGTTTATTAACACGTAAAACACGCACAGACCTTATGAACACCCTTTTCATTAATTAAGAATACAAGCAAAAAGAACTGGATATGTTCATGTACATATTGTAAAATTCCATTTCTTTTTCCGTTTCATTATTATAATAAAATGAAAGAGAGAAATTTAAACGATAGCAGTTCCTGTTTCGCTTTTTTATATAAACAAGGAAAATAAACAAAGTTCAATAGAATGCAAATGTATAATTAAAAACTATTATAACCTTGATGTTACAAAAAAAGTCAGGTGATTATTGTTGATATTTAGAGTTTTCAGTTTTCATATTCGCATCTCTCTTGTTTTGTTTTATATATCAAAACAAAGAAACACAATAATATTATCTAGGTATGGATAATGCGAATACATAACAATAAATTCAGAGAATCATATGTTGCAAGGGGCGATCAATAGGTTCTTTGTATGGTGATCTGTTAAATGTAAAATTACGATAATGCAAAACATGCAGTTTGTTAGCTCAAGAATGGAAAATATAAACTGTGTTAACAGGAAACTAGTCTTTGATGTCAGTGCAACTTTTTGGTTGTTTGAACTGTCAAGCTCTAGATTACAGTTAACAACCCTAATACAGAACCAAATTGTTCTGAATTGGATTTTACAAACGATGCATGTTGAGCAGTACCAAATTGTGGGCATAACAAAACTAAAGAAAATGTTTTATTTAGCATAAATAAATTGCCCAAATTTAATTTTGAATAACGAATTTTTTTTTCATTTGAATATCGAAATTCTGTTTTCTTTTGATAAATCGGGACATTTTAAAATGTCGCGGGACGCGGGACAAATTGTTAAAAATCAGGACTGTCCCGCCAAAAGCGATAATATGCGATGAATATTTGTACTAATTTACGTTTTTTTCAATTATTTGAAAAGTTCCAAAAAATAAAATGACATTTAAAAAAATGTTGATGTGTTTATTACATCTACAAAAATGCTGAAAATATGATTACTGATAGTCCTTTTCACTATCAAATTTTGGCCGTTTCTTCCTAGATTCTATTTTGTTCGTGCACCCGTGTTGATGCTGTAGTTATGACCTGCACATTCCGTTCTGTCACTTGTATGTGGCACGGTATTTGTGGATCAGCAATGGGTTCGTCGAAATCTTTGTATTTGAGAAGGTCTTCATACACAAAGTCTTTTTTATATGGTGGTACAAATAGTATTTCATCATCACTTAAATCAATCAGCTTTGTGTAATCAGTACATTCGAAGTTTATTTTCACTTTTTTGTACTGTCTCAAGTGACCCATTTCTTGTAAATTGTTTCGAATATATAAAAATTTTTTGTATCCCATTTGCCGTATTTCTTTGGTTTTGTCGAAAACCATTGATAGTAAAATACTTTCAGAATAAGCATAATATGAACTGTCGGAAATTACGTTATGTACTATTTTACGTAAATTTGGGGCAAATGATCGCAGTTCCTGATAAATTTGTACAATAATTGACTACCATGTACGATTGATTTGTAATATTTGATGTTGAATCACATTGGTACATATACCCTTATGACGTAATTTGTAAGAATGCGTAAATTGTGTGATGGATTATTTCTTGTAACGTAAAGCCGTAAAATTCTACTGGCTTTCGTTAACCATTGAGCGTGGTGTATTACTTCTGGTTTCATATTGGCCAAATCAGGTGCGACAAAGCCATCAGATACAGCGTTTGCCGTTTGATACAAGTATTTTGCGTCTGTTGATAAGTTTCTCAAATTTTCAAATTTTCCAATTTTCCAGCATACCTTCCAATGGAATTGTTTCGAAATTACTTACAATCTAAATGAAAAAAGATATTAACATATGTCAGGAATGTGAGCGAAACTAAAAATATAACAAACCTCCAATGATTCACAATTATCAAGTAACTTTGCTATTGTTCCTTCCAGTACTTGTTTTAGGTCCAGTGGTTGTAGTTTTCTCCAATGTGGTATACAAATGCCTGAAAGGTAGTTCATTGAAATGTAGGAGGCAGACGAACCAGTGTAATGGTCTGTTTAAGTGAATTTCCATTTTGCGAATAATTCCATTGTTAACGCTTGTATTTAATGGCTTCCCATCACAAGAAATTCCAATCAAATTTCCAAGTTAAATATCTTTGTCCTCGAAGAACTTTATCTGTTGATCCTTTTTATATTGCGCATTTTCTTCCTGAAATGCTATGTATCCTATATACTCCGAAAGGGGCTCTCTAAGGATCACCATATGACTTTCTTTAATAGTTCGTAGATGTTGCTTATTGTCTATCGTTATTGCTGTAATCAAAAAGTTGACTGCCAGCTGCATGCTACGATGCGTACTATAAGTGGTACTATCAGATCCACCCCTTTACCTTGGCTCCCTGTGTTAAGCAATATCGCTCCACCTGCACTCAGACGCTCGCATGCTCTCATGCGTGAACATAAAAAGGTAACCAACAACACCACGTTACCCTTGCACGAATATTACGGTGACCACACTCGTTGTCGATTGAAGTCAAGAAAGCCTCCACATAAAACTGCCAGCAACCTGCTGGCAACTGATTTTAATATCTTATATGCCTGGGACACCTCCTGGCAACATTACAACACAACTGGCCTTTCTATTACTAACCCGACTTCTACCCAACCTGGTTTCGATTTGCCACGTCATACCTGGACTACATTAAACCGAATAAGAACGAATCATGGACGTTGTGCTGATTCTTTCTACAAGTGGGGCATTTCAGAGTCCCCTGAGTGTGACTGCGGCGCTCCACAACAAACTATAAAACACATTGCAACTGTGTGTCCAATTCGACGTTACAATGGCAACATCTCAGACATCCATTTGGCAACTCCCGATGTAGTAGCATGGATAGACTCGCTCGATGTAAACATATAATGTTTAAATGTACTGCCCAATGTTCAAATATTTTACTTTTTAATTTACTTAAAAGACACGCAATCAAATCGATTGTAAGTTCATTTAATGTGCATCCATGTTTTGTTTTAGGTAGATTTCATAGAAGAGTCAACCTATTTTTAAGTTTAGTTTTTTAACGTGTCACAAAAAAAACCATACGCTAAATAAAAAAAAAATTGCTGTAATTGTTGTATCCTTTCTGCTATCGAAAGAGAACACCAATGTCGACGAATTATCTCATCGTTTTTAATTTTATTTGAATCTATTACTCTTATTTGCCCGCTGCTCTCTTTAAACTGCATATCTTTATTGTATGCTGCAAGCAAAGTTGCCGCAGCTACATTTGAAATACCATATCGATCACATTCCATAGCGCAGTTTGTAAGATCATACCTTGGTGCATATCGCGTTGACGTTACAACGGTCTCAACACTTTCATCTATTTCCATTACCTCAGAAATTTCAACGTTATACGTTACATCTGAAGAAGTAACAGTAAGTTTTGCTGCTGTTGTTGCAGTGGTTTCTGTTACTGACTTTATATATTCGCAGATTTTTTCTGACGTCTGCCACCCTGATCTATCATAAATGGTTTAAGATTGTTTGGAATTACAGCGTTTTCCCGGCATGTACATGTAGAATATGCATATAGCGCATTTGCATCTCGCAATGTCGAATAAACTTTCAATAGAGTCAACAAACTCGGCAAAAGCTTTTTTTGTCGACTTTTTGTTTTCTCTTTATATATTTCTATAAAGCGATTAAGTTTCGTTATAACTGACGTTATTTGTATTATTGGAATTCGCAATTTCTGCAAATTTCAACTAATCTCTCTGCCACTAATGGGGTAAAATCTTTAAAAGGCTTCCGTTTTTCCAAAAAACTCTTTCTCCTCCATTAAAAAGTGACAATGCTTAACTATATCACCATTTGTAGGTAGGGTATTGTCATTGCCTAGTTCTGAAGGTATGCCAAACGTAACAAAATCCGGATTAAGAATTCTTTGTTCTAAATCCGATGATGTGGAAGTGGATGAATCGTAAGCACCAGCGGACGTTGATGGCACAGGTTCCATTTCTTGTATTTCACTATACAACTGCCCTTCCTGCTACATACAAACAAATATTAACTAATTTAACTAATTAAATAAGTATTATTGAACGTAGGTTCTTTACAGAAAGGAATTGTATTTGTTTATTTTTTATGAATATTATAAAAATTAATTAACATACCTGGACTTCTACATTATGTTATGAACACTTACACACACAACACTTTACACTTGACAAGAAAAAACCGTTTTTACTAAAAAAAAATAATTAACACCTTTAAGATATATTTTATTAAAAATTGAGTTCTATTTTCTTTGAAAGTAACACTAGAACTAACTTAGCTATATCAAAAAAATCTTAAAAATATTCTTCTAAAAACTAACTAAAATTTCTGACTTTACTTAAGTCCGGCTACTTAAACTTATACTTAAGCCCCCCTACTTTTTATTTATCCTATCCCATTCATCGTTTCATTTCCAACATTCCTTAAACATCTGTTGGAAATTCCCAAACCCGTAACGATAAGTAGGAAAGGATAATAAAACAAAAACTTAAAAATAATAAAAATATAAAATAATGTAGAGAAATTTAATTTAAATTTAAATTGAGGTAAAAAAAAGGATGATACCGTTTATGATCGCAAAATCGATCA
>OY856188.1:74041160-74063697 GCA_963693315.1 Diogma glabrata | reverse complement strand
ACAAAAAAAGTCAGGTGATTATTGTTGATATTTAGAGTTTTCAGTTTTCATATTCGCATCTCTCTTGTTTTGTTTTATATATCAAAACAAAGAAACACAATAATATTATCTAGGTATGGATAATGCGAATACATAACAATAAATTCAGAGAATCATATGTTGCAAGGGGCGATCAATAGGTTCTTTGTATGGTGATCTGTTAAATGTAAAATTACGATAATGCAAAACATGCAGTTTGTTAGCTCAAGAATGGAAAATATAAACTGTGTTAACAGGAAACTAGTCTTTGATGTCAGTGCAACTTTTTTGGTTGTTTGAACTGTCAAGCTCTAGATTACAGTTAACAACCCTAATACAGAACCAAATTGTTCTGAATTGGATTTTACAAACGATGCATGTTGAGCAGTACCAAATTGTGGGCATAACAAAACTAAAGAAAATGTTTTATTTAGCATAAATAAATTGCCCAAATTTAATTTTGAATAACGAATTTTTTTTTCATTTGAATATCGAAATTCTGTTTTCTTTTGATAAATCGGGACATTTTTAAAATGTCGCGGGACGCGGGACAAATTGTTAAAAATCAGGACTGTCCCGCCAAAAGCGATAATATGCGATGAATATTTGTACTAATTTACGTTTTTTTCAATTATTTGAAAAGTTCCAAAAAATAAAATGACATTTAAAAAAATGTTGATGTGTTTCATTGAAATTCAAATAATAACATGGAGTTCTGATTGTAAAAACTATAACATGGACTTCTAACATATGGAATAATAACATGGACTTCTGATTCTCAACATGGACTTAATCTGAAAATTTTACATGGACTTCTGATTTTGATTTTAATTATCAATTTTTTATATTTATAGATTTTTATATTATTATTTAAATTATTTTCTCTAATTTATTTAGAGAAATTATGGTTTTTGGTTTTAATAAGTATAAGTTTTCGTATATGTAATAAAATTAAAACATTAAAATGAAAAAGGAATATTTTTCTGCTTTGTTTTTTTAATAATAATTTTTTTTACTACTTGCATGAGAAATTTTAATTGTTTACTCAAAAACCCAAGACAATAGTACATTATATAACAAGGTTGAGAAGGAAGCTATTATTGACCGAGAACTTTTAGATCCTGAGGCGCGTAGCGCCGAGGGATATAATGTTCGAGGTCTATATTAGTCTTTTCAACCGAGGTATATATAGAATTTTTTTAACTACTGACACTAATTATCATATTTGCTTTGATTAGATTTTGATATTAGTCATTTTCTATTGCATTTTTAAAATATCTTAAAATATCAAGTAACCTGGAAGTTTAGTTTCATACAAATAAAACGAAATAAAGGAATGCAATTATTATTTGTTTGTGTTTTTTTGTTCATTTCAATTAAAAATAAAGGAAAATTTGTCATTATTAACCTAGGTAATGTTTTGTTATTATTATTAACCTAGCTTGAGAAAAATTACTTCTCATTGGGGCATTCAAGTAAATAATGACGATTTCTCAAGTTAGTAGTTAAAAAAAGTTATTTTTCTCAGCTATGGTTACTAATAATTATTCCCCACTCCTAATAATAAGTATTTTAGCACTTTCGTAAATAATGAAAGTATAATTTTTGTTCGTTTGTTAACTGAGTTCATCTTTGAATTTATTTAGTTTCTTCCTAAGATAATAATAATAAATTAAAAAATAATAAGCGTTTTGATTTTATTTTAATAATAGTAAATAATGCATGAATGCAAAAACTTCTTTGCAACTATAGGTTAGTTTATTTGAAATTTTAATTCGTGTTAAACAGAATTCTGTTGAAATTTAGTTTAGTTGTGAGTTGTAGACTAAAAAAATTCTAAATTTGGCTCAACAATATTGAATAGATTTTCAATTTCATGTCAAAAATAAATATAAGCTATATTTTTTAATGCAAAGCATATGTGATTTTATATAGTTTTAAGAAAATTCATTGAAAATAAATTTCTAACTAAGCAGCCCTGAATAATAAATATCCAATACGCAATCCAATGATAATGATAAACAATGTTTCACTAAATCAAAATTTTTATTTATTCACCATTTGCTTATTAATTGACATTTTATTTTGTGAATAATTAAGACTTTTAGTGCATTTTTTATATCAAGTAGTAAAAAGAATTATATACAAACTTATATATCGTCGCTTTAATAATGAAATGACGTATACGCAAAAGTATAGTTTCGAGATATTTGAGTTTAAAGTTTGATGTGCGCATGCATTTGCATGGACGTTAATTTATAATTTATTAATTCTTATCCCCAGTCATAAAATAATTCGAAAATTTAAAAACGCCAATTCAAAGATGCCCTTATGGGGAATGCAGCGCACCTATTATATAAAAACAACGTATAAATAGCATACGTTGTTTCATTATTAAAGCGACGATATATATTTGTTTATATACAAACCTCGGTGAAGAAAATTTTCTCCATTTCGGTGCTTAATTCGCTCGAAACTTCGTTTCTCGCGAATTAATATTCACCTCAATGTAGAAAATTTACTTTATCACCTCGGTATATAATGTACTATTATAAGTCAAAATTTGAACGTTATTAACGCTACTTTCTATACTTTCTAAACACGCCACCACTAAACCAAGCGTCATGGTAGAAATAACCGAATATTAAAATTTAACTGGTTAAATTTAACTCCTTCGGTTGAATTTAACTCGAGATTTTTTGGTGCGAAGAAACCCAATTTTTTAATTAAACTTGGGTTAAACTCGAGTTAGATTTAACCAAGGTTTAACTTTGTGTGAAGAAATTGGGCATAAATATCAATGAAGACATAACATAGCTCAAGGGAAGTTCTTGACCCATTAACACAACGGAAGATCTTGAAACATTAATTACTTATAGTGAAACATTAATTACTTATATAATTATTTATAGTGACTCTGGAATTTTTACTGGATACCGATCCCAATTCTTATCATCGAAAGAATGACGAAAAGGTTACGTTTACATAAGAAAAAAACATTTTGAAGATAGTGTGTTTTCTATTAAAATACATTAAAAATCTAAGCCATAGTGAGCTTTGTGTTTTTTGTTATATTTTTGAATCAGTTGAAAATCCGCTATTTTTAAAGAATAAAAATTGAAAATGTAAATAAGTACTAATATCAATAAAATATTGAAAATTGTAATTTGATGGTAGACTTTGTTCGATACCTTTGATGTCAATAAACTATGTTATTCTATTTATTTCTAGACAACATTTTATTCCAAACAGTAAAACATGGAAAATAGAAAACAAAGAAAAGAGTTACCACAATGTCCTAGAGAAAGAGCAAGTTTTGTTTCATATTTATGTTTTTGGTGGGTGCTTCCAGTTTTATTTAAAGGATCTAGAAAAGAGTTAGATTATACAGATTTATATCAGCCATTACAAGAGCATAAAGCAGGTACAGTTCTATAAACGATAATGGCATTTCTTTGTGGAATATTTATTATTTGTTTTGTTCTGCTCTGTTTCGTTTGCTTTAGATTCTCTTGGAAATAAATTGTGGAAGGCATGGGAAGATGAGGTTGAATCTTCTTTAAAAAAAAACAAAAAACCTTGGTTAATTAGAGCAGCATTTAATGTATTTAAAGGCCAGTTTGCATTTTTAGGATTTGTACTTTTAATGGCAGAAATGTTTTTGAGGTAAATCTTTTAACTATAAAACTTTTTTTTGATAAAATGTTAATATCACAACTTTTTTTAAGAATGACACAGCCTTTCTTCGTTGGTGGTTTAATTGTACATTACTCTGGAAAATATAAAGACATAAATATAGCATATTTATATGCCGGTGCTATAATTATTGGTAATGGGCTAGGTGTAATTGTAATGTATCCTTATCTTTTATCAATCTTACACCTGGGTATGAAAGTAAGAATTGCTTTGTGTAGTATTGTTTATAGAAAATCGTTGAGATTAAGTAAAAATACATTGGGGAGTACAACAGCAGGTCAAATTGTTAATATGCTCTCAAATGATGTCGGAAGGTAAGAAATTTTGAATTTTTTATTGTTAATGATAGTTGTTAGCTATACTTCGATCAACGAAAATCTCGAGGCATTATCCTAGTTTATCCCCCCAAATAGATTTGCGTTTTTTTCAGATAAATAGAAAGATTAGGTTCTCTGAATCCTAATTATGAAAAAAAAAATTTGCGGAAATGAGGGGGTTAAAAGTTATAAAGGATCAAACTTTCAATTTTACCTTGGTCCCCCCTTTGGTTTTTTAGACTTTGAATTCAATTTTTAAATTTTTTTTGACTCAATTCTGGGATCTTACACAATTTCGATCAGAGATAGCACCGACCCCCACAACGCAAAGGACGCGGAAAAACGCGGGGTGAGGTTTGGCCGCTATTTTGTTCAGCACCGAGTAAATAATTTTATCCACGACTAGTAAGGAATATATGCTTTCCATGCGTATGTCTTCCATTGTAATTGTATTCATGCCACAACTAGTGAATTTGATTAAAATTCTTTAACAGCTCTATAGTTTATTAAATATTCCCCTAACAAATTAAACAACCAACTTGTTTTGTTTTTCTCTATCTTTGATGTTTTTATTTCAACATGGCGATACAAATTTTTGCATGAAAACTGGAAATTAAACGAAATATTTTACAGTCGTGGATAAAATAGCATCTTGTATTCGCTTAGGATGATGGCAATTCTTCACTCGGATGATTTCCTCGTGAAGAATTGCCTTCATTCTAAGCTCATACAAGAATCTACTATTTGTATCCATGACTGCTATATAATATATGGATTCCGTGGGTGTATCTTTCATCGAAATGTTATACATTCTAAACTGATGTAGAATATTTGCCGATCCAAATAAATGGTACAATCCTATTTTATCTCCGTCAATAAAAAGTTGATTTTTTTTATATAAGTAGAAAGATTAGGTCCTCTGCATCCTAATTGTAAAAAAAAAACTTGCGGAAATAAGGGGGTCAAAATTTATTAAGGATCAAACTTTCAATTTTAACTTTTACGTGAACAGGTTTATATAATTATTCGTTTTTATTTTAATTTTATTTGACTCGCTTCTGTGACCTTGCAGACCTTCAATCAAAAATAGCCACCGTCCCCTAAACCCCCCCCCCCCCCCCCCACGCTACTTCCCCTCGAGTTTTTTTGGATGCAGAGGCTTTCTATTTATCTAAAAAAAATCAATTTGTTTAATATTTATTATCAAAAGGACCAAGGTAAAATTGCAAGTTTGATCAAAATTTTGTTTTATTTGAATCGCTTATGTGACTTTGCAGACCTTCGATCAAAAATAGCCACCGCCCCCTACACACTACCTAGTTATTTGTTTCACAATTCAAAATCAAATATATCAATTAATCAAACTCTGATGTGTTGTAGGTATTTTGTTGGGAAGTTTATTTACAATTTCCATTTTCAATGGACGAACTTCGGCCACTGGGCGATTCCTAGTATAAATAAACAATTAATTAATGTATTATACTATTGTTTTTTCTATGATAGCAGTAGTTAGTTTATTTTCATGTCACTGTGAAAATGGTTTTTTTCTACTAGTAGTGTTAAATCATTTTCGCCAAATAACAAATTGTAGTTGCTATGGTATTTTCATATAATTTTTTAATGATTTTAAAACAAAGCAACCATGAAAAAAATAAAAAATTAATTTTGAATGTTATGTTGTCGATTTCTAATTTTATAATTGAATGACCTTGCAGAAAAAGTGAGACAAGTCCAATTTTCAAAATTGTTAGATAATAAGAAAAAAGGAAAAAATTAATTATGAAAAAATTAATTTATTAACAAAACTTATGTCTTTTTGTAATGAGCTCAAAACCTGTACTGACTTGTCACAAATAATGGGCGATTTACATGTTCCAACATTTTTTTTACTGAAACTTAGAGTTACACGCGATATAAAATTTTTGGTAGTTAAAAAGAGAAATTTATAATCTAGAAGGCGTTGCGCTATATCTTTTGACAGATAAACATTGAAAAATTAATTATTCTTTTGTTGTTTATTAAATTTAAACATAACTAGTGGGATGGGGGTGTGACCATAGGGGCCACGCCAAGCACTTCCCGTAAGATTAAAAGCTAAACAGTTACTGGATAAGGTATACTAAAGTACCAAACATAAAAAAATTGTACAATATAATTTAACTGCAATAAATACAAATAAAAAACGAAAAATTACAAAATAAATATTAAAACAAATTTGAAAAAAAAGTCAACAAAAAGTGAATGTTAGCTCAATGAAAATTTTAAAGCCTTAAATACGCAAAATTAAGATTTATTTATACACTGAAAAAAAAATACTTATTTTGACATCAACAAACTGACATTTGTTTTAAATGTTAAATTTTTTTCTCAAAAAACAAATGTAATTTCTTAAAACTAACTAAATTATTTTTATTTCAAATACTATATTTTTTTTTATTCTTACAAACTTACAGATTTTTCCGGTTAAAAAATTAATCTGTTATATTAACAATATCGCATTTAATTCAAAAACCGAAACATTTAGACTAAAAATGTTCATTTTTACATAATGCATTTGTTTTTAAATGTGCTTCCTACTAACAAAAACAAAACATTTAAAACAAAAACTTTATATTTGCATTTAAAAAAATGTATTTATTTTGAAAATAAAAGTGGTTATTTTGTTATCGTCATTAATCTTGTGGAAATGTGTCTAATTGATATGTTGCTGTAACCACAATCACAAAATTATTGTAGCGAAAGACGCGATCGTGAACTTTACGCGGATAAATATTAAAATTAATTTAGTGTTAAAATTTATATTCTATGCAAGAAATCAGAAATCTGTTGTATAATATTTGTGTGAAATCTAATATATTATACTTAGTATGAATAAGATTGTTATCCATAAAACTTTGCGCGTGAAAAAAGGATTATATGTGAATAAAAGTGAATATAGTAAATATATGTTGTAGCTTCAAGTGAAAAACAATTCGAAAATTATTCGATTTTTAGAGTGATTCACAATTTATTATTATAAATGGAAATCATCCTGAAATGATTCAAATGATTCAATTTGATAATGGTTACGTTACATGATAAAAATAGTTCAAAAGTACTTTTTCTCTTAATTATTTTAAATAATACTATAACATAAACATTATTCAATGAAAACGGAATTCCAAATTTCTTTACAAAATGCACTTATTGAAATGAAAATGTCCATAGGCATGTTAAGCTGTTATTTATGTGGAAAAAATTTTGAACAACCAGATATTTTAATAAAACATCTTACAAATAAAATAACCACCATTTAAAAGTTGTTGATAACTATAAATGTAATCAGAGTAAGTGTTTGCAAATTTTTTCGAATAAGAAAGGATTCAAAAAACATTTAAAAGTATGTCAAGAGACCAGTTGTAATACACTAATCCAATTAAATAACAGTGAGCCTAAGCCATCGATTTCATATCAGAATACAATAAAAACAAATTCTTCACACGGATTACCAATTGACAGTTATTTGGAATGTTCAAACAAAAATGAAGACTCAAATTTAGAAGATTATCAAGATTCAATCAAATCTATTGCGCTAGCATTTACCAGCTGTTAGATTTGCCGAACTGTTAGATCGGCTGTTATATCGACATGCAAATTTGGGACAAATACTTGTAAGTATTTTTACGATGTTGTTTATATATACACTTAGGTAATTATAATAACATTATGTTTCAGATCAACCTCGTTTGATTGCTTTCACATCGGTTAGACGTGTTTTAAACTAAATTTTTTGTTTTAATTTATTTAAAATCAAAATAAAATTCTAGAATTGTCAAAATATCTTGATACGTATCGGATGTGTTTTGGTGTTTATTAATGAAATTTCTGATAAAAAGTGATACATTGGTTTATTTTCTTACAAAACTGTTTAAAAGTTAAGTTTTAATCACTGTTGTAACGATTAAAAAGTTTATAATTAATTGTAATATAAAACAATAAATAATTTTCGAAAGTATATCTCAAAAACCTTTTCGCGCCAAAAAGTTGAAGAATTGTATTAATAAAGTTAAAGGAACAACTATAGAAATTGTATTAATAATAAACATTAAAAAGTTCTGTTTATAATATTAGGTTGTGTATTTGATCCTATAAGCACGGTAACCATTAATAAAAGTCTACTGTTTACATCACGATAATGGAGACAACCAAGTGTCATTCTTGTAAAGGGACCATTTCAGACGTCCATCAAGGAATTAAATGTATAACGTGTAAAAATGTTTACCACTCACGTTGTGTTGGTTTATCAGGGAAAAAAAGACAAGAAATCCAAAAGGGTGAATCTACTTGGCGATGCTGTCAAAATAAAACCGTCGAGGAAGTACCACCGTCAACATCCAATAATGAGTCATTTTCAAGTTTGATAACAAGATCACCTATTCATCAACCACCCAGTGTAGTAAACTTGTTCAACACTGAGTCCAGTAGCAAAGACGGAGCCAGTATCAACGCTGAGTTACTGATGAAACTTCAAAAATATGATGTTGAGTTTTCTGAGTTGAAAACATTAATGCGAGATATCAAAACATCGCAAGAGTTCATGTATGCGGAATTCGAAACAATGAAACTGGCATATCAAAAGGCAGTAGCAGATAATAGGGAGTTACTAGAACAGCTACATAGTTCTGTTGGGGAAAACAAACTAAAAGAAGAGCGTATTAATGAGCTAGAAGCAATGGTAGATGATCTACATCAGACTCGAATTGAACGAAACATGATTATTGCTGGTATTCCAAATGAAACAATTGCTCCAATGGAAGTATTAACAAAATTGCTTTGTGTATTAGACTCTAAAGAATCGATTAAAGAAGTTGAAACATGTCGGTTCATTAAACATAGGTTTATTCAAAATAAGTCATCTAAAATTGAAACAAAGATTATGGTAACATTTAAAAGTAAGGAAGAAAAACAGAAGGTGCAAGAAAAGAAAAAGAAAAAATTAGTTTACACTAGTCAGCTTGATTTCACATTACCAACTGAACAACAGATCTATTTGAGGGACCACTTGACTCCTTTCAGGCTAAAATTGTATGGCATAGCACGTAAGCTTAATAAATTTATCAACTATAAGTTCCTTTGGATTAATAAAGGAGTTATTTACTTTCGTAAAGAAGAAAGGGCACCTGTCTTTAGAGTATCATCTCAAAATGACATTAACAAACTTTTATCAACAAACAATATTAATCCAGAGCTACTTAAATAACAAAAAATCTTTTCATCTCACTATTTCTGTTTATAAATTAAAATTAATACATAATGATCAACTTTTTATTATACTAACAGCATACACTTCACAATTATTTTTAGTAATATTCAATTCAACTTGTAAAATTTTTTCGTGGCAACTACACTTCCAAATATACTCCTGTGTTTATTATCCATTCGAACAGAACATACTTAAACCTAAAAACAAAAAAACAAATTTTTTCGTATTAACTAAAATTTCCATTTTTGTGTTTGATTATTGTGATTACTGTCATTTTTATTGTATTTCTTTTTTTAATGTTAGGTCTAGGTGAAGATATTGAAATTGACAACGAAATTTGTTGTCATTCTATTATACATACCACTGAGTTTGAGCCAAAAAAAATTGTTATGATCGGTAAAGAAGATTTGGTTATTTTGTATCTGAACCTACAAAGTCTGCGTAATAAGTTATACGATTTGGAGCTACTTATTAATAATATACAGTGTACCATCGATATAATAGTCTTAACTGAAATTTGGATAACCGAAGAGGAAAACAAATTTTTTAATTTAAAAGAATTTAATAGTTTCTACTCAAATAGAGAAGGTGGTTATGGGGGCACAGCTATATTTGTAAGGTCGAATATAAAGGCTGCCAAAGTATTTGCAGAGGATTTTGACTTTTGTCAAACACTGGGAATTAAATTAACTGATAGAAATGTGAACATTATTGCATTATATAGATCCCCTAAAAACAGTATAAACAATTTTTTCCACCTATTAACTAAATATTTGACTGAATTTCAACAGAATTTTATCATTGGCGATTTTAATATAAATTTATTGGACTTTGAGGACAACATTGTTATGAATTATGTAACGTTAGTTAAATCTTACGGTCATGTATTTTTGAATAAAATTAATCAAGAGCATTCAACTCGAAGTAGCAATGGAATTAGTACACTGATTGACCATATAATAACAGACATGCTGACTTACTCTTATGCTGTCTCTACATCAGATACGCCAATTTCCGACCATAGACAAATTTTTTTACAAGTGTCAAATATTAGCATTCCTCGCGAAAAGCACAATACTTTGTTTGAGATATTAGATTACAAGCACATTTTTGATGATCCCAGGTGGACTGATATTCTCAAAGCAACGAATATCTCAGAGTTTTCATGCAAGCTCCAGGAAGTTGTAGTTGGTAATACTCGAACCCATAGGAAAAAAATCAAAATGGACCATGCGTCCTGGATGAATGCAGAAATAATGAATTTGATCTCACAGCGAGAAAAATTCTTTAAATTAAAAAATAAATTTAAAAGCGATAACTTTTTGGCAGAAAAGCATAAAAAACTATGCGCTTTAGTAGCCGGTAAAATTAAGAAAGCAAAACGAGAAAGAAATTTTGATTTTATAACCAAAAACATCGGTAAACCAAAGGAACTATGGAAGTATTTTAACCAAGTAATTTTTAACCGTACTAGCAAAAATAAAAGTATAACTTCTGTAAAAGTTGGGAATGATATAGTGACAAACGACCAAGAAATTGCTGAAGAGTTCAATAGTTATTTTGTAAATATCGTCAATCTTATCAAAAGTAGTTTTAAGCAGACTAACAAGGGCGATTTTGATTATATTAAATATAACATCAATCAGGAATTTAATCTTAACCCAACTGTAGAATCAGAAGTGAGAGAAGTATTATTAAGTCTTAACTCAAATTCTGCTGTTGGTATAGATAAAATATCCACCAAAGTTCTACAATATTCTATCAATTACATTAGTCCACTTTTGGTTAAGTTTGTAAATGATTCTTTTGAAAATGGTGTGTTTCCAAACTGTTGTAAGATTGCAAAAGTGACACCTGGTTATAAGTCTGGTGACGAAACGTATGTTACAAATTATAGACCAATTTCTGTTTTGAACGCCCTTGCAAAAGTCTTTGAAAAGATTCTGTTAGATAGAATTCAAAATTTTCTAGCTGCAAATAAAATAATAAGTAATCAACAGTTTGGTTTTACAGTCAACTCTAACACAACAGCTGCATGTCTTAATTTTACAGACTTTATTAGTCGAAGCATTGATCAAAGAATGTTCTGTGGTTGTCTTTTTTTGGATCTAAAAAGAGCTTTTGATACGGTCGATCCCGACATATGCTTAATAAAACTATCAAAGTTTGGGTTGACACAAAACCAAATTAGTTTATTGTTGCAATACATTAAGAAGGGGAACATAATAAAAGACAAATGGTGTGCTGAGCTCCTAAAATCTTTACACACCGATCTAAATGACGATAAGATAATTCAGTACATAAATTAGAGACAATTCGAAGTGCCATGAACTGTTTTGTGCTTCTATTAGCCAGAATCACAGAATTAGACAGTAAAATACAGGAATTACAAAAGCAACTAGCTGGGGTGCGTTTCGAAATTAACCACGGTTAACCATAAGGTAACAATGTCACTAATGTCATAGTCAAAATAGTGACGTCAAATATTAAATTCAAATTACCATAGTAAAGCTGTCAAAGTTAAATTGTAAACGACCACTAAAAATTCAAAATTAATAAAAACTAATATGCTAATTACGATAAATAAAACTAAAAATGTAGTGTATGTTTTTTATTTCTATAATTTATTTTTCAGTCTTAAGTATCAAATAAAAATAATAAAAATAACATATTTCACCAAAAATTATTAAATACTTAGTAAATAATAATTAAATGTACGATATATTCACAAAACAATATAATTTCTAACTTTTTTTTCCACAACAATTAAAATTTTCTTTTATTATAAAAAATTATATTGTGTTTTATAAATCGGTTGACATGTCGTTTTAAATATTTATATGTTTTGACATTAGAACCTCAACAAACTCTACTCTAGACTTGAGTAACAAAGTTAAAGTAGTGACGTCACAATTTACTCTGACAACATATTTTTATAGTTTTGGAACGATAGTACATCTGTCATCCAGTAAATTTTTAAGTTTGCGGTTAATTATGGAACGACATTTGGTAGAGTAAAGTTAACCGCGGTTAACCATAGTTAATTTCGAAACGCACCCCAGCTGAAAAACAATTTGTGTTATTTATGTGAAAAAAATTAATAATATCGTTTAAAGTCAAGATATATTTAAGATTACATATGTCTACAATTATTATATTATTTTATTATATTATGTTAAATTTAATTTTAAAGAAATATTATTTTGGATAAAAATAAATTGAAATAAAATAAATATATTTAATAATAAAATGTTAAATTAGTGTTTAATTTCTTATTGGATATAAAAATCTCAAATAAGATTAGCAATTCAAATGCTAAATCATTTACATTAAATGTAGGTTACATATAAATTAACTGTATTTCAGTTGAAAATAACAATTTATTATTTGTTTTAAATGCTTCATGTAGTTATAATAAATGTTTTTATAACTGCAGTCGTTTAAAATAAATTATTAAACGTTAAAATCAAAAGATAATGGGTACTTATTTCAAAAACAATATCGTCAAAACAAACACTATCGCTTGAAATAAAAATCAATTCAAGTTACAATTTATTCATTTTAAATGTTTTATTTTTAATTAAAAAACTTTGTAGTGCATTTCTATGCGATTTTATCATTTAAATTGAAATGAATTGTCTTTAATTTAACAAAACTTTTCGTTGGCGCCCTTTTAAACGTTTTTTTTGTTAGATTAAATGCGTTTTTTGTTGATATAAATGAGAAATTTCTTTGAGTGTAATACGACACATCAATTGTAACATACTAACACTCAAATTGCGAAGTAAAATAAGTTCTTTAGACCGATTCAGAAGGTATTGAAGGGTGAAGATATCATTAAAATGATCAATATCAAAAATGATCTATAACACAACAACCTAACCTTATGGTAAAATAAAAGGTTAGCATTTGTTTCATGAATGCGTTTGTAGCTAATTTTAATTCAAAAGTTTCATCAAGTTCTCATGCGATTGCGTAATGAAAATAACACCTATTTTTCAAATTTTCTTAAAAAAAACTCAAAAAGTAAGATAGCAATAGATTATACAAATGTCATTATAAATGGCTGACATGATGACAAACAAAATGGGAGGTAAATGATCTTGATAGCATTATTTATTCTATGAATATTTCCAAGAGATGATTTTCAGTTTTTTGGAAACCCCTAAAAAATAAATGATTTCATTAGAAAAGGACTGGGCTGTAAGTTACGCCAAGATATATCGATTGTGACCATTGAAGTTGAAATCGAATTATCCGTTGTTGAGAAAGCGTTGGACAAATTTTCGTTCACATACGATGATACATACGCACATACCCACACACACATACATACTGCCAGCTAAAAATAGCCTAAACAGCTTCAGGAGGTCGTGAAACGTAAAGATACTATAAAAATTTCGATTTCGAAAATCGACCCAAAAATAATAACTTCTCATATCTGGAAGATATGCAAACAGTTGACCAGGCAATCTACTCTCGAACCTCTGACCTTTTTGTCAAATTTAGAAAATAACTCAGGTTTTTATATTCAAGTAAACCCGGATGCGTTTGCGGCTCATTCACATACAAAAGTTTCATCCAGATATCATGAGTTTGCATAAAGAAAATAATACATAGCATTTTCACATTTTGTTAAAAATCTCAAAAACTAGGATAGCCATTGTTTATACAAATGTCATTATAAATGTCTGACATGATGACAAACAATATAGAAGCTTCATGACCTTGATAGAATTATTTAATCTCATGATATTTGCAAGAGATGATGTTCAGTTTTTTGGAAACCACTAGAAACAAATGATTTAATTTCGCTAGAAAAGGACTGGGCTCTAAGTTACGACAAGATACATCGATTGCGACCATTTTTGTTAAAATCGACCTATCCGTTGTTGAGAAAGCGTTGGGCAAAAATTCTCCACAGCATACAGACTGCCAGCTAAAAATAGTCTAAACAGCTTCAGGAGGTCATGAAACGTAAAGGTATCATAAAAATTCCGATTTCGAAAATCGACCCAAAAACAATAACTTCCCATATCGGGAAGTTAAAAAACATGGATTCTTATATGGATTAAAGGCATTAAATATTATATTTGGTGATGATATAGCAACATTTGCAACATTTGCTCAAAAACTAGAAATAAACGCCAGTAAATTTTGCATATTTATATTGTTGTTCTTGTCTCGCATACGAAAATCATAATATTCTTATTGCTTCATTATTTACTGGAAAAAAATGTTGGAACATGTAAATCGCCCATAACGCAATCATTACATTTGTTGCAAAAAGGATGGGATGAACGAAAGTTTTGCATCTTTCGTCATATATAGTTCTGAAGTTTTTTGTTAAGAGTTAAAATTTTATTCTTTTGTTTCATATTCTTAAACAAAATTTATTTTTATTTATAGATTAGATACATCTACAATTTTTCTGCATTACCTATGGATCGGACCGTTGCAAACTGTACTTGTAACATATCTAACGTATTTAGAGGTAAGTCAACTATAATTTTGAAACTCATACTTGTGGCTATAAATACAACAAAATTAATTAAATAAAGGTTTCTTTGCGTATCGCATTGCGTCATACAATTTTTAGTTTGAGAAACGGCTTTAATAATTAAAGCGGCCCTGGTGGGAAAAATTGTAAAGAGAGTTATTTGGATTTATAAAAACGTCGATGAAAAACTGTTTTTTAAAAAATCTGTCAAAATACTCCATATTAATTTTTTCTATATTAAACATGCCAATATTATTGTTAAGAATTTTAATATAAATCAGCTTACTGTAATAATATAGCTTACTCAAAATAAATTAAAGATATAATAACTTAATTTTGAAGCTTAACAGTCCATCCATCCTTCAATACATTTATAATATGATAGCCGTGAGTCTATCCCTCTACTACGAGCGTAACGCTGACATTACAATATGGGTAAAGCGGCCGACAGAGGCGCTATAGCTCGAGAGTTCAATTCCTGGGGTGATACATTTTTTAAAATAAGATTAAAATTATTGTTTTTTATTCATAAATATATAAAAATCATGACAATTTCGTTTTAGTAATTTTAAATTGATCGATAATGTAATTTTTTATTGTAGTAGTAATTGCTACTGTCTTTGTATTGCTACATGTAGAAGTTATTGCTTCTGTCTTTTCCCTTTTTGTTCAAATTATTACCTTCTCGATATTAACAAGAAAATTAATTATTTTTTTTGACAGGCAGTGCTAAAAATCATAAAAGTGGTTTTCCGATCATTATTTCGTGTGAAATAAAAAAAAAAAAAATAAAAACTACTATTTGAGTATTCCTCTTTCAATATGAGTTGAAATCTTCATCACAAACAGAAAAATAATAATCTATAATAATAAAACAAAATGTTTGTCTGTCTGCGTGCGCTCTCCAGAGAAATCTGGAGCACATAGGAGGATGAAATGTTGTCAGGATAAGGCGATTGACAGGTACTAATGCACCTTGAAACCGAAATTTTAAGATTTAATTTAGTTTTTTTTAACTAATAATTTTAATTTTCTAAGGGTTTGCATAAATGTTGATTATAATATTTTATACTTGGATTTTTATTCAAATTTCGAATTATTCGCTTAGTTATCTTTGATCAATTTTTTTTTTCACTTTTCGGAATCATCATTAAAATGAATAGTTCAACACATTAGTTTTTAACAAATATTTCTAATTTACTACAAATATGTTCTTATGGTTTGCAATTATATAAAATATGTACATATTTCTATGCATTAGCACCAATAGGATACATATAAGCATTGCTTATATATGATTAAACAAACCTGCTTGCATTAGCAGAACTGCCCTCACATGTTCCAAAAATTGGAAATTGACGTTTCTTTTCCTCTTCTTAGAAACATTGATGAACCCAGAATTTGCATTGAAACCTTAAAGTACCGAAGAAAAAGATTATGAACAAAATCAAAGCTACAGGTTTAAAGGGTTTTACTTATTGAGTGAAATATGTTTCTTCATTACTATTATATAATTTTCTTGTGTGAACTACTTGAAGTGATTGCAATAATACAGAGTAAAACAACGTCTTTTTTCACTTCAAAATTTTTTTATTGTAACACCAAATATTTTCTGTCTCTAGAGACCTTCTTCTTGGGTTAATTGTTTTCTAAACTCTGAGTTTAGAAAACAATTAACCCAAGAAGAAGGTCTCTTAGAGACAGAAAATATTTGTTGTTACAATAAAAAATTTTTGAAGGGAAAAAGACGTTGTTTTACTCTGTATTATTCTTCATTACTTTCAAAACTATTATTGTTATTGCAAGGGATCTATAAAATATATGCAAATATGTTAACAAATGTTGTGATTTGACTGTTTTAATAATAATATATTAGTCTAAATTTACAAATGAAATTTGTCTTATTATAATTTTTTTCAATTTTTGTTTTAAGTTGTGGGAAGGAATCGTCGAAATAAGACGATGACCATAAAGCGATAAAACCCATTAAACGAAAATATTCACTAAAAATGGTGGTATTCTTTAACCAGCGTATGCATCAATGTAGTAGAGTATTGCAGACAATCGATAAAATATATTTGCAAATTGCAATACGACCCTCTTCAGAACAGCAAAATTTCTGGATTGATAAATGATTATAAGTCTACATGAAATACCCGGGTAGGAACTGCCAATGTTAAACAACGGGCCAACCTCGGGCCAGTATTAGCGAGCCAAGCCTTGGCTAGTTAACTCCGGTTTTAGTCTGGACCAGTTGTAAATGCCTAGACTGAACCAAGATTCAGTTTATTGTATTACACGTACGAAGATTTAAATAAAAAATTGAAGATTTTAAGTGTTACTAGTTCACATTTTTCTGGCAACGGAGATCGTGAGGGTGGAAGACGTCTTCGTTAAAACTTTTATAAAAAAATAACTTAACCGAACTTGAAATTTAAATAAAAATTATGATAATATTTAATTTATTGTATTTTTGTATTAAAAAAATTGGTATTTGATAAATTGGTTTGCCAGGCTTGACCCTAGTCTGATTTGCCAGGCTTGGCCCAAGTTTGATTTGCCAGACTTTTTCCAAAAGCTGTGGCGCGGGCTCGGGCCAGGCTTGGCCCATTAGCTAATTCTTACCCGGGTAGGACGCTAAACCAGTAGCAATGAACCAGTGTACCTATTTTGTATGACGAGTACGGTGGTTTCGGAGTAAGTAATTGACAATTGTGACATCCAATAAACAAATATATTTACACTCACCTAATTGTTCGTGACACATTGAATTATTTGAATTAAATCTTTGGAATAAAATTTTAACTTTTTTCTAACCTTAATCTTTTGCCATCTATATTTATAAAAATTATTTAATTATTATTTGTCTGCCAATGGGTTTTAATTTTAACATACTATGTAAATTTATCTATAGCTTTAGAGACATTTACTTAATGGCTTTTGCTGACTGTAAAATGATACTATTACATTTTTTTCAAATTTTTATATACATATTACTAATAAAATAAGTTAAATTAAATGACATTAAAAAAAACTATAGGAGAATTTACTCCAAAAAAAAGAGTTTTCAACCACTTTATCTGGGAAGCATGGGCATCGTCATGCGGGTACCTTCTAGTTTCTTAATAACATATTAAATCCTTAGGTGGATTAACGTTCTAACTACATCACAATTGCAATACTACCACACATAATTTATAATCAACAACAACATCAAACAACTTTTACACCTCAAATATAATACAAATATCTATCTTTTTATAAAAAACTTTTGTAAATGTGTAATCAATATATGTACATATATTTATTTCAACTAAACCACTTCCAAATCGTCGCTTTAATAATGAAACAACGTATGCTATTTATACGTTGTTTTTATATAATAGGTGCGCTGCATTCCCCATAAGGGCATCTTTGAATTGGCGTTTTTAAATTTTCGAATTATTTTATGACTGGGGGTAAGAATTAATAAATTATAAATTAACGTCCATGCAAATGCATGCGCACATCAAACTTTAAACCCAAATATCTCGAAACTATACTTTTGCGTATACGTCATTTCATTATTAAAGCGACGAAATATTCCAAAATCCCAAAAAAACTATTCCCTAATTCAAAACAATAATGAATTTTCAAAACCAGAACAACAAACATTCAAAACAACATTTTTTTAATTTTTGCGAAAAAAAAATAAAAACTCAAAGAAATTGTATTTAATATTTCTATAGGGTGTTTTTATATTTTTAGGATTTGTTGTTGTAGTTATATGAGAGTGGCTGTGAGAGTGACTTACATTAAGTTAGTATAATGCAAATTGCATTGGAACTTCTTGGGTTAGAGCTGCAAATTTCTGAGGTTATAATTGAAAAGTTGAATTAAAAGCTAGTTTTATTTTAAACAAAATAGACTCAAAAATGATGAAAGCATGGCCGTTAGCGTTTGTTTTCGTTTTAACAGCCCCAGGGTGTCAACCTCTGAACTTAAACAATTTGTTTTTTAAGTTTTGAATAGATTTATTTACGTATCTAAGAGTGCAACAGTTTTCAAATGTGAGATTGGCCATTTTCAGCTAAATCAAGGACAACAAAGTTTAGCAAATTTTTAAAACAGCTGATTTTTTAGGAACCTTTTGCGCTGAGATTTTCATTTTAAAAAAATGACAAAAAATAGTTCAAATATTCAATATTTATCAATTTTGTTAAAATATTATGATTCAAATGGAAGTTATAACGTCCTAGATTATTCGGCTTTTTGAGTTCTAGCCACTTAACTTGTACCCGGATATGGCCAGTTCGTGAACTTGTCCAAGAGATTGCTTGCCGCAACATACACAGAAAATATTTTTGGTGTAGGTCGAAAAGTACGACCGTGAGAGTGCCGGATAATTCCGTTATATCTCATATCGTTATATATATATATATATATATATATATATATATATATATATATATATATATATATATATATCAGTGTTGCAAAACGAAAAAAAAAATCGTAACGTTATGCGTTTCGTTTTTATAACAGTATATTTATTTTTTCGGTACGTTATTTCGTTATGAAACAGAAAAATATTATATTTTATTATGTTATAACGTTATAATTACGTTATTTTAAAATTAAATGTAATGTTTTACAGATTAGTTTTAAACATTACAATTTAATTTTAAAATAACGTAACTATAAAATTTGACTCATTTCAAATTCTTTAATTTTAATAACGACACCTTTTATTATTCACTATTGTTAAAAAACAATAATTTTACAACTTTAAAGTATATATATTTTTTATAATTCACACTACTATAGTTTTGATCTCGTGGAGATCATCGACGGGCGTAGATATGTAACTGACGTAATTAAAATTAAAGAATTATACAATGGATTATTCACGTAACTCCGACGAATATTTTCAAATCATTTCATATTAAAAATAATTAATTTTTACCAAAACTAGCAATCTTATCAGGAGTTTTCACAAATCTGATAGTTTGTTTATAACTATTAGAGTTGCTTTTAATAGATCTTCAGATTGATTTCTCGGCCAGCATAAAAATATTCTTTCTTAAAATTATTCAAAACACCTGTGATGCAAAACGGCTACTACAGACTTGAAATTATTTAAAATAAACTTAAAATTGTACAACATTTTATGCCCGATTTATAGTCGGTAACTTTAACTTAACGTTAACTTAACGTAAAGTACAAATGTATGAAAATGAACTAGAGCATTTATAGTCGTTAACGCAAACTTAACGTTAACTTAACGTAAAGTTCATTTCATTCTATCTTAAAGATTTTGTTAAGGATTTTTTGACGTTTGGTATAAAAACTGAAGAAAAGTAATATTTAATTGCAAGTGTCCATAAAAATAAAATTTTATTTTTTAAAAAATGCAAAGGATATAAAAAGAGCGACTTTAAAGCCAAATATTAGCAGAAAATTAATATGAAAATAAATTTTTTTATTTTTAAATTTTTTATCAAATGTATGTTTCGAATTTATTTATTTTAAATTTTGATTTTAAAATCAGTTTATTACTTTTAAAGAATTGATTGATTTGTAACAACACAACAACATGTTACAAAACCATAATTAATATCAGATCAAACGTCAATGAATACGTAATTTCTTACCGACTATAAATCAAAATTTTTAGATGTCTTAAGTTACGGTTAAGTTAAAGTTAACGTTAAGTTAACGTTACCGACTGTAAATCGGGCATTAGAACTACCAAAATCTGTAGTTTAAGCGTCCGCAAAAATTGATAAAGAGCAGATAAGTTGGATTTTATTCAACCGGTTTTTGCGTCTTGATTTTCATATACATAATTATAAAAAAAGTCACCCGAAAAACGAAATAAAATATTGAGTTATCGTTACGTTTTACGTTATTGTAACGTAGTTTAATTTTTAAAACGTTATGAACGTAATTATTACTAATAACGCTATTTCATTTCGTTATTTCGTTTTTGCGTTACGTTACGAGTAACGTTTTGCAACACTGATATATATATATATATATATATATATATATATATATATATATATATATATATATATATATATATATATATATATATATATGTATATATATATATATATTAGTAGGGGAGCCCAAGCGGGGATTTTGAGAGTTACTCGAGCGCGTCAGAAAATCATATGGGGAGAAAACTTGCACCCTGTAATATACTCCTACCAAATATGAACCCTTAATGTAGTGGGGTGCGTCGAGGGCAACCCGTCAGATTAGTAAAAAAAAATCAATCGTCAGAAAAACTCAAGCGCGTCAGATTAAGAGAATGTAAGTTAAATACATCCAGAAAAGTGTATATTTCAATAATCTGACAATTGACCGTGACATAAGGAAATATGCGAGTCACAAAGGTGTAAAAAAAAAACGACACCTTGAAATACTCGAGCGCGATAAACTTTTTTTTAATTTTGAAGGTAATCCTATCAGGATTACGGAAAACATATATTCTGACAGTTTTCATGGGAGATTCAGGTAAAATCGTCAATAAAGATGGAGCGTAGAGATGCTGAGAGCTGTGTATTCCCCACTCCGCGCCTCACTTCTCTCTCACTCTTTCTTTATCTCTTACTCTCTCGCACCAACTCCACTAGAGCGTCTGTTGGCATGACGCCATCTCAGCTGATCACCATAGTGTACACGTTTTTGGTGGCTGCTAGACGCTTTGATTTGTTTGTTGTATTTATAAGTTATTTTGTGAATTTCATGCACTGTTTAAAAATAAATTAAAAACACTCCAAAATCTAGTAAATGTTTGCTCGCTTAATTGCAGGAAAAATCAATTGTCAAATATTTCATATTACATTATATGGGATTTTTTGCATTAAATTTCTAGACAATACTTTGTGTGAATTCATAGAATGGGGAACATTTCTATTCTAATTAACATCCTAAGTCACGATTGTATAGTCATTATTGATTGTTTTCAATCAATGTGAAATCAATGGCTGACACTTGGTCAATTTGTAGTTCTCATATGAATCAAAATCCCATATAATGTAAAAGCATTTCCATAATATGGAGTCTAATGACAGTGGAAAAATTCAACTTAAGTAAAAAAATAATTAAGTGATGAAGAAGTTTCAACTTTGAAATTGTCATCGCCTCAACGACGTAATCGATAGCGTGTCTGCCCAAAGATTCGAGACGGGCACTGACGAGTGTAGGTTCGAATCCGATCCGAAACACGTAAACTGTGAATTGTAGTTTTTTTCTGAGAAACTTCAAACCATACCTTTGAATTGAAAATATTCCAATTACTTCTTTACTTACTTGAGTTTAATTGATCTCAATAATCCAAAATAAATTTCATATTACATTAATTGTAGTAATCGTAATTTTCAATCCAAAAGCATAATATAACTAAGATAATCCTAGTAACATAAAACAAAATGGTAAATTATGCTTTTTAACTATTAAATTTACTACAGTTGTAGATTAAAAATACTGTTTTTGAAAAAATTACACAGAAATAGAAACGACAAATAATTGTCACTTTAAAATTGTCAGACGAACAGTACCCTTCCATATAATTGTCAGATTATCATCCTGGAGGACGAAGACATCAAGTTGATCCCCCTGCATAAAAATCTGACGCGCTCGAGTATCTCAAGGTCACATTTTATTTTTACATTTTTCAAAATCAGCCATGACTTTTGGTCACGTGTAAATCGTCAGTCATTTAAATAGGACACTTTTTTGAGTTCACTTTACATAAACCTTGAATATCTGACA
>OY856188.1:74016936-74040960 GCA_963693315.1 Diogma glabrata | reverse complement strand
TAGCCGTAGAATCCATATCTGCAATAAAAAATTGGGCTTCCTATTTTGGATTCAAAGTTACCCCCGCCCACCTACAAAGAGGGGGGTGGGGGACTATTTTTTTTGCACTAATGTGTTTCCCCCACGGTATGATTAAATTTTGAATATCGACATTTTTCCCGTAGAGTGCTTATTTTTCGAGATATTTGAAAGTTTCAGGTTAAAAAAATCACCCGGTATAGTAAAACCTATGTGAAAGGGAGACTTTTTCTAAGTAGTGACTGAAAATGTTTTCAATCACTAGGACTGAAAATAAATAAGTTTCGGTGGTCGCCTACAGGTGGTGGTTATTTAAAGGATTGAATATTTGATTGAATATTTGAGATAGAATTTGATTTACTGTTTCTGTTGTTGTTTTGGTTGCTGTGTTTATTTCTGTCAATATCGCAGTATTTTGAAGAGATTGAATATTTTGATTGAATCGAATCGAAACTAATCATTATATCAATTGTGTGTAGTTAATTAAACTAATAATGAGTGTGTTTTTTTCCTATATCGGAGAAATCGGAGCGATAAAATAAAATTTGTATCAGATATACCGTATAATTTTTTCCTCCGATAATTAACTGTCAGATATAAAATATATTCTCTGAGTTCTTTCCGCAAAAAAAAAATTAAAACAAATTTATTAAATAAATAAATAAATTTTATTAAAAAATTTATTTTTATTTGTTTTCAATTGAAACTTTACCTACATTTTTTTAAATTTATACTTTAAACGATGACTTCCAGTCGGTAAAAAAAATATCTGTAATATCTGTAAAAGTTTTTAGAGAAAATATATGAACTATTTTCATTATTCATATTGTCAAATTCATCTATTAAAAACTTACAAAACGACATATCTAAATTTGACTGTGTAAAAAATAAACAAGATTGTATTTATATATAGCATTTTTACCAGTGTAAAATAATGTTATTATTGTGTTCGCCTACAATTGGAATTATAACAGGCGAACACAATAATAACATTATTTTACACTGGTAAAAATGCTATATATAAATACAATCTTGTTTATTTTTTACACAGTCAAATTTAGATATGTCGTTTTGTAAGTTCTTAGTAGATGAATTTGTAAATATTATCATTTATATTTACAAGCGTAGAAAAAATAGCGTTTTCTACGCGTGGTAAAAACGTAAAAAAGAGACGTTTTCACCACTTGTATAAAAATCTACTATTCATTTCATATTGATTTTTGTTAATTAAAGTTAATGATCAATGAAAAATTTACATTTAAAAAATAAATAAATAAATTCAAGCAAGTTTTTTTTCAATTTTTGTTCTTATTTTTATTCAAATTTAACAAAAAGCAAATTTGCTTTCTATTGAGAAGATTAAAATTTCCTGTAACATGGCACTATGATTATATAGTTCACAACTCACACAACTTTTATAGCAGGTGTCTAAGTTTTTTTCAAGCTATAGGCCAAAACTTTCTGGACTTTCCAATATTGCCTAGTTGAGTGAAGAAAACTGGCCTATCGAATCATGATTTATGTTCTGCATCCAATTGATTTAAAAAAAATTCAAATGTTTAAATGGGTTCGAATCCATTTAATTTTGATTTTTAAGGAGGAGAAAATAGTCATAACCGAATCTAATTTTGCATGTTCACTTTACATAATATCGAGCAATCTGATTGCTAACGGATAGCTTTAAATATTGAAAATGTTTGTACTTCTAAGATGGTTTTTGGATAGATAAAATATCTATAAACATAAAAAATGCATGTCAACTTCACAAACTTGAAATCAAATCAATGTCACATCAAAAGACTACCGATCTGGAATTGATATTCGATTGTTGAATTCATTGAGCACAGGAATTAAAGACAATTAATTAACTCTATTGCATAAAAAAACTAGAGAAGGTGTGAACGGTTCCCGACGACCAGCACAACCACAATATAATTATGTTATTCAAAACTAAAATCTAATCATTTAAAGACAACAATGGCAGTTTTCATGAAAACAGAAATATTTACGATAAATTTCAACAAATTTGTATAAAAACCGCCTACTATGATGAGAATAAAATGACCTAAAGCTAAGGTTTTTAGGCCAGCCGAGATTTGCAACCACATTAAAAAAAATTGTTTAATCAACAATCAATTTAACAAGTAACCTTTGACCAAAATATTTGTTATTTTTTTTTTAAACAAATTGTATAACTATGAAAACAAAAAAGAACCAAAAATTTTGATTGGGTTATGATGAAATTTTGAATTCAAAGTTGCTATGATAAAAATTTCTATTCTTTATAGAATTTAAACAAATACAAATGTTTTTTTTTACTTTTTTGGACGTTACTAGTAGGCTAACTGTCAAAATTTTCGGTTGTGTTTTATTTTCATTAGAAAATTATCTTTCAAAATTAAAAATTTAAATAAATAAGATTTACCTTCTTAAATGTCAACCTCGAACCTTCATGTGATATACCTTGTTCTTACCAACGAGGAACTGACGACCGAGTGACGTCCGGAATAAGTGACGTCCGGAATAAGAAGTCAAACTTTCTTTCAAGGGTCAAAGGCCTCCTCGGAGGGCGGATGAACCCAAAAGATAGAACGGGTCACTCTGTTGTCTTGGGGGTGGGAAACTGTCCCCAAAGGCGGATGAGTCCTTTGAGACCAGCGGCATCAGGATGAAGAAGGCAACGGAAAACCACTCCATTAAAGACATAAAAGGTGATCCAAGAAAAGGTGTAAGAGAAGAAGAAAAAGTAACATGAGTTTTTTTGAATACTAAATACAATATCGGAATAGTTTCCCAATCGGATTGCCGGAGGAAACAGTGTACAAAGACTTCACGTGACCGGGAGAGGAGAAGTGATAACAAAGTTAGGTTTGGAACGTGGAATGTGAGAAGTATGCTTAAGGAAGAAAAACTAGAAAACTTGAGAAAGGAAATTATTAAGAATAACATAGATATAGTTGGGATTAGTGAAGTGAGATGGGCAGGATTCGATGAGGAACATATGGAAGACGCTGTGTTCTACTTCAGTGGAGGAAAGAGAGGAAAGAACGGAGTGGGTTTTATTGTAAATAACAGATTAAAGACTTGTATTAGTAAGATAATATATGACTGTGATAGAATTATAGCATTAAAGATAAACAGCGCTCCGAAAAGTATTCTAGTCATTCAAGTTTACATGCCTACAAGTGACTATGATGACGAAGAGGTGGAAAGGGTTTATGACCGAATTGAAGAGATTCTGAAAAAGGAAGGGAAGGGTTGCTGTCACGTTGTAATGGGGGACTGGAACGCAAGTGTGGGGGCAGAAGAGGTCGACGGAGTAGTTGGAAAATTTGGTCTGGGTTTGAGAAATGAAAGAGGAAATAGGATGATTGAATTTTGTAAAGAAAAGAAGTTGATAGTTACCAACACGTGGTTTAAGCTTCATAAACGAAGGTTGTATACTTGGAAGTTACCTGGTGATCTCTATAGAAATGGAATGAGAAAGGCAAAGACCTTACCAAGTGCAGATATACAAGCTCCTACTATAGCAGCTTTGGAAATAAAACTTAAAAGATTAAAGAAAGCAGCAAAAATCAAGAAATGGGATTTAGAGAGATTAAAATCTCTGGATGCCGAGAAAATAGGTTTGGATATGGAAAGTGAAATGAGAATTTTGAAAACAACCATAGTAGAGGATAGTGAGACGAGATGGAGAAGAATGAAGCAAAGTATAAAAACAGTGTGTGAAAATAGTGTAGGATACAAGAAATGAGTTTGACCAAAGAAACCGTGGATTATACAGGGTATGATAGATAAAATAGAGGAAAGACGAAAGTTTAAAAAGTTAAATACTGAAGAAGGACGAATAAAGTATAGAAGAATGAACACAGAATTGAGAAAGGAAACTGATAGAGCAAGGGAGGCATGGTTTAATAATGAGTGTAAAGAAATTGAAGAAATGTTTAAATCTGGAAGGCATGATCTGGTATATAATAAAATGAGAGAACTAACAACGACCAAAGACAGGAACAGAGTCAATTGTAAAGAAGTGGAGAGTCAGGAGGGTGTAATTCTGAAAGAAAAAAACTCTTTCTGCAAAGATGGAAAGAATATATCGAGGAGCTCTATAAGGCAAAGGAAAAACCTAAGGTTATATGCGTAGAGAGAGAAGAGGAAGTACCAAGAGATAACATCGGCCCAATTATTATACTGGATGAGGTGAGAGCAGCAATGAAAGATATGAAAAGTGGCAAGGCAGCAGGAATTGATGCGATACAAGTGGAAGTGTTGAGGTGTCTGCAGGAGGATGGCATGAGAGAGTTAACATCACTGTGCAACGAGATTTATGAAACTGGGGAGTTGCCTGAGGACTTCTTGAGATCCGAAATGATTCCACTGTATAAGAAAAAAAAAACGAAGAAGTGTGAAGAACACAGAACCATCAGTCTAGGCGTGTATGCTGCTAAAATCTTGCTGAGAGTACTAAATGTGATGGAGGAGAGCGTGGACGAGGAGCAGTTCGGTTTTAGAAAGAGCATTGGTACAAGGGATGCATTGGGAGTCGTAAGGTCTAGTGTGGAGCGATATACAGAAAGGGGCAGGGAGGTTTACTTTTGCTTTGTAGCCTTGGAAAAAGCTTTCGACTGTCTGTCTTTGTGGGGGAAACTGTTAGAGATATTAAAAGAAAGGAGTTGACTGGAGGAAAGGAGGTTAATAAGCAAGCTGTATATGAAACAGAGAGTAGCTTTACGGGTTGGCACCAGCAGGACAGACTGGTTTGAGATTGGAATGGACAAATGGTGCAGGAATGCTGGAGGAGCGATAAAGGAGTGAGTATTGGAGGAAGAGAAGTTGCGTGCATTCGTTCGCAGATGACATGGTGATATTTGCAGAAAGTGAAGAAGAACTGAACAGAATGTTGAAATATCTAAAGGATATGGAAAGTGTGTATGGGCTTAGAATTAAAGTGCGAAAGTCAAAGGTAATGAAAACAGGAAAGAAAGAAATTTTAAACATTATTGTAAGTGAAGAAAGGCTATAGAACAGGTGGAAAGGTACAAATATCTAGGAACTGAGGTGACGGAAGACTGTAGTGGAATAAGAGAATTAAAAGCAAGAATTGGTATGGCAAAGCAGGCTTTCAGAGTAAAGAGGATACTGTTAAACAGTAAAATAGGCATGGTATTGAAGAAAACTAAACCCTTAACTGTTAATACAACAACAATTATATTTATTTCATTCGATAGTTGTTGTATTTTGTTGTTGAATTGAATTGAGTTCTACTTTGTATCTCATTATGATTTTGTTAAAACCGTAACAATATTATATTGTTACGTTTTTCCAACCATCCTTCGAATTGGCCTTACTTTCAATTTGATAAAAGCAATTCTCAAATCTCTTCCTGGATTCGATCACTGATTAGTAAGCACAAACACCAGGTTTTATTAAGTATTTAACTCCTTAATTGTTCCACAACAACAGGAAAACAATACAGCAACAATACTCATATCTACAATATTCTTCCAATAGCTTCGAAACTCTAACGGTTGATTGTAAAAATTTCCGGTATGAACACAGCGTCCAAAAAAATGCACAAATTATCTCTTAAATGACACTCAAAACTTTATTCACAATTAAATTTAAAAATAACTTTTATTTACACAGTTTTTTGCGTTTTATTTCAACGTTTACAGTTAACTTCTTACACATTCCACTTTAAGTATCGCAATTTTAATTATAACTTTACCATCTCAGGTCTAAAGTAAAACCAACTTTATTCTACAAGAAGAGGGAATTACTTATATACGATTCTGCATAATTTGTTTAATATTTGAGGTCACTTTCGATTATTCGAGGTCAATCTAAGAATATTCGATAACATTAGTTTTTACCTAATATGTTGATTTGATTCATTTTATTTCATGTTGACCCTGATTCTAAGAAACGAATGTTGCATATCGAAAATTGCGGTTTTGTATTTCATTGCGTTTATGTAGAATCGTAACATTATATTGTGAATCAGATCAGTTTTTGGTTATCTTCCAGAGATGTGCAGATTCGGTACTTTGAGTAATCATGAGTACTCGTTACTTTTCAAGCAAATACTCGTTACTTTTTATTCGTTACAAAGTAATCATATCCGAAATCCGAATACAGTACATGTTTATGATATGATTACTTTTGTATGATTACTGTCAGTACTCAATACTCATTAGATTTAATAATAGATTCAACGATGTATGTAAAATAAATTATTAAAATTAATTAAATTGACTAAAAGAAAGGCTATTTTATTTTTATTTTAAATATATTTTAAGTTTTTACAAAAAATTATTGAATTTTTCTGATAAATAAATGAATATTCCAATCCAAGTAAAATCTAATTTATTAACTAAATTATGTTGTGGGAATCTAACAAACTTAAATATTTATTTTAAAATTTAAATTAATTAAAAAACCCTGAAAAAGATATTTCCAAATATCAGCTGTTTGCATCTCGAATAAAAATATGTACTTTTTAAGGTTATTTTAAACATATATCGTTGCTCTTCTTGCTTATAAAAATAGCAAGTGCAAATAAAGTATTTGTTTCACACTCAAACACAAAAGAAAAAACAAAAAATGTATTTGGTATAAAATAAAATACCAAAAAAAGTAACGAATACTTTATTTTTCGATTCTTTCTTTCATTCTTTTTGTATAAAGAAAAAACAAATCGTATTTGTATTGTATCTAATAGGTACTTTTAGTAACGAATACTTTATTTTATGAGTAATCGGTACTTTCGGGTAGTCAGAGTAACGAGTAAAAAGTACCGAATAGTCATCACTATAGCTCATCACTATTATCTTCTATCGGAGAAAGTTTATTACTTCGGTTTGAAAGACATAAGTATATTACATTCTCGAGCTAAAAGTGAAATTCTTGCCCGCACTATTTTTGGCATTTCTCGACGTTTTAGGACCTACTAATTCTAAAAAAGCAAACAAAAATGTATGTCTGTCTGCCGGCCGTCACAACCTACGAAATCTAGAAAACCGCTGGAGAAACTTTTTTTCGCTTGGTATGTGAGACCAAAAACTAGATTATTGCACTATAAGTTTGTCAAAAAAATGTTGTCAAGTGTGTCAAAGGAATGATTTTCATTTTGTTTTAACCCAATATTTTGGAAAAAAATAAAATTATTATTTGTATGGCTTGAAATTTAATTGAAAATGAAATTAGACATGGAAATTTTGGATTTTGTTATAATTTTTGAAATATATTTAGAGTTTTGAAAAAGTTTAAATTTTTGATTTATTATAATTTTTGGAATTTTTTTGGAATTTGGAAAAAAGTTTGTACTTTTGATTTTGTTCTAATTTTTTGCGATATTTTAACAATTTTTGGAAAAGTTTTTTGGATTTCGAATTTTTGAAATATTTTTAGAATTTTAGACAAATTTTCAATTTTTGATTTTGTAATAATTTTTGGAGTATTTTTGGAATTTTGTTTTAATTTTTGCAATATTTTAATAATATTGGAAAGAGTTTCAATTTTTGATTTTGTTATAATTTTTGCAATATTTTTGGAAAAAAATTCAATTTTTGAGTTTGTTATAATTTTTGCAATATTTCTAGAATTTTGGAAAAAATTCAATTTTTGATTTTGTTGTAATTTTTGCAATATTTTTAGAATTTTGAAAAAAGTTTCAATTTTTGATTGTGTTATAATTTTTGGAACATTTTTGAAATTTTGAAAGAAATATGATTTTTGAATTTGAAATATTTTCTCGAAAATCTAATTGGAAAGTATTTTGAGTAGTTTGGTGATTGTATCATCTTTTCACTGAATTATGTTTATTTATAATTTTCCGGCAACGTATTGATGTTTCGTGCTAGTTTTGTAATAAAATTCTAAAGAGAGATAAATAAATACATGTTCTTTAACAAAGAGTTTTATGTTTGATATAGATTATAGACCGCTGTCCAAAACTTGGTTTTTTGCCGAAAACTATATCAAAATCCTTAACCCAACCCGAAGTCTTGATAATCTCAGTGCTGCGAGATTTCAGCCCCTTCATATTTTACTTTTACGTTTAAAACTAAATTATTTTCTAGATTTAATTGCAAGTGTCATTATAAATTATTTCTATTTTTGCACCTAGTGTTCAAATTCATAATTATTTAGAAGAAATGAATTGGAACGATAACTTGCTAAATTTGTAAATTTAGCACGGTTTAAAATTTGGAGACCAAATGGAGCATTTAATTGGAACGCAATCTTAGTTTTTAATATCATAATGCTATTGTGGTCGTGCAAAAAATAGTATGTATATACACATCGGGAGAGAGCATGTCATCTCCCTCAGTGATATGTAGCGTACCTCGGGAGAAAAACACGCACTTCTCTCCCTTGGTGTATAATCTACTATTTCAACGTCTGAAAGAAATCGTATCACAAATCATGTGAGATAGACCGCGATAAAAAATATTACCATTAGAATGTTGATAACTTGTGAATAATCGATTTGTCAATGCTACACTAAGCAATTCTACAAGAAAAATAGTCACAAATTTCACTTCTTATCACACGTAGAAAGTCACATATTTAAATGCACCGCGAGGGAATGTAAGTTTCAACCTTTTCAGACTAGTGTAATTACTCACTACTTTTTAAACAATTGTGAAGTTAGTTATAATTCCAAAGAGTAACTGTCGAATGACGTCAATCGACATTGATTGTGAACAACAACGATAGTTTGATAAAAGGAATTACAGTTAAACAAACCCAAACCAATATAGTCAACATTTCTAAATAAATACTATAAACGTCATTTATGTTCGATTTAATCGGAACGAATAGAGTTTTCGTCGTTTGATTTCGATTAACAGATTATTTTTTTTTATTTACAGATTAAATGTAGCTTGTTTTTTTTTTGGTTTGAAAACTAGATCACTAAAATGAAGGTTTAGTCCTTTAATTTGTGATTGTTGTACGGACAAGATCAATTGAATAAGTAATACCCCAGCTACAATCACATTATTTTTGCGTATTTTGTATTACTTTGTATAAATAAAATTAGGTTGTCCTATATTAAAACGAAAATTTTTTGTCGATAAATTAATTTTTATTCAACTTCTGTGAAATTATTTGTCGTTAGAAAAATAAATTAACAATTGCTTAAATATTCATTTGTATGTATGTTGAACTGAACGATGTTGTCCGTTCCTAATTACTATTCTAACTCAGCACTTTCTTTGGTTTTATTCTCATTAATTTTTTTAGTTATATCTGGTTTTTATTAAGTTTAGTTGTTGTTCATGATAGAAGATGCTATAGAGTCATTCCAAAGTTCATTGACAGTGGTGACAGTCGTAATTGACGTAAACGTTTAATATTGTAAAATATCTTGAACCTTGAATTGTGTACATATCAAAGTCAGAAAACAGTTTCGTATGGATAAAGTATAGACTTTGAATTTAGAAAAATCAACAAGAAATTCTCAGCATCTCTTCTGAAAAAAAAATAGCAGGCAGTGAAAAACGGAAGTATGGAATACAGAACTTTTAAAAATCATACTTGGGCTTGGGTCAAGTCTGGCAAATAAGGCTTGGGTCAAGTCTGGCAAAAATGACTTTGGCTAGGTCTACCAAACCAATTTTTTTCAGACCTTTCATTATTAATGTTTTTTCTCCACCTTTAAATGTGTGAAAAGAGGTCGTGGAAAGTGTAACACATATATAAAAATAAAGATAAACATAATATGGCTTGCACATTCAGATTGAAAGTCAGGATTTTAAGTTATTGTAGATTCAATCTTACCGGTGTCCGGGAGTTTTTCCGCCATTTTATCCAATTTTGAAATGAATTCAGAACTTGCGTTCTAAAGTGAATCTGGATTATATACCAAAGTTTTATCAAGATCTCGTGAGTTTTTGTCAACCATCCACTTACAAACAAACCCACCCACCCATTGTAATCACGGGAAGTACATAATAACCCAAAAATAGTGAGTATTACTAGTGCGAATGCGTTTTCCAAACGCGAGTTATTTAACCCAAACTACCTCTTGTTTGGAAACCGCATTCGCACTAGTAATCCAATCTACTATTTCGAGCTTATCAATTGCGAAGTAATTATTTCTTAAATAGTAAACAAAAATTTAGTTAGTTTTCACGTTAGTTTTGTGTCAGCTTAAATAGATAATTCTACGACTACGAGTACATAGATATAAATGAATTAAATTGAATAAATATTTTACTGTTTATATTAGAGTATTTAGTTTTTATTTGTGTTTTATGTTTATAATTAAACCGATGTTTGTCTATTTGATTATTTGTTTTATTGTAGCATTTTTTGTGATTTATAGTTTCAAGTATTTTTCTTCATACTAGAGGAAGTTAATTTAATAAGGTTATTAACCTCGCAAAAATGTGCAATATTGATTATTCAATATATCGGCAGATTTAACGATTTATTGGCTTTGAGCAGTTTAATGTTGGAGAGGGGCTCGATTAAAGTTTTTCAGATCAAAGGGTTTTTATTAAAACTTTATAATAACCATCAAGGTCACACCATGTCCAGGGATCATCTATGTGTATAAAAATAATCGATTAAATAGTTTTCAAATGAAACTCGATCAGAAAATTAATTGATTTGTTAACATTTATAAAGGTATAGTAGAATTAAAGTTATTTCCACCTTATAACCTCCTTAGCTTTTTTATGTTCATTTTTATGTATATATATATATATATATATATATATATATATATATATATAATATATATATATATATATTATATATATATATATATATATATATATATATATATATATATATATATATATATATATATATATATATATATATATATATATATATATATATATATATATATATATATATATATATATATATATATATATATATATATATATATATAGATGTTTTTATGTATATATTTTATAAACATATTGTGAATTATAATTCACTAGACTAAAATTGAATAGATTTTTTAATTAACTAGACTTTTTGTTTATTAGGAACAAAAACTCAAGTAATTCGCGAGAGCTTGTTTATATTGCTCTCAATTAACATTTCAGCTCAAAACTCCTCATCTAAAACTGCTCTTCTTGTGCCCCCTGTTGGATCTAATACGTAGAATTGTAATTGATCATTGAGAGAAAACCGAACATGCTTTTTATTGAAACAATTCTACAGATTCTGTTAGTTACTCAAGCTTAATTGCTCATAAAAATCCTAATTAATTCTATTCAGTCTATTTAATTTTGGTCTTGTGAATTACAATTATAACCATTACATTGCTTGCGTATATACCGATGATATATACTCAATAAAATCTAGAAGTACATATTAAAAATATATATGGATGAATAATTGCATATTATTTTATAAAATGATAGATATTTTTTTAAAACTCGAATTATCGACTAATCACTAATCAGTGTAAAATTGAACGGATGAATCGATTTTGTCTAAAAATGATTAATCAACGTAGCCCTAGTAGGTAATTTGTTAAATTCATTAATTATATAAAGTTGAACGCTTGTAACAGAAATGTAATATATCGCGGGATTAATTTTTTCAATAGTCTTCCTTCATCAGTTAGAAACTCCTAGTCGTCGTAGGAATCAATATGTAATTTGTATTTGAATACACAATATTAAAATATGGAGGGCTGAAATCTCAAGCTCTGAGATATCAAGACTTCGGTTTTGGTTAAGGATTTTGATATAGTTTTCGAAATAAAACTTTTATGAGGACATTGTTTTTAGTTTTGGGCAGCGCGATGTATATCAAACATAACTCTTTGTTAAATTACATGTATATTTTTTATCTCTGTTTAGAAATTTATTACAAAACTAACACGAAACATCAATACGTTGCCGGAAAATCATAACAGCAGTCAAATTCTGTAACTGTGAAGTGGTAAAGTGTTAAAAATTTCTTCATTTCCATTTTATCATTAACTTTTTATCATTTTACCATTTTTGCGATTCTATATGCGATTTGAATGTTATAGTTATTTACATATCGAGGGCTGAATATAGAAGATTACGCCTGCGGTTCATATTGAAGCCCGACGCGAAGCGAGGGCTTTTATTGAACCAAGGGCGTAATCTTCCTTTCAGCCTGAGTGTATGTACAACGTTTTACGTACAACTGCACATCTTAATTGTAGAATAAATCAATTTTAAAATTTTTTAAACTCTCTAGACATTTTGAAAATTATACTAAACATGCCATAATTTTCTCTATAAACTTCAACAATAATTTATTTGTTTGTTCTAATTTTATGATTATCTTACGGGCGGCAAAGTAGAAAAATACACTAATGTTTTATATAGCAACGGGATTTTCTTTAACGAGGAAAAAGTTTAACTTTCAGCCATGATAACTAGGATGTAAAATGTGTTTTACGATTCGTTTGTGCGTAAAAAAATTTAAAAGCAAGCGCCGCACTGTCAAACGTCAACAATATATAAAGCTAAATGTTTATTTTAACTTTTAACACAATTTAAACGTAAAACGTTTATAAATTTAAGTATATATAAATATTTTAAAAAATAAATTTGTATTTAATTTAGAAATGCAATTTTAAAAAATCAAATCACATTGACGTTTTGGTGTTTTTTGACATAATGTGAATAACAACAAAAGAAACGATTTCATTTTATTGCCAAACAAAAAGTCAGTGTTAACTTTATAATTTTAAAACTTCACTCACTTAGATATTTTTGCGGTGAAGTGATGAAAAACTTATCACTTTACCGCTTCACAGTTACAGAATTTGGCTGCAGATCATAACATAATTTAGTGAAAAGATGATACAATCAGCAAACTACTCAAAAACCTCTCCATTTAGTGTTTCGAGAAAATATTACAAAATCACAAATTCTTTTTTCAAAATTCCAAAAATATTTAAAAAATTCAAAAATTTCCATGTCACTACGTCACAAAAGCTAAATTTTTTTCCCAAAAAATTGGGTAAAAAATAAATGAAATCATTTTTTGACACACTTGACAATATTTTTTTGACAAACTTATAATGCAATAAAATTCTCAATACATATTAATAATATCATCTTCATTTCATACAAATAACTAATTTTATTATTTTCTAAAAAAATAAATGAAAATCATTCTTTTGACACACTTGACATTATTTTTTTGACAAACTTATAATGCCATAATTCTCTATAATAATAATAAAATTTCATGTCATACAAATAATTAATTTTATTTTTTCCAAAAAATTGGGTAAAAAATAAATAGATCGAAGTAAAATCTTTCTTTTGACACACTTGACAACATTTTTTTGACAAACTTATAATGCCATAATTCTCAATAATAATAATAAAATTTCATGTCATACAAATAATTAATTTTATTTTTTTTTCATAAAAATTGGGTAAAAATATAAATTAAAATTATAAGTTTTGCTGTTCAGTGTATACACCTTTGGTACATACACTGAATCTGATCTACGCGATGAAATTTCTTATCGTCAATGGTTTGATTGGTAGTAAGAGTTTTACCACAAATAAAACACCAAGCCTTAGATCAAAAAAATGTCTTTTTTATTCCAAATATTTCGGTCCTTTTATTTGGGACCTTCTTCAGTGTAATTCTTTTGTGTTATCCTGAACACTCTTTAAACTTAATACTCCGAGTATTAAGTTTTAAGAGTGTTCAGGATAACACAAAAGAATTACACTGAAGAAGGTCCCAAATAAAAGGACCGAAATATTTGGAATAAAAAAGACATTTTTTTGATCTAAGGCTTGGTGTTTTATTTGTGGTAAAACTCTTACTACCAATCAAACCATTGACGATAATAAATTAAAATCTTTCTTTTGACACACTTGAAATAATTTTTTTGACGAACTTATAATGCAATAATCTATAGTTTTTGGTCTCAGATACGATACCAATCACGACCATCAAGATTTCTTCAAATTCAATATTTCTATTCGTAATCACTTAAAATGAACTTTTTTTAAGCAAAAAATATGGAATGTATTGTATGTATTTTTGACACACTTCTGGTATAGTTATCGAACACATCGTCCTTTCGGCTCTTCCCGTTGAGTGAGCCTATTTTTAGAAAAAAAAATTTTTGAAATCCGTCGAACGGTTTTCTAGATTTCGTCAGCTTTTAGAAACAGTAAGTCCTAAAACGTCGAGAAACGCCAAAAAAGTGGAGGAAAGAATTTCACTTTTGGCTCATGAATGCAATACTTAGGTTTTTTCAAAACCAAAGCAATTTTTTCAAAACCGAAGTAATTTGGCCTATAAAGAACCTAGAGTATAAAATGAGTGGTTGGAAATAAATATGATTATATACAGTTTCAAAATTGCAATTTCATCTGAATATAATTCAAATAAATTTTATGATTTTAATGCCACTCACTACTATTATCATTATTATTATTAATTTAATTAGTTCAAAGAACTTTGATTTAAACAAAAAAAATATACATTCAGTTAACTGCTCAGGTAAATATAAATACATATAAATATGATATAATAAATAGAGCTGCTATACACATTAAAAAAGTCGGTAAAGTGCGAATAAAATTCGATCGTCGAGGGTTCCGTGAATGTAGAAGAACAAACCGAACAGACCTCCTTAAAAGTAAAAGGTTGTGGAAAGAGTCACATATATGAAAATAAAGATAAGCATAGACCACATTGTTTACAATGCATTAATATTGGTTAATAACGCGTAATATAATAAACTGAACCTTGGTTCAGTTTACGTATTTACAACTGGCCCAGACTGAAAGCAAAGCTAATCAAGGCTTGGCTCGTCAATACTGGCCCGACCTTGGTTCGTTGTTTAACATTGGCAGCTCCTACCTGGGCAATAGTATTCCGTATAATAAAAAACGGAACCCTAATTCTGGAAATTTGTAGAAAAAAATTTAGTAGCTTTGTAATATATGTATAACGAAACTGTTTTTAAATGTTGACATCATATTTTTAACTTACTCAGGTAGTTGATTGAAATGACGAAACCTCAGTTAGTGAGACGAGCAGCTTTGTACATCACCGAATTTTGAGTAGCGCTTTTATTGAATTTTTGTCGTCTACAGTCATTAGCATTCCTTAATTCATAACGGGTCAATTACTCGACGTATGGAAGACCTCCTTAAATAAGATGGCGGCATACTGTGTTATAATTTTAAAAATAAAAGAAAGAACTTTAAAACAATTTCGTTGTTTCCACATTCATCCAGTATAGCTTATATAGCATCAGACTTGTTCGAGCATAACTATTTAGTTTCAGAATTGAACGCATGGCTTTGTTTTGTAAGACTTGGAGCCTTGCCACAAATTTATCATTTGAACAAAAGTTGATATTATAGCTGAAAAATTCAAATGTGTTAATATCAATGCATTGTATATCAACGTCGCCGTCTCCTGTTTAAGACATGATCGTAACCTGCTAAAGAAGTCAATCTTTTTTGCAATTTTACTACACAATTTTACTATTTAAATGAATATCAAATTTCAAATTATTATCTATTATTATTCCAAGATATTTAATATCATTGACAACCTCGATTCACTCATCATTAATTTTCACAATATATCTTTCGAATTGAATATCATGCATTTAGTTTTTGCTAAATTCAGATTTAATTTATTCATGTGTATCTAATCATAAATTTTATTATCGTTTTTATCGTTTAGCTGCTGAATCAATTCATCAAAATTCTTTTCAGCTATATTATAAATTAGGCAATCGTCTAATAACGCAATTTTTGAATTCTCGAGTATAGAACCAATATCATTTAATATCTACAGAAGAAACAGCAATACCCCTAACTAACATTGATATCCTTATGGAACAAAAAAATTTACATTCTTTGAGAACGAAGGGGAAGATGTATTTACTCGTTTTTACCCTCTGTTTTCTACCATTCAAGAATGAGTATTATTTTGTAGTTTCAATTTGTTGTTGGCTCATGAATTTTTCTAAGAAAATGTCTTTGTTGAATAAGTTGGATATCGATGAGTTTTGAGGATATTTATTGAAATAAAGCCCGCTATCACAATATTTGAAGGCAAAAGTGTCGCCAAATGGTTGCCAACAAATGAATGGTTAAAAAAAATCAATTAATTTCTTTATTATATCCGTATTAGGAGATATTACAATCGCCGATATCCCGACACATTTTTATGATCCCGAAATCCCGGGATTAATGAAACAAAATCCAGGGATTACGCCTTACGGGATCGTCATATTTTTCGGAATTAAATATTGAATACACGGCATCCTGCCAAAAAAACGATAAATTAAGTTCGCCAGTTTTTGTTGATGATTTGTTTTTTAATTTTTGGTCTACGGGTCTATGAAAAATTAATAATAATAAGTCAAAAACTGTGCTTTCGAAAATTACAAAAATGGGGTGGGATGGGGACAGGAAAATTTCAAGTTGATAGCACTTAGTTTGTGAGAAAATTGAAAATCTTATAGAATTTGGAACGTACAACGAAGTCTCACAATAAGGGTTCCGTGTTTACTTTCTTGAAGTAGGGAATCCTTAAAAACGTAATAAAGCGATAAACTAAGTATGCTCAGATTATACTAATTGGTATTTATGCGAGCAATTACTCTCGAAGCGTGGTCTAATTGCGTCCGCTTCACCCTTATATTTTATCAAAAGATTGATTGTTTCAAGTGGTCACGCTTTTTAGCTCGGTATTCAAGAGCTGAGTTAGATACGATCACTTCCCATGTAGCTACATCGCGATACCATTTGATATAATTTCTCCGATGGCCATAAATTTCTGTGTGAAGTTAGATTTAATTGGCGAGTAAGTTGCAATCTTAATGGGATCAAAATTAATTGATATAGTTCGCACAACGACACAAGAGATCCCGACTAGCATTATGTAAGGGCTCAAATCTAGACCGGATACGGCTTTCCCTACTATGGATAGAGACCGTATCCGGCACACTGAACAGGTCCTGATTAGTAATGTAACGCCTCAAACTATCCAAACCGGATCAGGCAGTCCTACTACCAGGTCCGGATCATTAAAAAAGGGAATTTACTACAACATACATTAGAAAAATTAAAAAATTTACTTCTTCATACATTAGAACAAAAATGTTTATAAAAATAATCTAACTATATACTTACCTATATGTATTCATAACGCAGAGACTATGTATATCTAAAATGGATAATACTCTAGTGAATTTTAACCAAATGAAATTTATTAAAATGAAATAGGGCTCAGATCAGGACAAATAGGGCATACCTTAATTGGAAAATCAGATATGATTCTGATACGGTCCTGGTCCGGCATTTACTACTAGGGATGAGATAGGTCTTTGAAATCCGGGCCGGATCAGGACAAATACGGCACGCCCTAGTAGTGAAATCAGGTATGATTTCTGATAGGGGCCGGATGTAAATGCCCTAGTAGGATTTACCTTATTACACCCTGATCCGGCCCGGATCATAATAGGGAATACCTGAACAAATTGCTAGTCGTGAACTCCCACCTAGTTTTGTTGGATTTAATTTTTATTGTTTCTTCTGTTTTGAACTGAACTTCGGTGAATGTAAATCGCCGTCACTCACAAATATTCTTAAGATTATTCATACTACAGTTGTTTATGGACTTCTAGTCGCCTCTTATATATCAATTAAAATCGATCTCTATCAAATTTTGCAACGAAGCCAAAAATAATATTATTCTAAAAATTATATATAAATAACACAAACAATCTCAACTCCATATAATAATTTACTATTTATCTTGGCTTTTTCAGACACAGTCATTTTTTCATATCAATTAAACATATATTGAAATATGGAAAATAGAAAAAACATAAAAAATTTACCAGAATGTCCGAGGGCAAACGCCAGTTTTATATCGTACTTAGGTTTCTGGTGGGTGATTCCAGTTTTAATAAAAGGATACAAGAAAGAGTTAGATGATACAGATTTATATCAACCATTAAAAGAACATAAGTCAGGTAATTATTTTATATTTTTGGAAAGTATCTATCTGTTTTGTGTAACATTTGATTTGGTTTCTTAGATTTCTTAGGTAATAAACTGTGTAAAGCATGGGAAAAAGAAATAGAAGCGTATGTAGTAAAGGATAAGAAACCTAACTTACTAAGAGCAGCGGTAAAAGTTTTTGGATTAAAATTTTTTTTATTAGGAACTATACTTTTAATGTCAGAACTATTTTTAAAGTAAGTATATGCATATAATAACAACTAATTAGCTTAGATCTTGTAGAATGATTCACAAGAAGAAACGACTCATAAGTTGAACTGCATTTTAGTATATGATCGCCTGCTTTGAAAAGTTTATACCTCAAGTTCATATTAACTACATAAAACCTGTTTTCACACGACCTTTCGTTTTGAAACACTTATTTTACAAGGTTAAGTAAAAATCATTTAATACTAAGATTACACGTTTATTTTTTACACGACTAAAATCAACTTTTTAAAATTTTAGTTCAGTATGTCTGTGCTTTCTTAATTTGTCTTTTTATACCCGTCTTAGTACAGTTAGCTTAGGAACGTATCCACTCGGTAAAAAGAGGGCTACGATGTAAAATCTAAAAACACAAACAATACTTTTCCGTTTTTTTATTTAATTGTAAACAGGTTTATTATTTAAATACATTAAGATTATCTACTAAATAAACAATTTGTATTCTTATCAAGTTTATTTTTTAACAAAACACATATACATACACAAAAATGCAAACTTTAACTTCATTTTTTATTATATTATTTATATTCATGTTTATTACATAATTTAGTTGATTTGTTGTTATTTACGTTAATTTGTTTTATTTTTTAGGATATCGCAACCTTTGTTCCTAGGTGGTTTAATCACCCATTACTCAGGACAATATAAAGATATAAATAAGGCATATTACTATGCCGCTGCTGTACTTATTAGTGTTGGAGTGAATATTCTTATTATGCATCCTTATATTTTAACAACATTTCATATGGGAATGAAGTTAAGAGTTGCTATGAGTAGTATGATTTATAGAAAAGCGTTGAGATTGAGTAAAACAGCACTGGGTGAAACAACAGCTGGACAAATTGTTAATTTGCTTTCGAATGACGTTGGAAGGTAAGCAATTGACTTTTATTTAGTCTTTGCATCAGATTCGCTGTCTTATAAAAAGGTTGAAATATATAGAATAAATATCATCGCCGTACAAGAAGTGAGAGAGCCAGAAGTCGAAATCAATACTGCAGTCTATGCTGCAGTGATCTCGAAGAGATTGGAGGCTGGTCTGGATACACGTACTGAAATCATTATTGTCTATGATACTGAAGACCAAACTATCGAAAAAAGAACACGAATTACTATGAAGTCGATACTAATACGCGACTTCGTAGTGGTTTTGAATATATCTTTGAATATATCTTTATCCCCTTTGCTAAACCAGCTTCGCTATAACGCTGACTACAATATAATTCTCTCTATTAAAGAATATCTAATGTATTTTATCTTTGTTACAGGCTAGATTTAGCTGTTATGTTTTTCCATTATCTATGGGTTGGACCTATAGAAACTATTATTGTAACATATTTAATGTATCGAGAGGTAAGTGAATTTTATTTAAACTCATTTTTTTTCAAATATGTACGAACTATATTTTTACGAATATTTTTTACCACCATTCTAAAATGACGAAGTAATGCAATCAGTAATGAAATCTTCATTCTACGTAGTGTGGACGTATGCGGCGCACGGAAAGGACGCAAGAATTTTTTTCACATTCAACACACACGATCCGTAGCTTGTCGGTTTTTTAACAAACATCAAAGAGGTTTGCGCTGCATGCTGTTTCTAGTGTGGACGCTTTCCACAACTTAAAAATTTATTCAGTTCATATCCATAATTATTTATTTGAAATAAATATTATATGGTAATATAAATATCAAAAAATACAATTTTAACCAGGAAAGTACAAAAGTCTCGATTTGTAGGTGTAGACCCGGCATAATACGTGCTTATGAAAATGGAGGCATTCTTTTTAAAATTAAATTAAACAAACTGAGAGAACTTAAGGAATTTAATTTTTAACACAAGGAACTGTGGGCTTATTCCTGAACACAGTACAAATCTTCTCAAAATACAAAAGTTCAGTTTGATATGAAAATAAAATGAAATTCCTGAATACGAACGTACCACATATTTCAATATTTACAGTGTTGTAGGTAGATGGAAATGTTTTTTAATTCGACTCGAAATAAAACGGTGTACATAAATGATAAATGTCAAACTTTAAAACTTTGGTTTTAAAAAAAAAGAAGGGATGCGAATTTATTTTCAATTTATTAAAAATTGACTATTTTTTAGGATGTTCGTTTTTTTTATCGGCATTCATGCTCCATGTAGCAGCGTTGCCAGGCTAATCAGCTTTGAATATTCACCACGGTCATTCGCAAAAGCGACATAATTACCATGGCAGCCGATTTTTTTAAGGTCGTTTATTACGTCGGTCTCCCATTGTAGTCGTGGTCTACCTCGCGGTCGCCCACTCCCTGGGGTACTAACGTACATTTTTCTAATCATTCCAGACTGTGAATCAGTTCGTAGAACATGCCCAAACCAAGCAATCCTATTAGAACGGATACAACCTATCAGGGCCCTCAAGAAGGTCTCTGATATTAAAGGTATACCGGGTTCTGTACTCTCCATCGTCTGTCTTAAGTGGACTAAAAATGTAGCGTAGGATCTTACGCTCAAATATAGATAAATGCGATTCGTCATTTTGTGTAAGGGTCCACGTTTGTGACCCATACATCGCAACCGGTCTAATCAATGTCTTGTATAACTTGAACTTGGTGTTAGTTGATACATACGGTGACCCAAGGAAAGGTTTAATTGAGTAGAAAGTTCGATTACCTGCAGCGATTCGAGCTTTTATATCTGTAAGTATGTTGTTGTTTGAGTCAAGCATTGATTCCAAATATTTGAAAGATTCAACTCCCTCAATTCGTTCATCGCCGCACATCAAATCTCTCATCTCAGCCTCTCTTGAAACATTCATATGTTTGGTTTTATTGTATATTCGTAAATAAATAAAATTGCAATGGTGTTAGCTTGGAATTTCTTATTAACTGTCGAAAGATGTAGAGAAAGTTTATGCAATTGCAATATTGTCCGTGTGTGTATGTCTGTCTGTCTGTGGACTAAAAATCGCAGAAATTACTACCTATTGAAGCCAAATTTGGTACAAGGGTATCTTAAGCCACTATATGCTATGGCATTGATTTTCAGATCCGCAGGTAAACTGTGATCCGAGATATGGGGGTCAAAATGTGTGTGTCTGTCTGTAGGGCAGGTCTGTCTGTGACGACACCGTATCTCAAAACTACTTCACTTATTGACCCAAAATTTGGTACATAGGTATCTTAGGCCAATATCTCTTTTTTGGTTTTGCTTATGCGATTTGCAATCCTATGTAGTCCCTGGAACCACGCCGATTTCCTTGGATGGTTATCACATATTTTATACTTCGTGAGGCGCCTGTCCTTGATGAGTCCGAATGCTTTTGTTCTGCTATTTTCCTTGATTCGGCCGGCCGCCTTCGGCCTTTCCGCCGAGTCCGATAAAAATTTGTCTGCTATAATCGAGTCTGACAACCCAAACATGTCAAAATGTCAATTGTCGGACTCGATAATGGCAGACACATTTTTGTCGGACAAGGTTACCTTTGTGTTCTTAAACAAATTTCCACCCCCATAGTTAAAAAAAATTGTGGTAGCAAATTTACATGATCGTGGGCAATCGGCATTTTTTGGAGCTTGCCGAATGAAAAATCGGCCAAATCGACGAAAATGGCAGAACAAAACTTTTCGGACTAGTCAAGGACAGGCGCCTCACGAAGTATAAAAAAAATGTAATAATCATCAAATGAAATCGGCGTGGGCCCAGGAACTAATCCGTATGTATGTGTCTCTGTCTGGACAAGATATTTTAGAAACTACTTAACCGGTTGCACACAGATTTAGTACACATACATATGTATCTTAGGCAATCACAGGTATCCGCAAGTCAATTGTGACCTAAGATATGAGGTTTCCAAATTTTTTTGTATGTGTTTGTGTCTACTTGTATAAGATATCTCATAAGATATCTCATAACTCGACGACAAAATATCTCAGAACTCGACCTATTGAAGCCACATTCGGTTCATAGTGCTATACCATTTATTTTTAGATACGTAGTGCGATTGTGACCCGAAATATAGGTGTCAAAAGTATGTGTGGCGGCCAGCTCATAATTTGAAATGTTATTTGGGGTAGTTGGGAATAGAAATTTTGAAAAAATATAATTTTGGCCTTGGCTTGTTTTCTTGTATTTTTCAAATCACAGTTTTCGACTTATTTTCAAAAATTTTTTTTAAATTTCCTGACGGCCCCTAACTTCGGACATTATCAAAATCGAACATAACAAAAAAAACTTGAAAAAATTCACGTTAAATTCACATTATAACGATCGGTGTAAAATTCACGTTAAATTCACGTTATAGTGTCATCGATTACTATTCTACAATTTGATTCCGATGTTGTGAGTTTACACAGAAAAACAATTTTCTCTGGCATACAAACTAACTTGAAATCAACATAGAGCTGGAGAATGCTAACGTTGTACTCCCAACACATTTCCAGAATCATCCTTAAGGTAAAACATTGATATGTGGTTGAACTGTTGGGACGAAAACCACACCGATAGTCACCGATGATAGATTCAGCGAACGGGATGAGTCGAGCAAGTACGACATTAGCTAGTATTTTATATGCAGTGTTCAACAGTGCGATGCCACGATAATTCGCACACTTTAGACTGTAATGGAGAACTGGTAACGTTGGAATTTCCAACGTGACAATTTAGCAGGCCGCGCACCAAGCGATGTTATACACCCACAGCTAGCTTCAGTTAATGGGTTCAAGAAGAATATCCTGCTGCCCCAGCACAAATTAAACTGTGTGTGCGTAGTTCGTAAATGGATCGAAAATGAGATTAAAAAAAATGGAAAAAGAAAACTCTGGCGACCCCATTCGCGAAAAAACCGCAACCGTCACGTCACCCCATTATTATTTTCTCATACACACGCCCATGCACCACCAACGCTCACACCCGTACACCTACACACTCGCACACATTCACCCATGCACATCCATATACCTCCATACACACACACCACCACATCCACCTACATATATAAAAAAATATAATTGGACTCACCCCATAACAATGTCTAATCCCATTCTCCCTGTCCTCCAATTAGCTGCTCATCATGAGGTCAAATATCGGATGCAAGAACGGTGATATTCCTCGCTTAACGGGTACCGATTCTCAATCATCAGCGTCAATCAAATAATCCTCAGTAATCAATTTTTAACACTCAACAGTGATCAAATAGCAATAAACATCAGCATTGGTGATCTAGTGATAATAATTAAATGTAAGGATCTCCAATAATCAGCATGAATCAAAATAGTAATCTTCATTAATCAAATTTTAACACTCAACAGTAATCATATAATACATAAACATCAGAATCGGTAATCCAGTGATAATAATTAAATGGAACGATCGTGAATTATCAGCTTGAATCAAAATGGTTATCTTCAATAATCAAATTTTAACATTCAACAGTGATCAAATAGTAATAAACATCAGTATTGGTAATCCAGTGAATTAATTTGAATCTTGAATGACTGTATGAACTTCGTATAAACGTCGAATCTAGCGCAGGCGGTTGATCGTCGCTCAACTATACGTAGAATAGAACGGTTGACTCAAATGATTGTAGATGAAAGTTAAGGGATTGTCGGAATATAGCACTATTGCTTCATGCAAGTAAACGGATGTAGAACGGTTGACATGTACAATTTTTATTATTGTTGATTACGGTGGAAGCAGATGATTGATGAGCGATGGTCGCAATATCATACTATTAATTCATGCCAGGGTGGATGAAGGTGGAAAACTTTGT
>OY856188.1:73762825-74016736 GCA_963693315.1 Diogma glabrata | reverse complement strand
ATTTAGTTTTAAACGTAAAAGTAAAATATGAAGGGGCTGAAATCTCGCAGCACTGAAATTATCAAGACTTCGGGCTGGGTTAAGGATTTTGATATAGTTTTCGGAAAAAAACCAAGTTTTGGACAGCGGTCTATATCTATATCAAACATAAAACTCTTTGTTAAAGAACATGTATTTTTTTATCTCTCTTTAGAATTTTATTACAAAACTAACACGAAACATCAATACGTTGCCGGAAAATTATAAATAAACATAATTCAGTGAAAAGATGATACAATCACCAAACTACTCAAAATACTTTCCAATTAGATTTTCGAGAAAATATTTCAAATTCAAAAATCATATTTCTTTCAAAATTTCAAAAATGTTCCAAAAATTATAACACAATCAAAAATTGAAACTTTTTTCAAAATTCTAAAAATATTGCAAAAATTACAACAAAATCAAAAATTGAATTTTTTCCAAAATTCCAAAAATATTGCAAAAATTATAACAAAATCAAAAATTGAAACTCTTTCCAATATTATTAAAATATTGCAAAAATTATAACAAAATTCCAAAAATACTCCAAAAATTATTACAAAATCAAAAATTGAAAATTTGTCTAAAATTCTAAAAATATTTCAAAAATTCGAAATCCAAAAAACTTTTCTAAAAATTGTTAAAATATCGCAAAAAATTAGAACAAAATCAAAAGTACAAACTTTTTTCAAAATTCCAAAAAAATTCCAAAAATTATAATAAATCAAAAATTTAAACTTTTTCAAAACTCTAAATATATTCCAAAAATTATAACGAAATCCAAAATTTCCATGTCTAATTTCATGTTCAATTAAATTTCAAGCCATACAAATAATAATTTTATTTTTTTTCCAAAATATTGGGTTAAAACAAAATGAAAATCATTCTTTGACACACTTGACAACATTTTTTTGACAAACTTATAATGCAATAATCTAGTTTTTGGTCTCACATACCAAGCGAAAAAAAGTTTCTCCAGCGGTTTTCTAGATTTCGTAGGTTGTGACGGCCGGCAGACAGACATACATTTTTTTGCTTTTTTAGAATTAGCAGGTCCTAAAACGTCGAGAAATGCCAAAAATAGTGCGGGCAAGAATTTCACTTTTGGCTCGAGAATGTAATATACTTATGTCTTTCAGACCGAAGTAATAAACTTTCTCCGATAGAAGATAACCAAAAACTGATCTGATTCACAATATAATGTTACGATTCTACATAAACGCAATGAAATACAAAACCGCAATTTTCGATATGCAACATTCGTTTCTTAGAATCAGGGTCAACATGTAAAATAAAATAAAATGAATCAAATCAACATATTAGGTAAAAACTAATGTTATCGAATATTCTTAGATTGACCTCGAATAATCGAAAGTGACCTCAAATATTAGACAAATTATGCAGAATCGTATATAAGTAATTCCCTCTTCTTGTAGAATAAAGTTGGTTTTACTTTAGGCCTGAGATGGTAAAGTTATAATTAAAATTGCGATACTTAAAGTGGAATGTGTAAGAAGTTAACTGTAAACGTTGAAATAAAACGCAAAAAACTGTGTAAATAAAAGTTATTTTTAAATTTAATTGTGAATAAAGTTTTGAATGTCATTTAAGAGATAATTTGTGTATTTTTTTGGACGCTGTGTTCATACCGGAAATTTTTACAATCAACCGTTAGAGTTTCGAATCTATTGGAAGAATATTGTAGATATGAGTATTGTTGCTGTATTGTTTTCCTGTTGTTGTGGAACAATTAAGGAGTTAAATACTTAATAAAACCTAGTGTTTGTGCTTACTAATCAGTGATCGAATTCAGGAAGAGATTTGAGAATTGCTTTTATCAAATTGAAAGTAAGGCCAATTCGAAGGATGGTTGGAAAAACGTAACAATATAATATTGTTACGGTTTTAACAAAATCATAATGAGATACAAAGTAGAACTCAATTCAATTCAACAACAAAATACAACAACTATCGAATGAAATAAATATAATTGTTGTTGTATTAACAGTTAAGGGTTTAGTTTTCTTCAATACCATGTCTATTTTACTGTTTAACAATATCCTCTTTACTCTGAAAGCCTGCTTTGCTGCCATACCAATTCTTGCTTTTATTTCTCTTATTCCACTCCAGTCTTCCGTCACCTCAGTTCCTAGATATTTGTACCTTTCCACCTGTTCTAGCCTTTCTTTACTTACAATAATGTTTAAAATTTCTTTCTTTCCTGTTTTCATTACCTTTGACTTTCGCACTTTAATTCTAAGACCATACACAATTTCCAAATCCTTTAGATATTTCAACATTCTGTTCAGTTCTTCTTCACTTTCTGCAAATATCACCATGTCATCTGCGAACGAATGCACGCAACTTCTCTTCCTCCAATACTCACTCCTTTACCGCTCCTCCAGCATTCCTGCACCATTTGTCCATTCCAATCTCAAACCAGTCTGTCCTGCTGGTGCCAACCCGTAAAGCTACTCTCTGTTTCATATACAGCTTGCTTATTAACCTCCTTTCCTCCAGTCAACTCCTTTCTTTTAATATCTCTAACAGTTTCCCCCACAAAGACAGACAGTCGAAAGCTTTTACCAAGGCTACAAAGCAAAAGTAAACCTCCCTGCCCCTTTCTGTATATCGCTCCACACTAGACCTTACGACTCCCAATGCATCCCTTGTACCAATGCTCTTTCTAAAACCGAACTCCTCCTCGTCCACGCTCTCCTCCATCACATTTAGTACTCTCAGCAAGATTTTAGCAGCATACACGCCTAGACTGATGGTTCTGTGTTCTTCACACTTCTTCGTTTTTTTTTCTTATACAGTGGAATCATTTCGGATCTCAAGAAGTCCTCAGGCAACTCCCCACTTTCATAAATCTCGTTGCACAGTGATGTTAACTCTCTCATGCCATCCTCCTGCAGACACCTCAACACTTCCACTTGTATCGCATCAATTCCTGCTGCCTTGCCACTTTTCATATCTTTCATTGCTGCTCTCACCTCATCCAGTATAATAATTGGGCCGATGTTATTTCTTGGTACTTCCTCTTCTCTCTCTACGCATATAACCTTAGGTTTTTCCTTTGCCTTATAGAGCTCCTCGATATATTCTTTCCATCTTTGCAGAAAGAGTTTTTTTCTTTCAGAATTACACCCTCCTGACTCTCCACTTCTTTACAATTGACTCTGTTCCTGTCTTTGGTCGTTGTTAGTTCTCTCATTTTATTATATACCAGATCATGCCTTCCAGATTTAAACATTTCTTCAATTTCTTTACACTCATTATTAAACCATGCCTCCCTTGCTCTATCAGTTTCCTTTCTCAATTCTGTGTTCATTCTTCTATACTTTATTCGTCCTTCTTCAGTATTTAACTTTTTAAACTTTCGTCTTTCCTCTATTTTATCTATCATACCCTGTATAATCCACGGTTTCTTTGGTCAAACTCATTTCTTGTATCCTACACTATTTTCACACACTGTTTTTATACTTTGCTTTATTCTTCTCCATCTCGTCTCACTATCCTCTACTATGGTTGTTTTCAAAATTCTCATTTCACTTTCCATATACAAACCTATTTTCTCGGCATCTAGAGATTTTAATCTCTCTAAATCCCATTTCTTGATTTTTGCTGCTTTCTTTAATCTTTTAAGTTTTATTTCCAAAGCTGCTATAGTAGGAGCTTGTATATCTGCACTTGGTAAGGTCTTTGCCTTTCTCATTCCATTTCTATAGAGATCACCAGGTAACTTCCAAGTATACAACCTTCGTTTATGAAGCTTAAACCACGTGTTGGTAACTATCAACTTCTTTTCTTTACAAAATTCAATCATCCTATTTCCTCTTTCATTTCTCAAACCCAGACCAAATTTTCCAACTACTCCGTCGACCTCTTCTGCCCCCACACTTGCGTTCCAGTCCCCCATTACAACGTGACAGCAACCCTTCCCTTCCTTTTTCAGAATCTCTTCAATTCGGTCATAAACCCTTTCCACCTCTTCGTCATCATAGTCACTTGTAGGCATGTAAACTTGAATGACTAGAATACTTTTCGGAGCGCTGTTTATCTTTAATGCTATAATTCTATCACAGTCATATATTACCTTACTAATACAAGTCTTTAATCTGTTATTTACAATAAAACCCACTCCGTTCTTTCCTCTCTTTCCTCCACTGAAGTAGAACACAGCGTCTTCCATATGTTCCTCATCGAATCCTGCCCATCTCACTTCACTAATCCCAACTATATCTATGTTATTCTTAATAATTTCCTTTCTCAAGTTTTCTAGTTTTTCTTCCTTAAGCATACTTCTCACATTCCACGTTCCAAACCTAACTTTGTTATCACTTCTCCTCTCCCGGTCACGTGAAGTCTTTGTACACTGTTTCCTCCGGCAATCCGATTGGGAAACTATTCCGATATTGTATTTAGTATTCAAAAAAACTCATGTTACTTTTTCTTCTTCTCTTACACCTTTTCTTGGATCACCTTTTATGTCTTTAATGGAGTGGTTTTCCGTTGCCTTCTTCATCCTGATGCCGCTGGTCTCAAAGGACTCATCCGCCTTTGGGGACAGTTTCCCACCCCCAAGACAACAGAGTGACCCGTTCTATCTTTTGGGTTCATCCGCCCTCCGAGGAGGCCTTTTACCCTTGAAAGAAAGTTTGACTTCTTATTCCGGACGTCACTTATTCCGGACGTCACTCGGTCGTCAGTTCCTCGTTGGTAAGAACAAGGTATATCACATGAAGGTTCGAGGTTGACATTTAAGAAGGTAAATCTTATTTATTTAAATTTTTAATTTTGAAAGATAATTTTCTAATGAAAATAAAACACAACCGAAAATTTTGACAGTTAGCCTACTAGTAACGTCCAAAAAAGTAAAAAAAAACATTTGTATTTGTTTAAATTCTATAAAGAATAGAAATTTTTATCATAGCAACTTTCAATTCAAAATTTCATCATAACCCAATCAAAATTTTTGGTTCTTTTTTGTTTTCATAGTTATACAATTTGTTTAAAAAAAAAATAACAAATATTTTGGTCAAAGGTTACTTGTTAAATTGATTGTTGATTAAACAATTTTTTTTAATGTGGTTGCAAATCTCGGCTGGCCTAAAAACCTTAGCTTTAGGTCATTTTATTCTCATCATAGTAGGCGGTTTTTATACAAATTTGTTGAAATTTATCGTAAATATTTCTGTTTTCATGAAAACTGCCATTGTTGTCTTTAAATGATTAGATTTTAGTTTTGAATAACATAATTATATTGTGGTTGTGCTGGTCGTCGGGAACCGTTCACACCTTCTCTAGTTTTTTTATGCAATAGAGTTAATTAATTGTCTTTAATTCCTGTGCTCAATGAATTCAACAATCGAATATCAATTCCAGATCGGTAGTCTTTTGATGTGACATTGATTTGATTTCAAGTTTGTGAAGTTGACATGCATTTTTTATGTTTATAGATATTTTATCTATCCAAAAACCATCTTAGAAGTACCAACATTTTCAATATTTAAAGCTATCCGTTAGCAATCAGATTGCTCGATATTATGTAAAGTGAACATGCAAAATTAGATTCGGTTATGACTATTTTCTCCTCCTTAAAAATCAAAATTAAATGGATTCGAACCCATTTAAACATTTGAATTTTTTTTAAATCAATTGGATGTAGAACATAAATCATGATTCGATAGGCCAGTTTTCTTCACTCAACTAGGCAATATTGGAAAGTCCAGAAAGTTTTGGCCTATAGCTTGAAAAAAACTTAGACACCTGCTATAAAAGTTGTGTGAGTTGTGAACTATATAATCATAGTGCCATGTTACAGGAAATTTTAATCTTCTCAATAGAAAGCAAATTTGCTTTTTGTTAAATTTGAATAAAAATAAGAACAAAAATTGAAAAAAAACTTGCTTGAATTTATTTATTTATTTTTTAAATGTAAATTTTTCATTGATCATTAACTTTAATTAACAAAAATCAATATGAAATGAATAGTAGATTTTTATACAAGTGGTGAAAACGTCTCTTTTTTACGTTTTTACCACGCGTAGAAAACGCTATTTTTTCTACGCTTGTAAATATAAATGATAATATTTACAAATTCATCTACTAAGAACTTACAAAACGACATATCTAAATTTAACTGTGTAAAAAATAAACAAGATTGTATTTATATATAGCATTTTTACCAGTGTAAAATAATGTTATTATTGTGTTCGCCTGTTATAATTCCAATTGTAGGCGAACACAATAATAACATTATTTTACACTGGTAAAAATGCTATATATAAATACAATCTTGTTTATTTTTTACACAGTCAAATTTAGATATGTCGTTTTGTAAGTTTTTAATAGATGAATTTGACAATATGAATAATGAAAATAGTTCATATATTTTCTCTAAAAACTTTTACAGATATTACAGATATTTTTTTTACCGACTGGAAGTCATCGTTTAAAGTATAAATTTAAAAAAATGTAGGTAAAGTTTCAATTGAAAACAAATAAAAATAAATTTTTTAATAAAATTTATTTATTTATTTAATAAATTTGTTTTAATTTTTTTTTTTGCGGAAAGAACTCAGAGAATATATTTTATATCTGACAGTTAATTATCGGAGGAAAAAATTATACGATATATCTGATACAAATTTTATTTTATCGCTCCGATTTCTCCGATATAGGAAAAAAACACACTCATTATTAGTTTAATTAACTACACACAATTGATATAATGATTAGTTTCGATTCGATTCAATCAAAATATTCAATCTCTTCAAAATACTGCGATATTGACAGAAATAAACACAGCAACCAAAACAACAACAGAAACAGTAAATCAAATTCTATCTCAAATATTCAATCCTTTATATAACCACCACCTGTAGGCGACCACCGAAACTTATTTATTTTCAGTCCTAGTGATTGAAAACATTTTCAGTCACTACTTAGAAAAAGTCTCCCTTTCACATAGGTTTTACTATACCGGGTGATTTTTTTAACCTGAAACTTTCAAATATCTCGAAAAATAAGCACTCTACGGGAAAAATGTCGATATTCAAAATTTAATCATACCGTGGGGGAAACACATTAGTGCAAAAAAATAGTCCCCCACCCCCCTCTTTGTAGGTGGGCGGGGGGTAACTTTGAATCCAAAATAGGAAGCCCAATTTTTTATTGCAGATATGGATTCTACGGCTAAAAGTACGTACGATTTGACTAAAAAAATTTGTTCGATTCATGATAGATGTAAATTGGCTTGCCAGATCACCAGATCTTACTTCGCCAGATTTCTTCTTGTGGGGCTATCTCAAAGAGAAATTTCACAAACAAGAACCAACAACACGTGAGAATATGATTGGGCGAATCAAAAATGCTTGTGCCGAAATTCAAGCAGACACACTTCTCAGTTGTGTACAGTCATTTGAAGAGCGGATTAATAAGTGCATTGAAGTCGAAGGTTATCATTTTGAACACTTATTTTAAGCTAAAATTTCTTTATTCACCAGCCATTTACATTAATAAACTTTTTCTACACCCGTACTATAAAAATACACTTAATGACCAAAATCCGTTTTATAATAATTGATGCGGCGTCGATGAGAGGTGGACTGTATTTTTTTTATTGAAGATATATTTGATGTGAGTGGGTTGGCACATCAACTTCCAACACCGTGATGCAAATATGGAAATATCTCAGCTCATATAATAGTTGAAATCATGTACATATGAGATGAATGATGCAATGATGAAAATATATCAGCTCATATAATGGTTGAAGTTATGTACATATGAGATGAATGATACAATGAAGAAAATATCAGCTCATATAATAGTTGAAGTTATGTAAATGAGATGATTAACTGGAGCAATGACGAAAATATCAGCTCATATAATAGTTGAAATCATGTACATATGAGATGATTGATGCAATGATGAAAATATATCAGCTCATATAATGGTTGAAGTTATGGAAATGAGATGATCAACTGAAGCAACGACGAAACTATCTCAGCTCATATAATAGTTGAAAATCATGTAGGGGGAAGTGGGGATGGTATAAACAGTTTTTACTTAAAGCTCAATAACTTTAAAACCATAAAACATTTTTACTTAAAAACTGTTTAATTGTAAAATTTCATATCTTTACTACAAAAAACTATTTTTTTTAATTACGTAAGTAAACATTAAGTATAAAATTTTGAATTTCAAAAAATTTATGTTTCTCGTTTAAAGTATCCCCACTGGTGGGGCACTTATAAACAATGAGCATTTTTGTATGGGGCACATATAAACACCCAAAAAACACCACAATAAAATTCATAAAGTACCTTTTTTAAAATTTTTTATTATTTATTGTGCTTCAAACAATATATATAAGCATATAACATATATATTTCTTTAAAAAAAAAACAATATTTTTCGATTGTTGTAAAACCTCAATAAATTCAGGTAGAAAATTATAAAGAAAAAAGCAAAAATTCAATCTCATCGTATGTTTAGGTTTTGCAAATCAATATCAAAAGTGAAACGGGAAACCACACGTATACCATATAACCATACCATGCTTCACATATAAACGCGTTTATACTATCAAAATTTTTTTTGTTTATATGTGCCCCACGTGGCGATTTTAGGGTTATGTTTTGAAAAAATATTCCAAGATCTAAAATTTGGCTAAAACAAAGAAATATTATGTTTCATGAATATTTCAGCTATCAAAACATGTTGGAATATTTTTAAACATATGATGGTAAAAAAAGTTATTCGAGTTTTACAAAATAAAAAAAAAATTACTTTTGGGTTGCCGAAACACCTATTCACCAATAACTTTTGAACAAGACTGACTTCAGCTGTCAAATTCTCCTGGTGTGTGTAGTCGATCGAAGCGACATCTGTGATATTTTTGTCGAATTTTTTGATTGATGTTTTGTGAGGGAAATTAAAACTTTTTACAGTTGCCCCATGTTTATACTATCCCCACTTCCCCCTACATATGAGATGATTGATTGAAGCAATGACGAAAATATCTCAGCTCATATAATAGATGAAATTATGTAAGTGAGATGATTGATTGAAGCAATGACGAAAATATCAGCTCATAATAGTTGAACATCATGTACCTATGAGATGATTGATTGAAGCAATGACGAAAATATCTCAGCTCATATAATAATTTAAAATCATCTACATATGAAATGAAAGATGCAATGATGAAAATATATCAGCTCATATAATAGATGAAGTTATGCACATGAGATGATTAACTGAAGTAATGACGAAAATATCAGATCATATAATAGTTGAAATCATGTACATATGAGATGAACGATGCAATGATGAAAATATATCAGCTCATATAATGATTTAAAATCATGTACATATGAAATGAAAGATGCATGGTAACATCACCCGTTCCAATCGATGAAAACTTATACGAGGTTTTTTACTGCATGCACACTCGACGAATATTTGTCAGAGAACAAAGAAAAAACTATTTGGTTAATTTATATATACATTAAAAAACTGACCTGATGCACACAACTTTATAAAAACTTCATTTATTAATTTTACAATTACTGATTTAACACATGGGAATACAAAATATTTAAAATTCACTTAAAACTAAAAGAAAGAGCTTAGCTCATACTCAACCAACTACATGGTAAAACACAAACAACTCTTTTTACTGACTATACTATTCAGATATAAATTCGTAAGAATAAGAGGGCAAAACTACCAAAACAGTCCATTTTATAGAAAACCAAAACTCTACAAATCATAAACTCCACACAGCTGTCAGTTTACCAACGATCTCGAAACTATCGAATTAATAATATAGAATAACGAACACATAAATTCAATGTGAAAATTGAAAATATCGAATGAATGATCAAAATATACCGAACACGTCAATTCAAATTGACAGTTTCGTTGACATTTCAAAAGGATTGTTTTGGTAATGTTTTGCATAATTTTATAAATAATAAATAAATCTTTAATTGGTTTTGTTTTGATTCTATTTTAAAATATTTTGATTTTTCAGATGAACTATTTAAAAATTCACGATGATGCGTGAACATACTGGCGACCTTAAAGTATTTACTTTAACAAAATGAAACGGTCCAGGCTGCGACATGGTTGCAATTACGTAATCCCTTAAAACCAGTTACGGACAGCAACTAAAGTAAATTTTAAGTGTATGAATATTCAGGGATGACTGTAGTCGAGGTGAGTGACTTGTCAGACTGAACAGACTGGTCGCAGAACATTGTTGCTTGAGTTACGTGGACGATTGCAAATATTAATTAGTGAAATATAAACCACCACTAGTTTGTAATTACTTGATACAACAAACTGCTGCAAATCTTCAACATCAAGATGTGAGATTACGCTGATTCGTGCTACTGAGCGTTTCAGAATGGATTCAGCTGGGTTAATGGAAATGACAATAGGCTCAATTTAAAATGACACAACGATTGTACAACGAAATTGAGTTGTCGGACACACTCTGTGACGAAGAGTAGACCACATGAATGCTGCTTGTTGGATATGCTGAAGATTACGAGCTTCAATGAAGTTGGCAATGTTGTGGAAGCAGAATTTTTAAAAACATCACAATCCGCTACGTGATATCATACATACGACGAAACCAAGCTCTAAAAGGATCAGCTGATGAGTTAATACCGATTTCCAACTGGACTGCTTTGAGACGAAACACGCGAACATGCATATGAACCATTTGTCAGTTGCATTTGAGCACGCATCTTGAGCTAATAGAGGGGGCCTGCAAAAGTTAAATGTCAACGATTAAAGCTCGGTGCTACAACCTGAATTATCAATTTGGCAGACGGAAATGACAAAATATAAAATTCTAATTCAAACGAAATCATTTTCGGTTTGTAACATAAACTAGACGAAAGACGCGTGAAAATAACTAATGACTTTAATTCCTACTGAAGACAAACATTTTATTAAATTATAATTAAACCTATAACGGCTTAAGATACTACCGAGCCATTAACTACCAAATATTGGATTAAAACGAATTCTAATGACGAATTCTACCAAATACAAATGAGGCATGTTAGCCATTTTGCAAGGACACATTGGTTAACATTGGAAAAATTGTTTGATTTTGTCTCAACGACTATACGACGAAAGTGGGCTGTCAGACACACTCTGCCAAGGTAACGAAGAATGAGACAAGAGCGAACATCTGTAGGAATTATGATAGCAACAAGGAGAACGGCGAAACATTAATGAAGATAACACATCCAGATACCAGCGGATGTTCGACGAACCAATATAAAACCTTCCATGTTAACTGATGAACGATGTGAATTGAATAACTAATTATTTCACATCTAATAACGATGAATTTGACAGGATTTGATGAATGAGTTGGTAATTCAATAATGTAACATGCGATGAATAGTATTTAATCTACTAGAATTTAATGGGTATAAAATAATTTAACAGGTTCCTAAGAATATAACAATCAAACTAATAAAATACGATGAATGGTGTTAGGGTACGGCGAAACGTACGAGAAAAATATCTAAAATATAAACGAACAACAATTTTATTCGGAAATCACATTCTACTAAGTACGACGAAACGAATAATGACTCCAACTATTAATGAACATTAACTTGAGAAACGAATTCTAGTAAGATATGACGAATAACCAATTAGTACAAATGAAGCATGTAAGCTTACTAGCAAGGTCAGAGCTAATTCACATTGAAGAAATTTGTTTGATTTTGTCTCAACGACTATACGACAAAGGTGGGCTGTGAGACACACTCTGCCAAGGCAACGAAGAATGAGACAAGAGTGAACATCTGTTGGAATTATGATAGCAACAAGGAGAACGACGAAAAATTAATGAAGCTAACACATCCAAATACCAGCGAATGTTGGACAAACCAATATCAAAACTTCCATGTTGATTGACGAACGATGTGGATTAAATAATTAATTACTCCACACCTAAAAACGGTGATTTTGAAATGATCCGATGAATAAATTGGTAATTTAATATTGGAACATCCGATGAATATGCTATTTAATCTACTAGAATCCGATGAATATAATACATAATATAACAGAATCCTAAAAATAACAATTAATCTAATAAGGTACGACGAATGATTTAAAAATACGACAGAACGATTTTCTAAAATATTAACGAAGACAACAATTGTATCTGGAAATCACATTCTGCTAAGTACGACGAAACGAATAGCGACTCCAACTATTAACGAAAAATCGCATTCCAACAAGGTACGACGAAAAATAAATAACGATTTTCAAAATATTAGCGACGACAACAATTATATCTGGAAATCACATTCTACTAAGTACGACGAAAACGAATAGTGACTCCAACTATTAACGAAAAATCGCATTCCAACAAGGTACGACGAAAAATGAATAACGATTTTCAAAATATTAGCGAAGACAACAATTATATGGAACTCAAGTTACATTAAAGTACGACGAACTGAATTATTAACGGAAATAAGAAATTTATCTTGGAATTCAAATTCCATTAGAGTATGACGAGATGTATAAAGATTTTTTAAAAATATTAACGACGACAGCAAAATTATTTTGGAATTCAAATTCCATTCAGGTACGACGAGATTTTGTACGACGTTGTTTTTTCAAGAGGTCTTCGTAAGGGGAATCCGGCATGTTAACCTTATGGAAAATTAATACCGAAGAGAAAAACGGATGAACATTGTTCCAGACGAAATATGTCAATAAAATGAAACAATCCGACAAGCCATCCACCATAGACAATTAAACAATCGACTAAGCGACATTGTACACCCCGTAGTAGTGAATGTCCCGAAAAAATCACGATTATATGATCACGCAAGTCGTGTTAATAAACAATGACAATATAAATGCTAGAGAAATGCATAATGTTAATGATATTTGATGAAAATTTAAATAATTAAGTTACTTATAAATTATACTAAATGGTACCTTAAATTATCCAAAAACGTTGGTTGGGTTTTTTTTTTCTTCCGAAGTTATTTTGAGACGAGCTGCATATAAATCCGGCTCGAAGGACCAAATGATGCGGCGTCGATGAGAGGTGGACTGCATTTTTTTTATTGAAGATATATTTGATGTGAGTGGGTTGGCACATCAACTTCCAACACCGTGATGCAAATATGGAAATATCTCAGCTCATATAATAGTTGAAATCATGTACATATGAGATGAATGATGCAATGATGAAAATATATCAGCTCATATAATGGTTGAAGTTATGTACATATGAGATGAATGATACAATGAAGAAAATATCAGCTCATATAATAGTTGAAGTTATGTAAATGAGATGATTAACTGGAGCAATGACGAAAATATCAGCTCATATAATAGTTGAAATCATGTACATATGAGATGATTGATGCAATGATGAAAATATATCAGCTCATATAATGGTTGAAGTTATGGAAATGAGATGATCAACTGAAGCAACGACGAAACTATCTCAGCTCATATAATAGTTGAAAATCATGTACATATGAGATGATTGATTGAAGCAATGACGAAAATATCTCAGCTCATATAATAGATGAAATTATGTAAGTGAGATGATTGATTGAAGCAATGACGAAAATATCAGCTCATAATAGTTGAACATCATGTACCTATGAGATGATTGATTGAAGCAATGACGAAAATATCTCAGCTCATATAATAATTTAAAATCATCTACATATGAAATGAAAGATGCAATGATGAAAATATATCAGCTCATATAATAGTTGAAGTTATGTAAATGAGATGATTAACTGAAGCAATGACGAAAATATCAGCTCATATAATAGTTGAAAATCATGTACATATGAGATGAATGATGCAATGATGAAAATATATCAGCTCATATAATGGTTAAAGTTATGTACATGAGATGATTAACTGAAGTAATGACGAAAATATCAGATCATATAATAGTTGAAATCATGTACATATGAGATGAACGATGCAATGATGAAAATATATCAGCTCATATAATGATTTAAAATCATGTATAGTAGAATTTTTTTGCCAGCGAATTTCTGACAGCTACGACGCAGCAAGAGAAAAAAGATAAAACAAAAAGTAAAACAGAGATGTATTATTTATTTTGGGATAAATTTGTTTTCAAAACAATTATATTAGTTAAATTTCTACTTCTAGTTCGTACCATTTGTTTGTTGTGATATTTGTTTCCATAGGCGTCGTTATTTTTATTATAATTATTTTTAATTATCAAAATTTTGTTATATTTCCTACAAAATCATTAATATTTCTACTAGTTTTTGGGTTTCTATTATAATTGGTTGAATTTCAATAGTAATTTATAAATTTTCTGTGTTTTTTTTGTCCATTTCAATGGGACCCCAATAGTTTTTTTTAATATTTTAATCGAGACACTGAATGTGCAAACAATATGCGCATGTGCATGCGCATGTGCAAACAATATGCGCATAACAAACAAATTTTGTGTTCGCTGGCAAAAAAATTCTACTATACATATGAAATGAAAGATGCATGGAAACATCACCCGTTCCAATCGATGAAAACTTATACGAGGTTTTTTACTGCATGCACACTCGACGAATATTTGTCAGAGAACAAAGAAAAAACTATTTGGTTAATTTATATATACATTAAAAAACTGACCTGATGCACACAACTTTATAAAAACTTCATTTATTAATTTTACAATTACTGATTTAACACATGGGAATACAAAATATTTAAAATTCACTTAAAACTAAAAGAAAGAGCTTAGCTCATACTCAACCAACTACATGGTAAAACACAAACAACTCTTTTTACTGACTATACTATTCAGATATAAATTCGTAAGAATAAGAGGGCAAAACTACCAAAACAGTCCATTTTATAGAAAACCAAAACTCTACAAATCATAAACTCCACACAGCTGTCAAGTTTACCAACGATCTCGAAACTATCGAATTAATAATATAGAATAACGAACACATAAATTCAATGTGAAAATTGAAAATATCGAATGAATGATCAAAATATACCGAACACGTCAATTCAAATTGACAGTTTCGTTGACATTTCAAAAGGATTGTTTTGGTAATGTTTTGCATAATTTTATAAATAATAAATAAATCTTTAATTGGTTTTGTTTTGATTCTATTTTAAAATATTTTGATTTTTCAGATGAACTATTTAAAAATTCACGATGATGCGTGAACAATAATATTCATTTCGATACAGATTTTATTGCGATACAGATTTTTAATCAATAGAAAAAAACAGTGTTGCAAAACGAAAAAAAAAATCGTAACGTTATGCGTTTCGTTTTTATAACAGTATATTTATTTTTTCGGTACGTTATTTCGTTATGAAACAGAAAAATATTATATTTTATTATGTTATAACGTTATAATTACGTTATTTTAAAATTAAATGTAATGTTTAACAGATTAGTTTTAAACATTACAATTTAATTTTAAAATAACGTAACTATAAAATTTGACTCATTTCAAATTCTTTAATTTTAATAACGACACCTTTTATTATTCACTATTGTTATATATAAAAAATAATTAAAAAACAATAATTTTAAAATTTTTAAGTATATATATTTTTTATAATTCACACTACTATAGTTTTGATCTCGTGGAGATCATCGACGGGCGTAGATATGTAACTGACGTAATTAAAATTAAAGAATTATACAATGGATTATTCACGTCACTCCGACGAATATTTTGAAATCATTTCATATTAAAAATAATTAATTTTTACCAAAACTAAGCAATCTTATCAGGAGTTTTCACAAATCTGATAGTTTGTTTATAACTATTAGAGTTGCTTTTAATAGATCTTCAGATTGATTTCTCGGCCAGCATAAAAATATTCTTTCTTAAAATTATTCAAAATACCTGTGATGCAAAACTGCTACTACAGACTTGAAATTATTTAAAATAAACTTAAAATTGTACAACATTTTATGCCCGAGTCGGTAACTTAAACTTAACGTAAAGTACAAATGTATGAAAATGCACTAGAGCATTTATAGTCGTTAACGCAAACTTAACGTTAACTTAACGTAAAGTTCATTTCATTCTATCTTAAAGATTTTGTTAAGGATTTTTGACGTTTGGTATAAAAACTGAAGAAAAGTAATATTTAATTGCAAGTGTCCATAAAAATAAAATTTTATTTTTTAAAAAATGCAAAGGATATAAAAAGAGCGACTTTAAAGCCAAATATTAGCAGAAAATTAATATGAAAATAAATCTTTTTATTTTTAAATTTTGTATCAAATGTACATATGTTTCGAATTTTATTATTTTAAATTTTGATTTTAAAATCAGTTTATTACTTTTAAAGAATTGATTGATTTGTAACATTGATTACAAAACCATAATTAATATCAGATCAAACGTCAATGAATACGTAATTTCTTACCGACTATAAATCAAAATTTTTAGATATCTTAAGTTATGGTTAAGTTAAAGTTAACGTTAAGTTAACGTTACCGACTATAAATCGGGCATTAGAACTACCAAAATCTGTAGTTTAAGCGTCCGCAAAAATTGATAAAGAGTTGTTTTCATATACATAACAGGTCATTCAATAAGTCCGTAGGATAAGTAAGAAAAAAACAACATTTTGACAAAACTCGATTTTTTTATTCAACATAGTTGCCTTCGAGGGCGATACAACGAGTATAGCGATTTGCCAACTTTTCTATACCACTTTTATAGTATGATTTCTCTTTCTCGTCAAAATAGGCCTCAGTTTCAGCGATTACTTCATCATTGGACTTAAATTTCTTTCCAGCAAGCATTCTCTTGAGATCTGAAAACAGGAAAAAGTCGCTAGGGGCTAAATCTGGAGAATATGGTGGGTGGGTAAGCAATTCAAAGCCCAATTCATTCAATTTTGCCATCGTTTTCATCGATCTGTGACACGGTGCATTATCTTGGTGAAACAACACTTTTTTCTTTTGGAATTGTGGCCGTTTCTTTGCGATTTCAGCCTTCAATCGATCCAAAAGTTCACAGTAATACTCGCTGTTGATGGTGGTTCCTTTTTAGAGATAGTCGATGAATATTATTCCGTTCGTATCCCAAAATACAGACGCCATCACCTTACCGGCCGACTGTTGCGTCTTTGCTCGCTTTGGATTCGGTTCGTCGACTGCTGTCCACTCAGCTGACTGTCTTTTGGATTCTGGTGTGTAATTATGAAGCCATGTCTCATCCATTGTCATATATCTACGATAGAATTCCCTTTTATTGCGGTTTAACAGTGCCATAGATTCATCCGAAGCATCGATTCGTTGTTGTTTTTGGTCGACTGTGAGCTCATGCGGCACCCAATTTGCACAGAGCTTTCGCATACCCAAATGTTCATGTAAAATGGTAAAAACACTACCATCTGCTACCTTTACAATGTCAGCTATTTCGTGCACCTTCAATTTGCGATCGTTCATAACCAATTTGTGGATTTTTTTATGTTTTCTGGAATAACAGCCTCATTTGGGCGTCCACTGCGCTTTGCATCTTTTGTGCTGGTACGACCACATTTAAATTCAGCAATCCACTTTTCTAACATTTGTCTCGATGGAGCAGAGTTTGGATAATGTTTATCAAGCCATTGTTTGGTTTTCACTGTATTTTTTTTCATCAAAAAGCAATGCTTTATTAAAATTCGAAAATCACTTTTTTCAATTTTTTTTTAAAAACAAAAGTTGCTTCACACAAAATGCTATAACTCACGAATCAATAGTCAGATTGCTGTCAAATTTATACACGTATCGTTTGAAGGTTAGTACTAAATAAAAATCACATGGAAAAAATTCTAGTAACGCCATCTATGTGTCATCCTACGGACTTATTGAATGACCTAGTAATTATAAAAAAAGTCACCCGAAAAACGAAATAAAATATTGAGTTATCGTTACGTTTTACGTTATTGTAACGTAGTTTAATTTTTAAAACGTTATGAACGTAATTATTACTCATAACGCTATTTCATTTCGTTATTTCGTTTTTGCGTTACGTTACGAGTAACGTTTTGCAACACTGGAAAACAACCCATAGTTTTTCAATTAAACATGCTATGCATTTAACGTTTGTTGAAATTTTCGTATGGGAAAAAAAATTGAACTTTGAAATTTGAAAATTGAAATTTTCATTGTAATTTTCGTTCTTCGCTATTTACCGGGTGTAGAAAAAATAGCGTATGCCACTTTCATGTAATGGTTATTAATACACTCGCATATACCATACGAAACTCGCCTACGGCTCGTTTCGTATCCCGGTTAATGCTCGTGTATTAATAACCGTCATTACATGATCGTAGCATAATATACTATTTTACAATGAAAACGTGATATTTTTTTTTCAAATGTATTACGAAATCGTAGGCATATGTTCTTAGTAAAAGAAATCGAAAAAATTGAATTTCGTCGATTACAGCACCATCTATCATGAATCGAACAAATTTTAGGTAGATTTCATATAAAAATCTACCTATTGCAATGGGCTTCATCTCGGAATTTCGGAAAAATTTTGATGCCAAACGATTATATGTGATAAGCGGAGATGAAAAAACAAAAAAAAAAAATTATATATATATATATATATATAACGATATGAGGTATAACGGAATTTAGCGGCACTCTCACGGTCGCATTTTTCGACCTACACCAAAATAATTTTTTGTGTATATTTCGGCAAATAATGTCTTGGACAAGTTCGTGAACTGGCCATATCCGGGTACCGGTTAAGCGGCTAGAGTCTAAAAAGTCGAATAATCTAGGGCGCTATAACTTCCGTTTGAATAATAATATTTTAATAAAATTTAAAAATATTGAATATTTGAACCTTTTTTTATCATTTTTATCCAGATGACAACTTTAGCGTTTCAGGTTCCTCAAAAATCAGCTATTTTCAAAATTTACTAAACTTTGCTGCCCTTGATCTAGCTGAAATGACCAAGCTCATATTTGAAAACTTTTTTTCACGTACTTAAAATATAAATCTTTCCAAAATTTTTAAAAATAATAGTTTAAGTCTAACGGTTGAGACCCTAGGGCTGTTGAAATGAAAACAAACGCAAAAGGCAATGCTTTCATCATGTTTCAGTTTATGTTATTTAAATTTATCTTAGCTTTTAAACATACTTTTCAACTATAGCTTCAAAAAATTTCAGCTTTCTAACCCAAAAGGTTCCATTTTTATAAGCATTATAATGCAACCCTTACAAGAAAAATATCAACCATTTAATACCATAGAAAAATTATCAAAATCTCTTTTGTTTTTATTTTTTTTTACTAAGTAACCGTTTGAAAAAAGATTAAATAAGAACAAAAAAACACAACAACAAAAGATGATTTTGAAATAAAATTGTTTGATAATGTTTGATTATAAATTATGTGTGATGGTATAGTTGTAGTTGTGACGTAGTTCATTTGATCTTTGGTGGATTTAATATGTTATTAAAACTAGTTTAAACCAACTTAAATAAAACTGTTCCGAAATTGTATTGATGGAGTTAGTTCGGATAATGTATTTAATTTGGTTCGATAATTTTTTTGAATTATTCTGTTTCTACTTATATTTTTATTTAAACTAATCTGACTTATCTAATTTTATTTGGACACAAATCCGTCTGACCCCGAAATCTACCTATTTCTAGCGGATATACCTGCCGCTGGGATTTTTTTAGTCAAATCGTACGTACTTTTAGCCGAAGAATCCATATCTGCAATAAAAAATTGGGCTTCCTATTTTGGATTCAAAGTTACCCCCGCCCACCTACAAAGAGGGGGGTGGGGGACTATTTTTTTGCACTAATGTGTTTCCCCCACGGTATGATTAAATTTTGAATATCGACATTTTTTCCGTAGAGTGCTTATTTTTCGAGATATTTGAAAGTTTCAGGTTAAAAAAATCACCCGGTATATTAAAATGACATTTTCGTAGCTTGAAGTAGAAAAAAATCTTATTTGTACCGCATATTTAAATACATCGTTTCCACTATTCCCGCCAGAAGTAAAAAAGAGTGCTCTCTCAGTGATATGTAGCCCTTAGGCTTCGCCCTCGGGCTCCAACACACCTCGGGAGATAAATAAGGGAGAGGGTGTATAATCTACTATATTTTTTTAACTTTAGTTTTGTCTATAATATGTAAATATTGCTTTTTTAATTTTAGCTAGCAAAATTTTTTTATAGTGTTTGGAAATATTTGTGCAACATTTTCGCTATCAAATGTTCATATGATTTCCAAAAACTAGCAAATTATTTTAAACTTCCTACTAGTTTTTGTCATACGCTACCATATGTAATCGAATGTATTTACATAGACACATACAAACAAAAAATAACTGCCAAAACTGTGTATTTTGATTGCATACATTTATATTTTTAGTATATCATTATAGAAAAAAAAATTAAATTATTTCTAAGCTTATTAAGTGAAGCATAATATATGCACCACTGGCCTTACTTTGTATTCCGCCCATCAAGCGACATTCAGAAGCCCTTTGGCTGGATTACGTCCGGCGGTAATAACATCCATAACGCCTTTGGTACATAAATAGCTATTATTGAAATTTTCTCTCACAGAGTTGTGAGCTTACTCGACGATAGGAACCTCTGTTAAACTTGATTAAAAAGCCCGTTTTCAACTGTATCTGATGATAATAAAAATATATAACATAACCCGTACTTACCATTTACCACACGCTTATTTATTTCAATCACGATTAATTATAAGATTGGCGACTGCGATTGATAACAATAGTTATTTACATATCGAGGGCTAAAAGTAGAAGATTACGCCAGCGGTTCATATTAAAGCCCGACGCGAAGCGAGGGCTTTTATTGAACCAAGGGCGTAATCTTCCTTTCAGCCTGAGTGTATGTACAACGTTTTACGCACAACTGCACTACTTTATTGTAGTATAAATCAATTTTTGAATTTTTTAAACTCGCTAGACATTTTGAAAATTATGGTAAACATGCCATAATTTTCTCTATAAACTTCATACAATAATTTATTTGTTTGTTCTAATTTTATGACAATTTAACTCACTAAATAAAGTTTCGATAAGGTGCAATAAAAACGCTTCATTTACTATTTTTTAACAAATCAAAACGAATTGTTTCGATTGTTTTTCTCTGGTGGGAAGGAACAGCGAATATTTTCGAATATTTTCAGCCTACTTAATATATTAATTTAAAACAAAAATTCACATACAAAATTATGTGAAGATGCAATTTGCAAATAGTAAAAATGTCCATTTTCATTCATAAATGATTGCATGTTTATGTTTATTTGTCAAAAATAAATTACAAATTTATAACATTTATGCGCCTACTAAGATGAAATAATATTTTATTATGTATGATTATGTTGTATGAAATAATGTTACTATTTCTGTTCGTTAAATTGTCTGCTAAATGCAACTCGTCACCAAATTATTAGTCGATTATTTTTCAACATTACCACTCATGCCATTTGAGGTTAAAAATTTCCCTCGTGCGCTATGCGCACCCGGGACCTCAAATGACATTCGTAATAATGATTATGAAAAATAATCGACTATTATTTGACGACTCGTGATATTATATATGAATATTTTACGGGTGATTATTTTACGGGCGGTAAAGTAGAAAAATATATTAATATTTCATATAGCAACGGGATTTTATTTTACGGATGTAAAGTTCAACTTTCAGCCACGAGAACTAGGATGTAAAATGTGTTTTACGATTCGTTTGTGCGTAAAAATATATAAATCAAATAAATTATATGAATATTATTGAAGGTCGGGGTGGTAAGTGTTTAATTAAACCATGGATTATTTGTTAGTTCCTACCTTCGTTCAACAGTCCAATAAAGGTACTGATGCTTGCCACCAAGGGGCTCAATACACCTTCTCGTTGGTGACCTCCAGTAACTAGATTTTATTTCAGACTTGAGTATTGAGGGCGAAAGCCCGAATGAGTTGTGCTTTAGGAGTTCACACCCTCACTCCGAATAACATAAAGAATATCAGACCCGGAAAACAAAACAAAATTTTGCCTGGCCGTGAAACAGACCCAAAATGGACCTGATGCTCTCAAGAATCTAGAAACAAAGGCAAATGGGTAAAGAATGGATATCATTGCTCTGCAAGATGTTAGACAACCTATAATCGGAAAACAAAATTTGGATAGCCACACTCTATCTATACTGTAGTGCTCATTTTTCTCGAAGAGAATGTTGTACTTGTTTCCTTGAGCGACACATGCAACAATATTTCTCTCATTGTTGTGCATGCACCCACCGAAGATAAGACCGTCGACGAGAATGATGCTTTCTACATAGCACTGCCAATACTGCCAGTAATTTCTTTCCGTACCGATCGATTCATAAGCAAAAGTCTCACTAAATGGAAGCACTAAAAATCAAATAGATCTAATAACACTCATTTCTTTTCGAGCGCACTGGATGTGCGATTCTTTAGAGATGCATACATTTGAAGTAAAAATTTCCTTGTATGTGCTAAAATAAGGTCACATTTCCAAACCCCTCCCTCTCTCTGGCGTTTACATCACATGGAGGGATTTTGCCGTCTGTGCAATCAGCTTCCAATCGTCTCGTTCCATGACCAGTTGACTCCAGTTTCGACATCCTATATCACGAAGGTCTTGGGTGATGTCATCACGCCAGCGTTGTCTAGGTCTTTCTCGCCGATGAACAACAGCTGGTTGTTTTTGGGACGCTTTTTTTATCATTATATCTAATGGAACCCTTTCTACATGACCAAACCATCTAATCCGGTTGGATTTAATGAATCCGATTACATCATAGCCTCCAAGAAGCAAGATTTTATGATTCATTCGGATTCTATACTGATTTTCAGCAACTTTACATATACCGTAAATTGTTCGTATGAACTTCGTCTCGAATGTTTATAAAATTCTTCAATCGGAGGAAGTCAGTGTCCAGCTTTCACTTCCAAATGTAAGCACAGGTCGGATTAATGCTTTCTAAAGTGTGAGTTGATACGACCGCGAAAGATGTTTTGATCGCAGAAGTTTTGAGTATGCGTAGAAAACTCTGTATGCGGCAGAGACACGGGCTTTGATATCTGCATGTCATTTGGCGATGTTATTACAGACCCGAGGTATTTGAAGTTTTCCACGCGTTTCACTTCATAGTCGCCAGTATTCGAATTTCCGGGAGGTATGTTCCTAGATGTTGTTAGCACTTTAGTTTTGCCGGAGTTGATGCACAATCCAGGTCGTTAAGCATTTCTTTCAAGCTGAGAGAGACTATCCTTAATATCGCATGTTCTACGTCGGAGAAGCACAATATCACCTGCGTAGCCAAGAAATTGACTAGATTTGTTATAAATGCAGTTTTGTGTCTCAATTCAGCATTTTCTTATCGCGTACTCCAGCGCCAAATTAAATAGTATGGGCGCGAGTGCATCACCTTGTCGAACACCTGATGTTATATCGAAAGGATCAGAAACTGACCCTTCGTTTACTATTCTACAATTTGATCCCGATGTTGTGAGTTTGCACAGAGAAATAAGTTTCTCTGTGATAACCAGGCATATGAGTTCGAACCAAAAGTTGTCGCGGATGACGCTATCATATGCTTGCTTGAAATCAACTTACAGCTGGTGAATGCTGATGTTGTACTCCCAACATTTTTCAGAATCATCCTTAATGTAAAACATTGATCTGTGGTTGAGCGGTTGGGTGAAAACCACACTGATAGTCACCGATGATAGATTCGGCGAACGGGATGAGTCGAGCAAGTACGACATTAGCTAGTATTTTATATGCAGTGTTCAACAGTGCGATGCCACGATAATTCGCACACTTTAGACGGTCACCTTTCTTATGTAGCGGAACAATGAAAAGCAGGTGGTTCTTCTTGGTCCCAGATTGCAAAAATCAGATCGTATATACGTGAGACCAGAGCTGCTCTTCCGTCTTTAAATAGTTCTGCCCATTTCCAAACCCAGGGATTTAAAAATTCAATCACCAGAAAGTTTCGTCACTAAAAAATTCTGAAATTGAGGAGAGAAATTAAAACTATAGAGCCGAAACATTAGAAGTCTAAGACTGCGTTCGAATTGATGCTAAATTGTACTAAACGTGCTAAATCAATTTAGTCAACTATTTTATTTGACTAAATCGACATTTTTTTTCTAAATAATTTGGAAGAAATTCATACGTTAAACAATATCTGACAACTTGATTATATTAATTTGAATTAAAATTCGGTAATTTTGTAAAATTAAATTTATATTTAGCAGTTTAGTACAATTTAGTCGTCGTTTAGAATACAGCCTTAGACTGTTACTGGAGACATCTTGATATTTACTCAAAAACCCTGTTTTAAGTGCTGATGATGGAATAATAGGATCGCCAGATAACCACGGCCAGAAAACCTGTATGGATCGGGCATGGCTTGACGCAATCCAATACAAAAGAGTTTGTTATCTAAAATGTTTAAAAGGACGCAACATCAAGTCCACGAAGGAGAATTATAAGCTGGCAAATTAAGACGTTGCAAAGTTATGTAAACGAACGAAGAGAGAATGGTGAAAGAGAAAGTGTGAAGAGATTGAAAGTTTCAATAAGGAACATCTATCAGGTAACTTCTTTCAGCAGGTTTTTTTATTTAGCGCATGGTTTTTGTTGTGACACATTAAAAAATAAAAACAAAACTTAAAATAGGTAGCTTTTTCTGTGAATCTACCTAAAACAAAACATGAATACACATTAAATGAGCTTACAATCAATTTGATTGCGCGTCTTTTAGTTTAAAAGTAGAAAGTAAAATATTTGAACATTGGGCAGTACATTTGAACATTATATGTTTACATCGAGTGAGTCTATCCATGCTCCTACATCGGGAGTTGCCAAATGAATGTCTAAGATTTCGCCGTTGATTGTATCGTCGAATTGGACACACAGTTGCAATGTGTTTTATGGTTTGTTGTGCTCCGCAGTCACATTGAGGGGACTCTGAAATGTCCCACTTGTAGAAAGAATCAGCACAACGTCTATGATTCGTTCTTATTCGGTTTAGTGTAGACAAGGTATGACGTGGCAGATCGAAACTAGGTTGGGTAGAAGTCGGGTTAGTAATAGAAAGGCCAGGTGTGTTGTAATCATTCCAGGTGACCCAGGCATCCAAGATATTAAAATTAGTTGTAAGGAAGGTTGCTGGGCGTTTTATGTGGAGGCTTTCTTGACTTTTATCGGCAACTAGTGTGGTCACCGTAATATTCGTGCAAGGGTAACGTGGTGTTGTTGGTTTCCTTTTTATTTTCATGCATGAGCGCATACGAGCGTCTGAGTGCAGGTGGAGCGATATTGCTTAACACAAGGAGCCAAGGTAAAGGAGTGGACCTGATAGTACCACTTATAGTACGGATCGTGGCATGCAGCTGGCAGTATGTGTGCTGTTCAACCAGACTGGTGCGCCGTACTCAGCCACTGAGTAAACCAGACTTAGAGCAATTGTGAGGAGGGTAGCTGGAGTAGCACCTCATGTCGAAGCTGCCAGTTTGTGCAATATATTGTTTCTCGTTTTAAGTTTTTTTGACGTATTCTCTCGGTGGAGTTTAAAATAAAGAGTTCTATCAGCAGGTTAAAACCGTAAAGAAGGAGGCTCAAACCGTATTGATTGCAATTCAAAACAAAGATGAGCGCCACACGTAGAGTTTAAAAATATTTTAGATATATAATACTTGGGCCAATTATTTTAAGAGTCTTCTTAACATAACTGAGTATATGTCGCGAAAGAGAAATTCTATTCGGCACTGTCAAAATTAAATAAAGTAATAAAGTATCTGGTATCGACGATATAACATCCGAAATGATTGAACATGGTGGTGAAACTCTATCTTCAGGATTATTTGAGCTAGTTCAAATTTTAAGGAGGACTGAATCCATGCCACAGGATCGGATGTAATTGTTAAATATATGGGAATAATATTTTTAAGAGACGGTTATATTAAAATAAAACTTTTATGCCAAACATTATTTTTTTAGTGGCATTTATGCTCCATGGAAGAGCATTGCCGACGTAACGAACTTAGCATATTCAATAGGCTCATTTGTAACAGCGGTGTACCATGACATTCGATTCTTTTAAGGTCGTTCATTTTTTTAATTATTCCAGACCGTGCACCGACTGGTAAAAATGCCCAAACCAAGCCTTCCTATTGTACATAGCGGATTCAACTTATTATATCAGAACCCTCAAGAAAGGGCATGCGGTGACAAAATTATATCAGGTCCTATACTCTTTATCGTCTGTCTTAAGTGAACCAAAAAATACTAAATATTAGTACTAATAAGACACATATAAAAAGCAGACTAAAAATTTTAATTTGTTTTACGTGTTACAACACGTATCTCACTAATCAGTTTCTTGTGGATAAATTTGATCAAATCTGGAATCAAAGGTTTGACAAAACAGCTTTATAAACGATGACTATAATGTGCGAATAATCTTTAAAAATAGTATAAAAACAGCAGCTATTGGGAGATTACGCGCCAATTTTTGTTACTACACCTCAAAAGCTAATCAGTTCCGTTTTTTGCGGTCCGCAGAATTATTGAAAATTTTACACATAACCATCAAATTCTAGTTTAAAATAAACAGGTGTTTAAAAGACCGTTCATTTTCGCTCACTACTGATTAGCTCCTCCCCGTTTAGTTTCATAAATTTTCATTAAAACCGCTTCACAGACTTTCGTCTGTAGTTTACAAACAAACATGTAAAAAATCTGAAAAACAGTAAAATTTTTTCGGGAGATCTCTGTTCGCGACAAACATCTGTTCGGAAGACCTCACTTTGTTCTATATCGTACTAAAATTTTTATTGCGTATTAACCATGTACTAAAATTTCAATCACAAAATGTACCTGAATTTCATATAAATATAAACATTCAGGAGAACCTAGATTTATCAAACAAAGAAGATTATTTTGAAATAACATTTAAACAGTTTTTTAATCATTATTTACTTTTTAATTATGCGTTATCACTGCGTTATTTAATTGTGCTTTGACAAATAATTTTAAAAGTTTCCGTTGTGAATTATTTTTTTAAAAAAAATGGAGCAAGTAAAATATTAAAACTGGTTAAAAGTTTTTACAATAATTATAATTGTAGATAATTTCGTAAGTTGTTGTTTTGATAGTTTCATAAAACGATTTTTTTTGTTGAATCATGAAACTGCATTTACAATAATATGTTCCTCGTTGTGAAAGTAGAATTATTGTTGTCAGAATGCGTTTTTTATTTGATTAAATTATCTTTGTTTTTTATTATATTTAAGAAAAACGATGAGTAATGTATAAACTGATATACGAATTGTAATAAACTAGAATCAAGCTATTTAACAAAAATAGTATGTTGAAAAACAGATCATTTCATCATATTTCTTTATCAAGTTACACAACAAATTGCAACTATATATACGATACACCCACCCATTTTTCTTCTAAATCAGCGAAGGGTCATATTTTTGATTTTTTAAATCAATTCGATTTGAAAAATAAATGCATATTCCTCATGTAAGATCAAATTAACCAAATGTTTAGATAGATAGATAGAAGGAGGTGGACAGGTTGCGCGAGGCGTAACTTGTCCTGGCACGCAGACTCTTCGGTCCATAGCGCCGAACCAAATGTTTATATAATTACCGAAATTGGCTTTAGTGTAATGGACTAACATTAATATTATACAGTTGTAATTTGTAGACGCATTGCGGAGCGCTGAATAGGCTTAAGCTCAACCACTGAATAGTGTGTCAAAAGTTTATTTTCATACATTTTTAACAAACATTTAATGGGAAACATTTTGTTTCTAGAAATATTTATTACAAACAAGTGATTTGTGAAGATTTAATATAACATGGTATTTGGTACCATGCACCCACAAAATATAGTTACGATTACAGAAAAATCCAGACGATTACAGTGGCTTCCAGAAAAATCAAATCACAACAAAACACAACAACAAATTAATGAAATGAATAGTGTTGTTGTTGTATTTCGTGGAACTTGGGTCAACAATAAATAAAATTGAATGATTTTATGAATCCAATATTCTACTATTTTCTCAAGGTTTCTAAAAAGTGACCTCGAATTTTCTAGAAATTAAGCAGAATAGTATATAAGCAATTGCCTCTTGTAGAATAGTAATTTGTTTTATTTTAAACGTGTGCAGTAAAGTTAAAATTATAGAAGTGATTTTTAAATTAGTTTTGTGAATAAAGTTATAAGTGTTATTGAGTAGAAATAATTTGTGTATTATTTTGAACGTTGTGTTACTGGAAATTTCTACAATCAACCGTTGGAGTTTCTGAAGCTGATGAAAGAAGATTCTAGTTAGGAATATTGTTTGCTGTATTGTTTCCTGTTGTTGTGGAGCAATTAAGAAGTTGAATACTTAATAAAACCTGGTGTTTGTGTTTACTAATCACTTCAGTGATCGAACTCAGAAGAGATTTGGCAATTCGAAGTAAGGTTGGAAAAACGTAACAATATGTTTTCCATTAAATGTTTGTCAAAAAACATTTTGTAAAAATTGGATGGAAATAGTCTTTTGACACACTTACTATTTAGTGACTATTAGTGACTATTAGTGACTAGTGACCTATTCAGCATTACGCCATTTATTTTAGAAACAAAAATGTTTTAAATCAACCCAGTAGTTTTTATCGACCGTGACTGACGGACGTCTACAGGGAGGGAGACCGATTTTTTTGCTTGTTTAGACACCTTATTGAAACTTGATAAGCATCGATAAATGTCAAAAAAAGAGTGAAAGTATGATTTTAAAAATTTCGTCATGAATTTCTTTTTTCAGTCCGAGGTAATTGACAACATCAAAAACTCACAGCAATGAAATTACTGCTCAAATGAAAAGCAATCATTCACTAACAGAATAATAAAAGTTTGATTTTAAACCACAAAATTTTTTATTCTTTTTATATAACAAAAGTTATGTTTTTCTATGAACTGTTGTAAGTATATTATTATGCCAAACTTCTTTGAGCCATCCACACATTTCCTCTGTCCACGTCATTTATATTTCATCGTAATGTCAAAACTGAGGTTGTCCTCATATAATATTGTTTGACTCTATAACATTTTGGTGATTTGTTGAGTTTGTTTGTTTTATTGGTACTTTCAAAATGTCATCATCAGTGGAGAAATATGATACTAAAGGAACCCCAGATGCTAGGCATTACAACAAAGAAATATTAAACATAAATAAAATAAAATTACCAATGTTTTGGCACGATCAGGTTCATGGTTCTTAATCACGGAAACAACATTCAATAAAAATAAAATTAGCAAAGAAATCAATAAATTTAGTGCAGTGATCGCTGCTCTATCGCAAGATGTCGTAGTTAACATTATGGACGTAATAAAAGCATCCGCCACAACAACAAATCAAGATTATTTCCTAAAAACGGCAGTTTTAGAGTGACATTCTATTAGTGCAGACAAGCGCTTGCCAACTCTTTTAAGATCTGTGGCTCCCTGGACAGACAAGGATATTACTGAAATCTTTCCAATTGCCGACAAAATCTGGGAAGTTTCTCAACCCACGACTTCATCCATTGCTGCAACTTCGCATTCAACATCCCAAAGCAAGGCAACGCCAAGTGATAACCTTGCTCATCACGAGGCTCGACTCGGACGTCAGCTCAACAAACGCTTTGACGACCTTTTTCGCTGACTGTCTCGTCCAGAGATAGGTTATAGAAGTCGTCCTTATACTTCAATAGTGAATTACATTTACAGGCGCTCTTCTAGATCTCATCACCGATCTTCTTCTAGATCGCGAGATATTTGTTACTATCACAGCAAATTTGGCCATAAAGCACGTAAATGTGTACAACTGTGCAAATACAAACAGGACGCAACAGCTTCGCAATTAAAGAACTCGGAAAACTACTAAGTCCCGCTGTGGTGCTGAAGTCTCAGTAATACTCCATTCTACTTTTCCTCATTGCAACAAGGATTCCATTCAAACGCTTACTGCTCCTAACGGTACAACTATTCCCACATATGGTACTAAGCTGTTGAAACTTAATAGTGAACTAAGGCGTACATTCACACACACTTTCATATTGGCAGATGTTAACTAACAGGCCTATAATAGGTACTGATTTCCTCTCCAAGTATGACATTTTGGTCGACCTTAAAAATCGAAAGTTAATCGATTCAAAAACATCTCTACATGTGAATGCAATTATCACCAATTGTAATATGCCTACTCCTAAATATTTCAACGTCGACAATCAATTCGGCACTCTCCTGAAAAAGTTTTCGTCACCGAGGTGAAGCATTACATTGTGACTAATGGAAGACTTCCATCCATTAATCCCAGACACTTGCACTATACGAAACTTAAAGCTGCAGTCTGCAAAGACCGAATTTGAGCATATGGTGGTAATAGGTATTTGTCGTCCTTTTAATTCCCCAGTCTCCTAATCTTTACAAATGCTTCAGAAAAAGGACAAAAACTGGCGACCCTGTGGAGATCATAGACAACTTAACGCTGCTACAGCAGGATGCAAAATTTTTTCCAAAATAGATCTGGTAATAGCTTATCACCAGATCCCAATGGCAGATGAGGATATTCACAAAACGGCTATAACTACACCTTTTGGATTGTTCGAGTTCACTCACGTATCACGTCAGGGTCACCACGTGAGGAGATAGTTTGTTCTCATATAATATTGTTTAACTTTATAATGATTGCACAATAATTTTTTTTTTTTAATAAAATGTGTTGTGTAGTAGGAATTACAACATGTGTCACAACAACACATAAAAACCTTTTAAAACCAAGGTTTTAAAAGGTTTTAAAACCTTGGTTTTCAACAACATACGTTTAAAGGTGTTGATGGACGTAAATCTTTCTTTTTTTGTTTTTTTATATTTTTTGTTAAAGAATGGATAACTAAACAAAAAATCCTATCACTGACAAAATATGACATAGGCCAATATTTTATGATAGAACAGAGAAAATAAAAGTAAATTAAAAAGTAAATAGCAAATTTTTACAAAAATTTGCTGAAACAAAAACAAAATTGTAGTTGCCAATAATACAGCCGGTTGCATATTCCTCGATCCTGTGACGCACCATCTTTCTTGAAGATTAAAGCCCACACATAGTTATATGAAGGCTCGTTTCTTCAAGGAAGCAATAGCGTCTCATCATCAAGGATTCTTTCACAGCTAAGATTGATTGTGTGTGCTACCGTTGACTGAATACAGTTCATCCGCCACCACCCCTAAGATGTCACCTTGCCTAGTTAAATCTCACTGCTATTGCCAGTGGTATGTGATATCTCACGTTAACTCGTATGTCAATAGCAGGGACTGGAGTATGCGGGGTTGTCACACCCGTAGATCAAAAATTAAAAAAAATAAAAAAACAATAAAAACTGATCCCTCCATGCGTCCTGGAGTAATATATATATTTTTAATAATATATATTTTTAAATAAACTTTTTATTTAAAAGATTTAAACAAACCATTTAGACTGCGTTCCAATTGATGCTAAATTGTACTAAATGTGCTAAATTAATTTAGTCAACTATTTTATTTGACTAAATCAATATTTTGTTTTTAAATAATTGTAAAGAAATTATGTGTTGATCAATATCGGACATTTTAATCACATAAATTAAATTGGGTGATCTCGCTAAATCAAATTTAGATTTAGCAGTTTAGTACAATTGAGCAGCTAATTCGAACCTAGTGTTATTATGCAATGTATCTTTGTTTCGATTTCAATTTCCGAGTTGCTCGACCGAGTGCTAAAACTAAAGTAATAAGCCCAGTTATGGCTAGAAAATAAAAATAATAATTCATTTGATTGGGGTTGGGTTAATATTGAAGGAGTATTAATCCAATAAAAACTCCAAATCAACCAGCACCTGAAGAGCTGTTGAAAATGATTTCTTGTAGCTGCAAAAAAGGATGCGGTTCAGCGTGCGATTGCCAAAAAGTAGGACTTTTCTGCAATTCGACATGTTTAATATGCAGCGGAGATAATTGTCAAAACAGTGCTCCAATTATGGACCTAGAGGAGGCCAAGGAGGAAGACGAAGACGAGGAGGAAGACAAGGAATGAGGATGGAGAGGAAAAGGAAGACGGATGTGAAGAGGATTTAAATCTATATTAAAATAAAGATTTTATTTTATCTATTTTAGATTGCAAACTTTGAATAGGTGTTGTTTCTTAAGAATTGTTAAAAAATGCATTTCATTTTTAATAATTAAATAAACGATAATAGAAGTATTATATTTTGAAGTAAAAAAAAAATTTAGCTGAATGATTTCAATCGATCACAAGCTTTAATCTTTGACAAGCTTTGACAAAGCTTTGACAAATTTATTCAAAATGGCGAGAGAGTAAAAGCCACGATTTGATGTTGGTTGAAATATTTATAAAAATTAATTTAAATTAAACGATTAAAATAGTTATATTGATCTTAAGTGAAGCTAATAGTGTTTTGGTAGTTTAAACAGTGTTTTGTTATTCTTCTTTTATAAAATCCATAAATTAACAAACACTTTTAAAAATCTTTCAAAATGGCGAGAGAGTAAAGTGCATAACTTGATATTGTTTGAAAAATTTCATAAAAATTATTTATTTAAATTAAATCTTTAAATAAAATACTCTTAAGTGAAGCTTATAGTGTCTGATAATAGCTTGATAGTGTCTGATATTCTTCTATTAATAAAACTATAAATATTACAGAACTTATTACTGAATTGTTCGTAAAATATCCATACTCATCACAAATATCAAATTATAGCCTAAAAATTAAGTTATTCATATTGTGTTGTATACAGTGATAACAAGCAAAAAAAATAAACATAAAAAAATTAAATTTTGCATTACATGTGATCGAAGTTGTTTATTAATTAGTTTAATTCATTTCCAATATACAGTGATATCAAGTTACAAAAATCGTGTTGCATTTCTTAGCTTGATTTAATTCTTATAATATGTATATATAAATAAAATGACTCGGGAAACTAGATCGGGATCTACAAGTAAAATGGATCCTGATAATCCAACAAAAAAAGATGTATTAGATGCAGTTAATTCCACGGCTCAAGGGTTGGCGTTGAAAATTGATCAAATTAATGATAGATTAAAGGGGCTTGAAACAAAAACAAATGAAAATTCAGAGGATATTTCCAATATTAAAGAGCTGTTAAAAACCAACGGGAATGATGTAGAATATCTTCAAGGCAAAGTAAATTTTCTTGAACAAAAGCAACTAGAAAATGATGTAGTCATTTCTGGAATACCGTATTCTGATTTATTTAACGCTCATGAAATAATTAATAATATTAATGCATTCTTCAAACTGGAAAATGGTTTTGGCATGTCCCTGATGTATCAACGGGTTTTGAGAAATGTCAATAGTACGGATAATCGAAATGGTAGAAAAATCATTATAATAGCTACATTTCATCAACAGCAAGTTAAACAAGCGTTTATGAAACAGCTGAGAAACAGTGGTCCATTATTTGCTAAGCAATTCTGTAACATGACTGAACACCGGCAATTACCAAAGGACCAGCCAAATCATCAGGATTTTCAAGCATCACAAAAACAAAACATTTTTATTAATGAACGCCTTACAATCCACAATCTAAATCTACTAAATAAATGTCGTATCTTACAAAAGGCAAGGAAGTTTACTAAATGTTTTTATCGACATAATCATATTTTTTTGCAAACTGATGATGCACAAAAACCTGAAATCATCACGTCACTTAAGGACTTAACAAAGTATGGTAATATTGGTTAATTGTTTATTACTATAACATGATTCAACTAACGTCATATCCAACATGATAATAAGTTTGATTTAAAATTTTGAACTAAAAAAGGTATCTTTTGAAGTTTCAATTGTGTTAAATGTTAATGAACTTTTATATAAAAAATAATTTGAATAAGTTTGTTTATATTTTGATTTTTGAAATTTTAACTTATCCAGTGGCTTAATTTTTAATTTTTGCTTACGTAAATAAATTAAATTAAGGTGTACTAAAATTATTACTATTATATTATATCTATTACTTAAATTACTAAGCAAGAACTATTTAACGTTATTTGACAACATATTTAAATATATTTTGTTGTAAAATATTGAAGTGTCTTCTAATCTATACTGAATTATTATCATATTATATTTATTATTTAAATTACTATACAAAAACTATTCAACGACAGTTGATAATAGAATATACATATCTTTTCCGAGTAAACTATTGAAGTGTCCTACCTAGCGTTTTGTTTTTGATTATTATATTTACCGGATTCTTAATATTATTTTGCTGCAATTATTGTGCACTATGCCTGATTCTATTGATATAATCAAAGATATTGAAATTAGTTATTCTCTGTCGGTAAACCACAGTGATAGGGATGCGCGATTTTCTATTATGACTATAAATGCAAGGAGCATACGTGATAAAATTGATGACATACAACTAACAATCAGTACTCTTCCAACTATGCCATCAGTTATTGTGATTTCGGAGACTTGGATTTACTCTAATGAAGAACCTTACTATAACTTAATTCACTACAATTCATTTCATTGCAGTAGAGATCACAAACGTGGTGGTGGTGTGAGTGTTTTTGTTCACGAGTCATTTAATGCAACTACCTCATATAAAACAGGATCAATGGATAGCAGTTGTATTGTTGTTAAAATTCTACAATTAAACTTGCACATAATTGGAGTGTACAGACCACCTTCTGCGGACTTGCAATCGTTTCTTGATCTTCTGGATCTTATTTTAAACAAATACGCGAATTCAATTGTGTCAGGTGATCTTAATATTAACCTGCTTGATAAAAATGATCTTCAAACAATTGCGCTCGTGACTCTAACCTTATCAAATGGGTTTGTAATATTGAATTCTTGCGATCCAATGTATGCTACACGAATCTCTAACACTGTCTCTACAACAATTGATTATGTTATCACAGACTGTCTCTCCTTTGCTTTCAAATTAGCAGTATCTAATATTTCATATTCTGATCACAAGATGTTATTCTTAGAGGTGGATTTTGAGATCAAAAAATCAAAATATGTTAGGAAAACCAATACCATACTTGATTATACTAAAGCTTCTGCGGAAGTATTAGCCCTTCATTTGGACAATATTGCCTCATTTCGTGAACTAATCAATGTGTTATCAAATGTTATTTCAAATAATACAAAACAAATATCAACAGTAAAACGACAGAAACCCTGGGTAACTAAGGAATTAATTGAATTAATTAAGTTGCGTGAACATTTTTTCCATTATGTAAAAATGTTTCCTTGCAATAAATTCTTTGAAATGGAATTCAAACGCTATAGAAGTCAAGTAAGTAACTTAAATAATTTACTGAAAAAAAAATTACTTTCATGTTGAGTTCCAACATTGTAAAAATGATTCCAGGAAAAACTGGAATATTATCCGTAAATTACTTTTTAATAATATGAGATCCGAAAAGAGTGAAACTGTGGTTTTGTCAAATAATGGAACAGAAATAAATGATCCAAATATTATTTCAAATGAGTTTAACAAGTTCTTTGTAAATGTTTCTAAAACTTGCCAAATGAAATCAAATATTTTGCCAAAAATTCCACATTACTCATCTTTTTTAAATTACAATACAAATGAGAAACTTTGTATAAACCAAATTAATCAAGAGGAAATTCATAATGTTATTAACAATTTGAATAAAGGTTCTGCAGTTGGATATGATCTTATATCAGCAAAATTCATTTTTAAATTTAAAGATGCACTTACTCCAGTTATAACAAGACTAATAAATAATTCAATTATCGATGGTAAATTTCCTGATGAGCTAAAGGTGACTAGAGTTCAACCAGTTTATAAGCAAGGAGACAAGACAGATAGTGCGAACTATCGTCCAATTTCCATAACAACCACTTTCTCTAAAATCTATGAACGTGTTATCTTAAAACAGCTTTCTTTATATTTTTCCAAGCACAGTATCATTAATAGAAATCAATTTGGATTTACCCATAAATCATCTACTGAATCAGCAGTCTCAAATCTCCTTAATGAGATATATACAGCACTTGATAAAAATCTCTATGTTTCTGTATTATTTGTTGACATACAAAAGGCTTTTGACTGTATAGACCACTGTATCTTATTAGATAAACTGAGGTTTCTCACTATAACAGATGAATCTTTCTCTCTTTTAGAGGACTATTTCATAAATCGAAAACAATTTACTATTGTAAATGGTGTAAGGAGTAATCAAAAGAATGTAATTGCAGGGGTTCCGCAAGGCTCAATTTTGGGACCGTTTTTGTTTAATTTTTATATTAATGATATATTTAACCTGGAATTGGAGGGACTTCTTCAGTTATTTGCTGATGATTCTGCCTGTGTATATACAGCGGAAAGTGCTGATGAATTAGTTCAAAAAATGCAAAACGATTTGAAAACACTTGCGACATGGTTTGATTCCAATAACTTATCCTTTAACGTGGAAAAAACCAATTATATTATATTTGGTAACAAACGAATGCCTGTAGATCTCCAACCGTTTTTTCTTTTTAACTCAATCAAAATAAATCAAGTGGATTCTGTTAAATATCTCGGTCTAATTATTGACGCTAAATTAACTTTCAAGCAGCATGTCGAAAAAATAAAGAAGAAAATAGCTCCATTGTCTTGTGCTCTATATAAAATTCGAAAATTTGTTAGCGAAAAAACAGCTTGGACCATTTATTATGCGCATATTCAGAGTCATTTAATGTATATGAATGTTATTTGGCAGCCTTCAACAACAAAAGCTATTATAAATGACCTTCAAGTTCTTCAAAACAAGTCGGTCAAAACAATAAAAATGCTGCCAAGATTGACACCTACTATAAATCTGTATAATAAGGAACTATTACCGGTTGAAACAATGTCTCATTATCAACAATTGCTATTTATACACAAAATTCAACTAAAAATTACAAAGTGTAATTTGATTTTTGCTAATCTCCGAGATGTGCACCCATACCCTACTAGAAGACGTTCGAATCTTTACGTACCTGCGGTTAGATCCAATAGAGGTGCAAGTAATATATTTTTTATGGGAGTCATATCCTATAACAAATTGCCATCTTCACTTAAAAATACATTATTAATATCTAAATTTAAGACTTCGGTGAAGGAATTAGTTTTTAATGAATGGGTGAGGACACAGAGATATCGCATTCAGAATTAGTCATAAAAAAAAAAAAAATTAAAAAAAATGTTGGGATGGGAAGATACTTCAATTCAGTATAATTTAATGTAATTGATTCAAGCTTGAATTTACATTAATTTTAATAAAGGAAGTATATAAGTTATTTAATTTAATTCAAGAAACTCAAGCTTGAATGTAGATGATTTTAATAAAGATTTAGCTTAAGTCATTTTGGATACATATGTTATATCGCAAATTAAATATTATCCGATACAAGTTGTCAAACTTTTAGGATAAAAATAAATAATTAAATAAAAAAAAAAAAAAAAAAAAATCTACAATTCTTAAGGTATTTTCAATTAGAGGTTATTTTGACCCCTAAAAAATAATAAATAATAAGATGTATAGCCTAAAAATTATTATTTTTTATATAGAGAATAAATTATTGTAAAGGCGCCAGTGAAATAAACGCCAACGAACAAGTGCACTAGAACAATCATTGAGTTTAACTTTTAAGCCGTGAAACTTGTCATAATAGCGTATATTTGAGGTTTAGTCTGCTAACATCGACGAAATAATAAATACCATCAAATAACTTGAAAACAGGTCATAAATTAGCAACTAAAACTGGTATATTTTCTTTATGTTTATATTTTCTTATTGATTTCAATGTCCCAACTAGTAATACGTTAGGACCCAGGTCGGTTGGAGCCGGTTTCCCATATCACTGGTAGGAAACGAAACAGGCAGATTCTACCCTGATCAGGATTGTAACGCCTAAAACTATTTACGCCGGATCAGGCAGTCCTATCAATACCGGATCAGTTCAAATAGGGTATTTACTACTACGGTTGTTATATAGGGCTTCCCTGAACAAATGGTGGTCGAGCATAGCATTGTGTTTCTGGCAAACCCTATCCTCACCATAGTAGTAAATGCCTGATTCGACGTGAATAATTTGAGGCGTTACAATCCTAATCAGAGGCGTAGCAAGGTGCCTGACCCGGTTTCTATCAGTGGTGGGGAAAGTCAGAGCCAACCTGGCTAACTCTAACATAATGTTAGTATGGCAGCTAATATATCTTCATCTATATACTTTTCCATACGAAGTTGCAATTGGGCTTAAACAACAAATTTACTTTAATGACATTGTTCTTTAAATTTGGTTAGAAGAAACAGAAATTAAAATTTGTGCTGTTGTAGCTCTATAACTCCATTTTATCAATCACCAACCACGGCAATGTTCAATTACAAACTACATATGTTAATCCAAAATTTTCATATTACTTTTAAGTACATATAGTAGATAATAGCTTTTAAGCATATTAACAACTTGACCATGATATGACAATTAAAATTAGTTCTAGATAAGCCAACCATTAACTTACTACTTTCACGATTCAGTGTTTTTTGTGACACGAAGTTTCTTCCAGGTCACACTCTCGTATAATGTTATTTGTTTATAGAAAATCCTATGACTCATTTCCTATATCAATATATAAATCAATCTTTTGTAATAAACAAAACAGTAAGTGTTTAGTAGTATAGTATTATATAAACAATGATAAGATGACTTACAGTAAAATAATATAAATCTGCCTATTTACCAAGTAAACATTTAATAAATAAATATCTTGAATTAATAAATAAATTTATTTCACAATGTTTATTCATTTCAAATGATTTAAAAAGAATTATAATGACAACGTAAGCAAATATTTGAGTTTGTATCAGCTTCAGTAATCAATTCTGATGACAAAAAAACAAAAATTTGTTGATATCGGGGTTAAAGTACTCAAAGTACTCAACTCATGATGTAAATTTCGTAATTTCAAATATAACAGCTTCTCATACAATCAGTCCAACTACGCAATTCTATTTTATAACTGCTTTACCTTTTCGTTTATAAAAAATCAATGATTATTATAAATTACCAACTTACTCTATGTTATCTGATTACGGCTAAGTTTATCGAACGAAAAAATAATTAAGTCTAAGTTCTAATTATTACATCATTGAGGAATGACCACTTTACCTCATTATTATTATCTCACAAATATGAAACATTTTCAAATTTTTTATATTATCACTAAATCAATTAAAGTTATTTGATCATTGAATTCAATTTACTAACATATATTGAATTATTAGTAGTAATATTTAAATGTGTGTCAATCAAGTTAAAAATGAAATGAGAAATACATATTTTTCCAAAGTAATCACCTCTTATAGATATCATTTCATGGGCAAGCCAAAACAAGCTAAACAACCATGAAACAGTATCTCGATTAGTATTTTTTTAAAAGTAAAGATTTCTTCACCAGACTCAATCTTCAAAGGAACACTGAAATAAAAAACTTGGTTACTTCAATCTCAATTGTGTCAACCGAATTTTTTCTGTCAGATTGATCTAAAAATTCGATTATCTTACTTTAAAAACAAAATATGAAGACACAACAACCGAATAAGATGTTAACCTGACATCACTACCGTCTCTGATTTTATTCTACGTTGTTTGTGTATAATGGACCAGAAGTACAACATGTTTTGGTGAACAAAACAAATGAAAGGTCTGACTACAATTAGCTTAAGATTACTGAACGAAACAAATCAGTTGACTGTTTTTAAATGCAATCACACTTAAGCCATCTACATACGCTATGACAAAAAAACTTGCGAATCAGACTATCGAAGTCTCGATTTTTCAGGGGAACAATAGACTGGTCGTTAAAAATTAAATTTTCCGAGACGGCCCCCTAAAAAAATTCTTTGTGGTCAAAAAACCATGAGAGTAATTTTTCAAACATTTCAAAGGAACACGTGCCGCAAAATCATCGAAGTTGGTTTTTTGATAAAATCGTTAATATCTCAAAAAAATGAAGATTTAAAAAAGAATCACAATCATTTTTGAAGGAAATTTAATTCTCTACAAAACTAAACCGGGGAGATCTTTTATAAAGAGTGTCACAATGTGTCAGAAAAAAAAATCCAGGTTGGATATATCATATAATTAAATCAATTAAATCCGCTAATAATTTGCTAATTTATTTCGATTCCGGCCTTTAAAATAATCAATATATATCAATAATATATATCAATAATATTTTAACATTTTTTTCTCAGTTGATTGTTTTGATGCGTCACAATGTAAATTAGTATTTCATGTTTTTTTTGGGTACATAAACGATGAACATTTTTTGTTTGTAAAGCTTAGTGATAGTATTACATGTAGGTGTAATACAGCTGTTCAAATTTATTTAGTTTTAGAGAAGTTGTTTGGAGAGATGATATTGGCATTTCATATTGAGATGATTTGGGAAATATTACGTAATTTGTGTACGATGAAAGGGAGAATAAAGAAAGATGGAAGATTTTACTATATATACTTCGTTCCAATGTTATCTTTTTAGATTGAATGTTATATTTCTTAAAATCAAAGTTGTTGTGATTTTGTATTTAATTAAATATTTCTAAATAATAATTATGATGAAAAATAATTTGTTTTAGTCGAAATAAAGACAATTCAATATAAGATCAACATTGTTGTTAATTTTATTTTTAAATTTATTGTCATTTTTTATTAACAACAGCCAATAGCTGTTATAAAATCAAAAAATTCAAATATTATAAAAAAGTATATTGACGATTAGTTAAAGAATTACATCCAAATAAAAATACAAATGATCCAGATATATCGTCTAAATTTCAAGATTTGGGTGCAGTTTATGAAGTTTTATCTGAAAATGTGGGGAGGATGTTTGGAAAAAGATAAAATTATCGATAACTGTGACCAATTTGCTAGTTTCTTTGGTTATTTTATTTTTCATTTTGGAAATGAACAACAACAGCATGATACGCCGAGAGAAGCTAAAATTATTATGGATTTATTTGTTTGCCTGAAAGAATCATGCAGTGGAATGTTAATGGAAGTATTAGAAGATGCTATAAACATCGCAAATAATCATCATAAATGTAAAAATGCTTCAATTTAGATTATTTTTAATAAATTTTAATTTGTAAGTTAAATTTTGTTTAAATCACCTTGGTGCGATAGATTTTTAGTTGATATTTTTTGTGTAAAATAGGAGATTTCCCAGGTCAAGATTCCCGTATATTTTTATAAAAGTTCATTCGTTTCAATATGACGATCCATTTTAAGCCCACGTAAATTGTTAGTATAACCGACTATATGCCTCATTTTGAGCTTCATTTCTTTCTATTCTATATATTTTTCCAAACATTACATACTTTAAACGATCAGCTCTTGTTCCTTCGGTTTCTTGTGTAATAAATTCACCACTATTAGGTTCTACATCTTTATGTAATGAAGCAACTAATAACAAACGAGATTTATCCCCCAATTCCATGAGATATAGCCACGAATTTATATCCAGTAATAAATTCATTTTAAAGGATTCGGATTCACAATGTAATCGACTAACACGATTAAACTTTTTACCTTTCGGATCCATATATTTTATATTAAAAATATTTTCAAATAATACTCCTGCGGTTTTTGTTCATTGAGATGATGAAAATTATGACATATAATATATGACATATATCTTGAATAAAATGAATTTTTCGAATTATTTGTTAATTTTTATAACCAATATTTAATATATGTAGTTTTTTATTTAACTCATCCCCTAATCACATAATTTGATCCAATTTACAGCTAAAATTTTCCATTTTTGGTATCTTTTTAATTATACTTGCATCATATGATTTCAATATACAACCTCATTTAAATAAAAAAAAAAAGAAAAACCAGATTATAATTAATTTTTTTTATAAAAACAGACCTCATAACAAGAATGAGTAGAGCTCAACACTCTAAGACATTTTTGAGAGCCCATACATTTGTATACAAAAATTCGCATGACACAAAAAACACAATAACTTTCAAAGTAATACATGAGAACACATTCAAGCTGGTATGGACTTTAATTTAAATACGGCCGGAACCGAAATAAAACAAATCATTTTATGGAATTTCTTTAAATATTGAAAATTCTTATTTTAAAGTAGAACTAGAAATAGACCGACCAATACACAATTAAAACAAACTCTGCACACTGCAGAGTGTACAAGTAGTTCCAACACGAGTACTTAATTGATAAAAAAAAACTTAATTGATACTACTATGGATATCATGACTCATGTTTCTACCGCGTCAAAAATATAACTGCAATAGAAATAAACTAAAACCGTGATCTGTTTAAGATATTGTATTATCAAAATACACGGTGTGCAAAACCAAAAAATTAATCCACCAAATTAATGTTACTAGACATTTTTAGTAAATAAACCGTTCACTTTCACTGGTTAGGAGAATCATAAAGAATAATTTTAATAATCTATGCAGCAGCCTGCGCAACTGGTTAGAATTCAATTTTAAAGAGAAAACTATTATCGAAAACTACAAGAAAAAAAAAGTTTGCAAAGGTGCCCGCCATATTGAAAAATTGTAAATCGTATTGTTACGCTTATTACAAAGTCGTAACGATATTAGTAGCATTCAATTAAAATGCAATATCTACAGTCAACTATACAAAATTAAGAAAGCAAATTGATAATCATCATCATCAATAGAATGATTATGAAACAAACAGAATATTTAGGAACGAAAAACAAAAATATTTGCATTGTTTTGGTTGTTGTATTTCGATTTTTTTCAAGAAAAGGTACAGTGGATAATAAACAAAAATTATCCGTTATTCTCTTTTAAAGAACTTTCTGGATAAAAGAATTTTAGAATACGATCGATTCTTCAAGAAAACGAACAAAACCTGGTGTTTTTGCTTACTGATCAGTGATCAAACCCAGAAGATTTGAGAATTATGTTTATCGGATTGAGACTTAAGAGCAAGGGCACTTTAAAGGCAGGTTGAAAAACGTATACTGTTACGTATAACGTATAATAACAAATGATAAAACTGAGCATTACTTAGTATTAATCGACAGAGAAAAAAATTACATATAGGATCGTTGCTGTCATCTTAGTTACACAATATAAAATTTTATACAAAACCAAGTGAATGGTTTGAGTTTCTGACTTTTTTATTGTATTCTGAAAACACGATTTGTTACTTTGATTATTCAGTAATAGCAAAAATAACACAATCGATAACAACTTTAATAAATAAATGAAATTTTCAGAATTTTTATTATTAGTTTGATTCCGATTATTTTAATAAAATAAATTTCTGTTTGCTATTTTTTTTCTAATTTTAATTTATTGTTTGTTTAATTTAACTTAATCAAAATAAATTTTTTAGAGTTTCCTTGAATAACTATAACCTTTATATCCAACTATTTGATTATTTTACCTAACTTTATATTCATTTTCCCTAAAAAAATCTTAATATTGTTTAAGTTACTTTTGAACAACTGCCAGTTCTAATAGTGCTTAGGAGTTGTAGAGTTAATTAAGATTTACATTATTATTATTTATGACATATGTCTTTATATGGGGATTCCAGTGAACGGGAACAAACAAAAATATTTAAAAAATCGAAAAAGAACTATATACGTCATCTCTTGCAAATTTGTGTGACTAAAATTTAAGGTTTGTTGTTATGTTGTTTTTCGTTTTACATGTTAAAAGTCAAACATTGAACCTGACCCGAATGAATAAAAGGCAGCTATTGTTGTTCATTATAATATTATCATCTCAACTAGAAGGCGAAGTTACGCCAAGAACTTCTCGTGATGTTAAAACATAAAAATTGCATATTTATATATTGTGCATTTCAATACGGGAACGGGAACAAACAAAAATTTGTTTTCTCTAAACTTTGGAGATTGATCAAGCCCCTTGCCATCAGTGACGGTCACGTATTTGATATTTTTTCGTAGACGACAAAAGTCTTCATTTTGTAGCCAATTTAATGCGCATAAAATTTTTTATAAAAAATATTAGCGCTAGATGCTAACTTTTCCGTAGAATACGATAAAAATACTTTAAAAAGTTTTGAGGGTAGTTTTATCCCTTATTTTGGGATTTTAAAGTTTAAAATCAATTTTCGAAATGTATGACACGTTTTTATTTAATTTTTTCTTAAGATATTTTAAAATATGCTCTTTCAAATAATTCTTGTCGCGTGATGGAAGAAGTATCGATATGAGCCTTAAAAAACACACTTTTAACTCTATATCGTGTTTTGTTAAAAGGAAATTAAAGTGCAGGAATGTATTATAAGATAATCGTGGTCATTGAATCCAAATCCGGTGTCAAATTAATAAAATTCAAAATGGCATATCCAATATGACGGCCAAGATTTTTTAAACCAACGAGATTTGCAAATCGAAAAATTTTAAGTCAAAAATGTCTAACGTAAAATTTTCCTAAATGGCGCTATTTCTGAAGAAAAATATCACAAAGTTTTAGAACTACGTGAAAACTTTTAACCTTCAGCGCCCTCTAGCGCTCACATAAATTACTTACATCACGTGACAAGAGTTATTAAAAAATGCATATTTTAAAATATCTTTAACACAAAAAAATAAAAAACATTTACATATACATTTCGAAAAAATGATTTTCAACTTTAAACCCTTTAAAAATAACGAAAAAAAACTACCCTCAAAACTTTTTTAAATATTTTTATCGTATTCTACGGAAAAGATGCTATATTTTTTCAAACATTGGCTACAAAATGAAGACGTTTGTCGTTCAAGAAAAAAATTTCAAATTTGTGACCGTTACTGATGGCAAGGGGGTTTTATTTTGGAGTACTATCAATCCCCAAAGTTTGAAGAAAAACATTTTTTGTTTGTTCTCATTCATGTGGAAAACCTAATATATAAATATGAAATATTTATTTTTTAACATCACGAGAATATCTTGGGGTAACTTCCAAAGTCACACTCTTATACCTCTAGTTAAGATGATAATTTTATAATGAACAACAATAGTTGCGTTTAACTCATACGGGTCAGGTTCAATGTTTTTACTTTTAACATGTAAAACCAACAACAACAAAAATTGAATTTTAGTTACATAAATTTGAAAGAGATGGCGCATGCCGCATGAATAGTTCTTTTTTCGATTTTTTTCATATTTTTCATATTTCGATAGTTATCGATATAGAAAATTTGTTTTTATCATAAAAAATATAAATATGTTATTTCAGTTCATGTTGTCTTTCACATTTATCAAATAAAATTCAATTTACAAGTATAACAAATAAACAATTCTGATAGCAATTGAAGTTGGCATTTTTAAAACTCAGTGCAGACAAGATTTCAAATCAATTTGTATTTGAATTTTTGTTATTTAAGTTTTGATAAGAGATTAAATACAAATTGAATTATGCTTAGATTATTTTTTACACATTGTAACAATAATAATGTTGAATGAATATATAGTTTAAGTAATTAAAGTAGTAATTAAAATTTGTAGCCAAATTAAATGACATCACATTTACACGTTAAACACTCACTTCAAAATGGCGAAAAACCAAATTTAAATTATTTAATATAATAAACATAATGTCTAGACTTACTTTGTAACAATTAATCATTTTATGTCATCAAAATTTTACAAACGATATGCAAATTAATACAAATAAAAATATATTCGGTCCATTGATGCGTGTCAAGTCAATAGTTTTATAAACAATCAATTTTTCGTTAAATTTAAATTTATGATCACTGATCAATAAAATAAGTGAGAGTGAATGTTATCGGAGTTATGTTTGTAGCCAAAAAAATCGTTAATTTTTTGAACTTGAAATAATTTGTATAAACATGAACTGTAATTGATTTTCCGAAACGAAAATTGATAATTTAATTGACCAGTGTGTTCAATACAAGAAAATCTCGCATATCACATTAATGCAAGTATGTATAAAATTTGAATGACCTCGAAATTAAATTGTTATCGATTAATTTTTATATAATATTTTTTTATTTAAAAAAAAAATTGATTGATAACAAATATTCGATTTTTTAAATAAATTTCAATTAAAAAAGAGATTGCTCTCATAACATGGATTAGTGTGTTGTACGATGCTATTTAAACTTATAAAAGATATATTAAAAATTCAACAAACACTTGCCTGTTGTATTTTTATAAAGGACGCATGTTGGTTGAAATTTTTAAAAATAATTTTAGAAAATAATTTTACAATTTCGAAAATAAGTCGAAAACTGTGCTTTCGAAAATTACAAAAAAACTGTTATGCACTACAACCTTTCATATGACACCCCACTTGACATGATCAAAAATAATTTTTTTCCGAAATTTCTACTCTACCCAATGAACATTTGAAATTATAACAACCAAAAAAAATCTTAGTTTCGATTTAGTAAAATTCCTACAATCGTGAATTGTTTTTCTTTTGTAATGTTCGAAGTTAAAGGGCGGACAAAAAATAATGGTAATAACTCATGGTAATAACACATAAACTAAGCAGTCGGAAATTAAATGAAACTTTTTTTTTTGAAATATTTCCATCTTTTTCGATTTTTCTAAACCAAACTCGATTCCTTAAAAAAAACTTTTGTTTTACTATCTCCTTATTTATGTCCATAAAATATAGATAAAAACAAATATTTGAAATTTTTTATTATCATCAGGTGTGGAAAACACATTTAATAACTGTAGAAAATTTCAAGTTGATAGCACTTATAGTTTGTGAGTAAATCGATTATGTAGAAATTCGAAGTCTCCCCAATAGGGTACCGTTTTTAACTTTTCCAAAGTACGGAACCCTAAAAATGGTGGAAGTCACCGTATACCGGTTTATTTTAAAATTCCAATAACTTCAGGTAAAGATTCCATACGATTTTGATGAAATTTAGTATATACGTTCTTGACCACAATCAGAGCAATTCAGTAATCTGATTACTAGCGTTAAAAAAAATTAAGTCATAATTTTTTCTAAAACTAAAACAATATCAGCTATCAAAATTTACGCAAGCTGGATAGAAAAGTAAATTGAATTCATTTAATTTTTTTCAGTTGATTTGCCATCGGTATTAGAACAAGCTGTGAAACCAGTTAACCATGAATTGAAATATTAGCTGCGTTTTTTTCATTTCAGTCAGGGTCTAGGTCTAGATCAAGTCTAATTTTTACATGTAAAAACAACAGCATAACCCATATATTTGTCTGGGTCTAGATCAATGATCTGAAATATTTTGGTTACATGAAATTGCAGGAGATGGCAAAAACGTAGGTTTCGCTTTTATAAGGTCGTGATTTTAAAAGTTATAAATTTCAAAGAAAATTTATTCAAAATAAAAAAACTGTCGAAGATACTTTATTAAAATTTGTTTAAATTCAATTTTAATATGATTTGTTTTCAATATGATTTCAATAAAATTTATTTAAAATTAATTTTAAAGCAATACATACAAACCTCCGACATAAAATCAATATTTCTTAAAGATTACATGTTTACAATTTTTTTAAATTATTAATTATTTTATTTAATTATTAAGTAATAATAAAATTCTTCATATGCTTTACTAATCTGACATTTATCAAAATGTTACTTTGAAATTTTATTTTTTGCAATTCTGAAACTCAGTGTTGCCAACAATTTAAAATATAATATTTTTTTTCTTTGCGTGACCCACATCGTTTTTTTTAAACCTTGATCTTGATCCGAATGAAAAAAACGCAGCTATTGAATCGATGTAAAGAGATTATAACTTTACTAAACTAATTTTTCAGAACTGTTGATGAAGGCTGCCAATCCATCAGCATACCCACTTTTTCCCTTAAATTAGCACTTTAACTACTACTTTAACTAAAAGATGATGTCATGGAGATGATGTTGTACGTGCTCGTGGTTAGTATTGAATCGGCTAATGTTATTTGGATTATGAAATTTAATGCAACACTTTTTTCTCCTTGGGCAAAGTTGATGGACATATTATATTCCCCTAGTACTTTTAATGGCTTTAAAATAAACGAGAATTTCAAATACGGAAAACTATGTAAAATAAAAAGAAATATTTGATCGTACAGTGTACACAAGTTTATTGCTTCGTAATATTGTAACATCTTGATATTAAAATAAATTCTAAATTTGTTTTTACAACGTTTAGGTTACACTTCAGTAAGTTTGTATTTGGTTTGACGAATGCAAACCAAACAATTAAAATTAATTAGAGATAAATAAAAATAAAGAAGAAAAAACCATAATTATAACATGAAGAATATTCATGGAATTGTTTGTTAGATTTGATTGATATTAATAGGAGTATTAATAAAAATCTTTAATTTTGTCTATTTTTGTATACTTTATTGTATTCACTGACGGCACTTGGCAAAACATGATTAATAATTTAATTGAAATAAACACTTGTTATTGTTTTGCAAACAGTATATTTGTTAAGTTTAATATAAATAACTAAAATTTATTATAAAAAATTAATTATAAAATTTAAATTAACCTTAACCGCTCAATCGATTTCGGTTGTTACACCACCTACGGGAGCTTATGAACTACTAAAGCATTAGTAGTTCATAAACTCCCGTAGATGGTGTAACAACCGAAATCGATTGAGCGGTTAAGGTTAATTTAAATTTAATAATTAATTTTTTATAATAAATTTTAGTTATATATATTAAACTTAACAAATATACTGTTTGCAAAACAATAACAAGTGTTTATTTCAATTAAATTATTGTCTCTTTTTGCTTTATATGTTACTGACTTTTGTCGAGACCCAAAGAAAGAAAAAATTGTGCTGAGTCAATTCTGGGCTTTAATCATCAATCATTTGTTCTAAAAAGATAGCATGGAAAGCGTAGAAAACTACACAGTGGTAACGAGTTTACGACACATCTTGATAGAATACTGAAGCGAGATAGATGGAAAGTGGAATGATTAAAATAATAAAAGTTTTAACTGAGATTTTGGCTTTAATTTTTTTAGAAATTTTTTCTACCATAACAATAAGAAAAAATAACAATTTATTTAATATTTTATTTGTTTTAATATTTATAAAAACAACAATATACTGTTTACTATTTGATATCGTTTTTGTAATTAAATCGACCCATTATTTCCATGATAAATTTGTATTAATAAAAACATAGATAAATATTATTCATCAAAATGTTGTCGATAGACAAATAATTACCAAACAGACACAGACGAATTAATTACGAATTAGACACAGTCGTTTGTTTTGTCTTGTCTTAACTCTTAATATTAAAGTTTTATAATTAGTCCTAAGAGTTTACATAGAACAGAGTATTTAGTATATAGATAGAGCATTGATCTCAAATATGTGACACGCGTGCCAGACTTTGCAGGAACAAAACTAAAATGGGTTTGTCAATAATTCTGCTAGTGGCACATTCGTTTATCATGTCACGAACTGTCCCGTCAATGATTAAAGTCCCAATATAGTTATATAAAGGCTCGTTTCTTCGAGCAAACAATTAGAGTGCCAACATCAAGGAATATTCCACGGGTAAGGCTGAGGGTGCTACTGACTGAATCGTGTTCATCCGACAGCACTTCTAAAATATCACTTTGGTTAGTAATATCTCATTGTTGTTGCCAGTAGTATGTGATATCTCACGTTAACTCGTATTTCAATAGCAGGGACTGGAGTACGCGGGGTTGTGAAAACCGTAAATCAAAAATTTAAAAAAATTACAAGTCAATAAAAACTGATCCCTCCATGCTGGAGACTAATCCATGTGGGATTACTAATGTTTTTGAATGTCAGTACAGTTAGTTTAAAAAAAAACTTTTAAGGGGATATTCTGGTTTAGAAATTTAAAAAAATCGATTATTCTGCATATCTTTAACGTTAAAACCTTTAAGAATATGTCCTTAAAATTTTTAAAAATTAGAATTATTTTCGGAGTTATAGCGATTGTGACGCGCCAACTAAGCCGGTCGGGCGGAGCGAATCAAACAATATACGGCAGACGTCGCCCGACCACCTGAGCGTTTACTAGCTTAAAAATAATAATAATGTGCAATAATTTCAATAATAATGTGCAATTTCAAAATTGTGAGGTTATCGTTACCGGTGACTTCAACGTCCACAACAAATCGTGGTTGGAATTCTCCAAAACGACCGCCGACGACAACAATGGAAGGCAGGCAGAAATATTTGCCGCATCGCACGACCTGACGCAGATTGTAAAAAACCCAACTTTCACTCCTCGTAATGGCGGTGACAATAGTTTTCTCCTAGACCTCTATCTCACATCTATGCCAGATATTACGAGTGTCGATGTCGATAAGGGTAGTATTGGAAATTCTGACCATTATCTAATCACATCAGTTATCAAAACTGATTTACTACAAACTAGAGTTCCCAAACCTCGTAAAATATTTCACTTTTCAAAAATGGACACGATTGGTCTCCGAAGTTTTTTTCAAGGTTTCCCTTTTGTTCGTCATTGTTTTTAAACTGACGATGTAAATGTTTCTGCTCAAAACATTACTGAAACCATTCTATTCGGTATTACCAATTCGTTCCCTTTTCAATAATGAAACCCCAACAAAAATATTTGTTTTTGAAGGCAGCCAAATTGGCTCTTAGAAAGAAACGTAAACTATTTTTAATATTTGGATTCATAAAAAGAATTCTGTTAATCGATCCCAATATTTAAAGGCCAACAAAATATCAAACCAGAGAATTGAAAACGAAAAGGCAGAGATTGACAGGGCGAAAGCGGCAAAACTTTCGAGTATGTCAATTTCTGACAAAAGTTTTTACAGTGCCATTAATTCTTTAAATTCTGGTACTAAATCTTCTATCCCCCCTATCATCGATGGTGACTCAATCGTTACTGACCCTGCTACATTGTTCGCGGAACGCTTTGCTTCAAATTCGACAGTTTTAGAAACTCCTAAAGAAATTCCCCAAATCCAGTCTTTAGGAGTCAATATGAAACAATTACATTTCAAACCCAAAATTGTCGAAAAACTTTTAAGGGGGTTAAACAATAACAAAGCCTCCGGTCTGGACAACATTCCTCCTGTTATTCTAAAAACATTTTCAAAAGAACTTGCACCAACTCTCACCAAAATATTTTATAAATCCTATAAATCTGGTAGTTTTGCATCCAGATGAAAGTTGGCCTGTCCCAAAAAAAGGAACGAAATGTGATATTTCAAATTATAGACCAATAGCCTTACTCCCAGTCCTGTCTAAAATATACGAGCAATATATTAATTCACACATATCCAAATTTTTGGAGGTCAACCATTTGATATCTGACAGCCAATACGGTTTTAGAAACAAAAGATCAACAACCGATCTATTGAACTATGTAGCACATCTTTGGAATAGCATACTTGAGAAAGGTGATGAAACGTACGTAATCGCATTAGACATCTCAAAAGTATTTGATCGAATCTGGCATGCCAACTTGATCAACAAGCTCGTTGCGTACGGTTTTCATCCCGCAGTCATGAAGGTGATTCAAAATTTTCTGTCTAACTGATACATCTCGGTATCTATAGATGGCTTCTCTTCTGAGTCCAAATTAATTAACGCTGGTGTACCCCAAGGCTCAGTTTTATCTCCCACTTTATTCCTACTTTATATCAACGAACTGTTGAAAATCACCAGTAACCCAATAAATAGTTTTGCAGATGATAGTACACTGCACAAGTCATTCGTCCCCCTATCTTCAAAGGGTAAAATGCATAAACGAATAAATCCCGCCCGGAGAGACGCTGCCATAAATGTAAACGAGGATCTAAAAAAAGTCGCCGATTGGGGTGACAAAAATTTGGTCAATTTTAATTCCACCAAAACACAGCTATTGATTGTTTCCAGATCACAGACCGAGGTTCCCAACGATATTTCAATTAATTAATATGTGTGACGACCAAATAGACGAATGTGAAAGCATTCGTTTATTGGGAGTCACAATATCCAATGACTTACTCTGGAACGATCATATAATGGCCATGGCAAAGAGCGCGTCAAAAAAACTCGGCCTCCTCAATAGATGTAAAAAATATTTTACTTCGCATCAATTACTCCACATTTATAAGTCCTATATTCGTCCCTGTATGGAGTATTGTTGTCAAGTTTGGGGCGCTGCATCTGTTACTATCCTAGCTCTTTTGGACTCTGTTCAAAAGCGTGCTATACGAATTGTTAGTGATCGAGATTTAACATTAGATCTTGATTCCCTACAACATTGTCGCACTGTTGCTGATCTCGTTGTTTTTTATAAATATCGTCACCAGCAGTGCTCGGATGAAATCAGGTCCATAATGCCTCAGACATATGTTTTTGCCCGTTTGACTCGTCAATCGGTTTGTGCAGGTGGTCGGACTGTCGAGATTACTCACTGTCATAGTAATAGAATGCAAAGGGATTTCTTTGTACGTACATCGTACAAATGGAATGCTTTGCCCGAATCAATAGTCTCGAGTGCCTTCAATCCACAAAGATTTAAAAAAAAGCGTCCACCTATACCTTAAGACGCATGTTGTTGTGGGACCTGGGTCTTAAAAGGTATCTATGTGTTGTTGTGACACATTTTGTAATTCCTACTACACAACACTTTTTATTAAAATAAAAAATTGACGTTGAAACAAGACAAAAACAGAAACAAAAATAATAATAAATAAGCCTAATAAAATTAAAATCAAACAACTATGAATTTCACATTTAATTTAATTTAATTTATGATTATACTGTTTGAGGGGAGTAATTCTCAAGCTTTTAAGTAAGATAGTTGCTTTTGAAGTGCATTATACTTTTCAATGTTTTAACATTCATCATGATCATAATATTGAAGATCATAGATGTATCTAATTCTAATACAAGAATTGAAAGCCAGGTTAATTCTTCTTTCATTATCATATCCCATATTATAAAACAAAATACATCCATTTAAAAAATGCGGTATAATATAACTCGAGATTTAATTAGGAATCTGTAAAGCTCTAGTGGAGTATATAATTTTAAGGTTCTTAACCAATGTAGTGTAGACTGAACCTTGTTCCAGACAATAGTAATATGGTCGTTCCAGTCAAGATTCTTGTTGAAGATTGCACCCAAATTTCAAGGTGCTATTCAAGTGTTTGGCGGTGTTTGTTGCAGTTCATTGCTGTCGAAGCTGCAATTCATTTTTCACAACCCAGTCAGAAATAGCAGAAAAATCTTGATTAAGAAGCTCAACGTTACGTTCAATGTTATATTTGGATGTATGCAAAAATATAACTTTTAAAATCGTCAGCGTAGAGATGATATTTAGAGTGTACAAGGTGCCTGGGAAGATCTATCAGATAGAGAGACCATTAGGAACCCCCGGTTCTAAAGGTATAAGGTAGTGCAGAAACAATCAGAACTTTTTACCTTTTGGATTCTCTCAGTAAGATATGAAAATATATGCCTGATCAGAAAAACCGAAAAAGACACGTATGTCCTTAGTTTCAAATGCTTGCTGAAATCAAGCAAAGTAAGTAATGAAAAGTTACCTATATCAATTTGCGTTGCAATCGAGTTTACTACTTTTGTTAGTGCTGTTATAGTGCTATGACCACTTCTAAACCCTGACTTTAGAAAGTGAGATACTAAAGGGTCTAAAATGGCTGACCAAGGTTGGCTGAGATATCTTAGGGATAGACACATCACACAACTAAAGCCGATTTCCAAAGATCAGGAAATAGGGAAGAAGAACAAAAAAAAACTCATTATACACATCGCTAGCAACGGCATCAGATTGAATTTTAGAAGAAACCAACACAATTTCATCGAGTGAAAAAGGAATAAATGAGAAAGTTGACTGGAATGTAAAATCGCGGCAGGGTGGTGGTAAAACGATTGGATTTTGTTTTGTATTATTGAGGTGTAGTGTTTATAAAAATTATTAGGCAATATATCAGTCTCCTCATTACGTTATGTTTTTCTATTTTTTTTATCTTACTCTAAAAAATGCCTAATTCGGTTATTGAGGTAGGGAATATACGTATTGACTTATTGAATGCTTCGTAAAGTCCTTTTAATCAGTACCCATGTTTAAAATAATATACTGACAGTTTAGCTTTTAGCTTGGCTACAAATTAATACTCATCATATTTTTAAAGAATTTAATCCTGATTTGATGTTGCTGTAGGTGGAATTATTTTGCTGTGCATTATTTTGAATTGTGATAATGAAAACCGAGACCAGAGACCTTAAAATTAGCATTGCTACTACAAGAGATTTTATCACCCCCCATTACGAGATTAGTAGTAGATGAAATTCTGGCCATATTAGATAACCAGGGTTGCAAGGCGCTTGTATACATGGATCACATAGCCATTGTGGCCAGAGATTGAGAAGACACTATGTAGGGTTTTATAAAGAGCAATCTGAACAATGATGTAATAAAATAGTTTTGTGGAGTAGGAGTATTTGAACAAAGACCAATGGGCACTTAACCAGATTGAATTTCACGTCATTGAAAGTTGTTTAAAAAAAGTGATCTGAAGATAAACTTTCGGAACAAGGGCACCTCCATCTTTTGGAACAGCAAACAGCCGTTAAGGAATATACCATTTCATCCAAACTAATCAAAAAATGTAGAATAGGCTAGGAAGGAAGGGTGCAACATCGCCTTTCGTCTGCCCTGAACAATTTTGTGTCCTGGAAATGGTTCTATTCAAAAAAGGATCAGAAACGAGAATGAGAAGGAATGGTCTGCGACCTGATACAATTCCACGGATCTAGAACAGTCCTAAGAATTAATTAAGGGGTCAAGAAGATCAAATATATGTTCAGAACTGATGATCAACTTCAAAATACTGACAGGTAAACTCATAAGACATTGCAGATTGAGAAAACACCAGGGGTGGAATGGATGAATGTGGATTCTGTCAATTGAAAAAAGAGAAACTAGCTTATCACTTTAGATAATGTGGATCATTGACTCATAAGAGAAGGAAATATCTGTGGACATATTGAGTGGAAGACTTGCATCCATAGTCTGAAAAGTCTAAAGGAGGTAGGATTAGAGAGGCTGGTTTAACTGGGTTACGAGCAGGTACTGATCACCAAGGTGTAGTTAGGCAAAATACAAAAGCTCTTTTAGATCGCATCACAGTAGGTAAAGACAACCACAAAAACTAGAATATAAAATTTACAAAAAGCCAACTACCAGAGACGTCACCATCCATAGCGATTCTTACCATCCTTATCAACAAAAATTAGCAGCTTACAATAGTTTCCTTAATAGGCTTTTATCCATTCCCATGAATTACACTAGAAGAAAATATTTAATTCATAACAAATTGTGGCTGCCATGATGTTTGTACGTACGTACAACGAGAAATTTAGAATAAAGCGAATATGATAAAAAACAACATGGATGAGCAATTTTCTAATATAATAATTTGTAATTGTAAATTATTAGATTTATCTATTATATAGTTTCTCATATAAAGTGGAGTTTCCTACGCGAGATGAAAACCTTTTTCATTGGTGAGCTTTCCAACAAAATTTACTCACGAAAAACTGGAATTTATGCATGATAACTTTTTTTTGTTTTTGACATAATTTCTTCACCTAGTATTCAGGGCTTTAATCGAAACATATGCAAATACAGCGTCACAAAAATTTGTATGACAGTGTTCATTTGGTATCGTTCATATAATTCGTGATATATATTGAAAATTCATATAGAATCATTAACAAGAATTTATTTATTTATTTTTAAATATTCGTTTATTCTAATTCGATAAATAAACAAAATGACAAACTGGTTTTAGTTAAGTAGTATATAAAGATAAGTGTAAAAATTATGAAATCAAGCAAAAAATCGCACAAATTGATAAAAAGCAATCAAACTTAAATGCAGGGTTATACACCAATAACAAACGAAATTTGGGGTTTCTTCTTGTTTTATGTAAATAGAACTACATTTTATTTTGTTACTATGTCGAATCTTAAAATACATTTTCTGAATGTCGATAATGAAGATTTATTATTTTTAAATCATAATTTACATATTACAATGATATTATAGATATAACGACTATAAATAAAGTTTATAGAGAAGGTAAAAGCCTTAGTTTTTGACGTATAATCAAAGCGACTGTAAATTAACGCCATTTTTATTTTATTTTTACGCGGCAGTGAATTAATTTCACATTTTTACGGCGGCAGAAAAAGTCGCCATTTCTTTCCATATTTTTACGATTTTTTTTCAAACAAATTATATAACTATGACAACAAAAAAATAATATATATTTTCATTGGATGATGAAATGTTGAGTTATTGTATAACTATGACAATGAAAATAACAACTATTTTGATTGGATTATGAAATTTTGAATTGAAAGACCTATTTATAAAAAATTAAATGTTTTTTTCTTTTTTGGAAGTAATTATGACAAAAAAAAATTAATTCGGAGCTAGCTAAAGTGACTTTTTGTGTATCGTCTATAATTGTCTATAATTGTCAAACTATAGACTCAACACAAAAAGTACCACTTTAGCTCCTAATTAAATAATATACTATTTTCTAAAATTCCATCACATTTGCTTTTCATTAGTCATAAAATAAAACACAAGAAGAGCTGTAGTAGATTTATAATGGCGGTTAAACGTTAGTGGTCAAGGTCAATGATTGGATTTGTTTTTGTTTAAATGCATGTTTTAGTGGTGTTTGGTGATACAATACAACTAGTATTCCTATCAAACAAAATTGAAAAAAATGATGATATATAGGTTCTAGAAAATAAAAACATATTAACAAAGTAATTAGTTTTTAAAAGATGGAATAAACTTTAACGAGATTAGTGCTTTTAATACCGGTATACCGTGGTGTTTTACGAAACCAGTACCGAATTATTATAACGTTGGTTAGAATTCTCTGAAAGACTTTTTTGATTTTAATTAACACAAATTTGAAAAATGCAAAATAGAAATCGGTGACGTTTGTTAAATTTCTCCCTAAACTTTAGGTTTAGTACATGATGCGACTGTTTTCTATTTGCACATTTTTTCCACCTAAAAATAAACCTGGGCCTCTCACATCTCCTGATATCTATCACAAAGGAATCTTGAAACGGATTCCATCTAGTTTGACATTGTGGTTAAAAAAACTAAACAAAAATTCGTTCAGGATATGTACCACATAGTTAGTATGCCAATCGAGTATTTCTGTCATATATTTTGTCATATACAACGTGAAACGGTGTGCGTAAAGAAAACTATACCACGGTTTTATGTGCCATAGTGGACTGACTTCTCTGTTCCAAATATGATAAAAAATTTACTTTCAAAAACAATCTTACAAAATTTTAACACATGAATGGGTTGAATTCGGATTTTTTCAACCTGCTCTTTTTATGTCTTATGTCCGCTTCATATGGTAAGAAACCGCGATTGGAGAGCAATTGGAGCATGTCGCTGGATAAACGATCACAGATCCCTGATGACTGATCGCTATCCGATACCGCACATTCATAAATTCTGGATGCATTTGTAAGGGTGATTTTTGTCTCTAAAACAGACCTTATTAGAACATACTCTCTCACTCCAGCAGTCAGTTGAGATATTCAGAAGACGGCAATCATAGCATCCGTTTGTTTTTTTCTAATTCTTTTGAATGCCATTTTTCTTACGCAATACCATACCAAGGTTCCAGCGTTACATCAACGAAATCTTTCGAGATTTATACTTTTTATTTGCCCATCTTATGCCATCGTTTTTTTACCATCCAAATAAAGGTTAACTATGTTTAGTGTTAGTTATACTGAATTATAATTAACGTCTCTAAATATCTGAATATACCATGCTAATTAGTTTTAATAATTTACAATGACCACAAGCTTCAGACACGAGCGATTCTTATTATAACTAAAATTACTAACGAACCCCAAAATGTACAAGGTGTAGATAGCACTATCTCGTCCATACGATACTTTAACGGACCCAGTAGAGACTCTCTTCGACTACGATACTATCATCACAAAACAAAAATGAAGAAGCAGACTTCAAAACGGAATTTCAAACATTATTTTCTGGTTCCATAGGTCACGCTAGTTCACAGATGAAATAAATGCTTATCAAACTTTCAAGTTACGATATAGAATGCGAAACATCAACAAATAACAATCGCTCATGCATCGGTAGGGCTGGTTCGCAACACAATTTTCAAAACTCTACACAAGTTGTCACATACTATTGTCAGAACTGTAAATTGATCTTAAATCGTTATTTTTGGTCTAATATAAACAAAGATTTACCATTGGACTAAATCGTATTTCTCTTGGCAACGCACTTGACAAAAGTCTTACTGGACATTTCGAAAATCCACAAAATCGTTTCCAACAAATTCAAGGAAGATGTAGTAAAACCTCTTGCTTCTTTTATAATGCATGTTCCAATACTTTAACTTCTGGTGATCAATTCACTTAATAAGATCGCCATGTAATAAATTGACATCATAAAATCTTACGCCACTTTTCTGAAATGAATCCAGATCTTTCATTTTTAAGTGAACCAAGCTCATATACCAAAGTTTCATCAAGATCCCATGTGTTTTTGTCAACCAACCACCCGACCCCTCACTCCTCTTCACCCATTTAGGTTGAGGATAGTCCAAAACAAACGATAAATAAAACTTAGCGTATGCAAGATTTTTCTTTTTTCAATAAATTGCAATACTTCATACAATATTCAATTGTGGTAAAGTAAAAAGGAATTCATAACACTGCGAACTATAACCATTTAGAAGTAAACCTTTGACAATATAAATCTGTGCAAAGCATGGTTTTGCATGCTTATGCAACACACCAAATTATTCAATTATTGGTTAGGTATGTTTTGGTTTTCACTAAAAGAAATAAGCATATCAGATGAGACAATTTTAATCCATTGCCAATTTAACGAACCAAACCATCAACCATTTTCATTGAACAATCAAATGAGATGCATATGAAGCATGATGCCCATGTTGAAGGGGCGTGTTAATTTTAAAAATAAACAAATTTAGTAAAATTTGATAATTTGGCATAACAAAAACAAACCGGAAAGATTATTTGAAAACTTAAGCATTCAACTGCAGGTAGGCCATCTTTAGTTTTAAAAAGCTTTTATCTCTCAAACAAGATAACCTAAATATTTAGCATAAAATTTTAGATCAAAAATTAAAACAAATCTAGGCTTATGCAAATTAAAATCGTAAACTAATACTTTGATTTCAAACATGGAAGGTGAACATGGCAATAATTTTTAAAATAGTAAGTCCAATTCTTTGTGTATTAAAAATCAAGGAGGATTATCAAATATAAGCTTCCAGTTTTAGAATTAAGTCAAACAAAACGGCTTAAATCAATTTATTTTTAATTTAAACGTGTATTGTTGTTAGTCCCAGTAAACTAAACCTTACACTTATTAACAGAAAACAGAATATCTTGCGAAAACATGTAACTTGTTGATTGTTTCGTTTTATATAATAGGTTATTTGTAGTTATGAGAAAATTGGCATTACAAATTTTTTTTTTAAATTGTTTTATGTTCGGTGATGAGCAATTAATATACAAGGTTATTATTTTTAAAAGGAAAATTATTCGGAAAATTGTTTTTTCTACGATAGCATATAAAAAAGTATTTTCGTGCAGGCTTGTGCTATCTGACTTCTTTTTTTAAGAATGGATAATTAAACAATAAATATTAAATTCTATCTTATAATAAAATATGACATAGATCAATATTTCATGAAAAGATTGAGAACGATAAGATAAAACGAAAATTTTAAAAAAATTTAAGAAACAAATCAAAAAGGTTATTGCCAATAATCCAGCTAGTAGTATATATTCCATGCGTATATGTGGAACATGATTTACGTTTTCCGAACCATTGGATGCCCAAAAGTTACTCCTAGATGTGGCAAAACAAGCAAATACGTTATTATAGTTTTAGATATTTAATATCAGCGAAAAAAATTATTTGGTGTATTCAGTTTACAATATAGGTTTTGTTTTACAATTAGTATAATTCATAATACGTTTTCAAAGATTGACAAAGCACTGAAAAAAAAATTTAAGGGTCTTTGGTATATTCATGAAAACTAGGTAGCCTAATGCGATTGATGTGAAACACAAGTCAAATCGACCACAGCTTTTTTGCATGTACATAAATTCGAGTGCATTGCATGTACATAAATTCCCAAAGCGCAAATTTGTGTTGTTCTGGAACCGTTTAAGCATTTGTAAATTTTGGCGTAATATGTTATGCAAGTGGGATAAGGAACCTGTGTGAAAACGAAATGCAAAATTTGTTCGGGTTTAGCTATTTTCTTCACTTATGTATCGACATAAAATGTGGAGGTCCACACTAAAACGTTACATTTCCAATTAGCTTAGAAAATAAGTTATGTACGTAGATTGGTTCCAATTACTGAATTATATCGAAAATTCGACTGAAATTACAACAAAATGCGTTAAATTTCGTAAAATACCGCTATGACATCGACGAGTTGCACTAAAAGGTAATATTTTTTCTGGCTAATAATACATGCTCTTAGTCACAAAAAATAGTAATATTTTCTACCATATTTTTACGTACTTTGCCATTATCGCTAACAAACAACACGGATATATTTTTATTTTAGTTTTAAACCCATATATAGTTATTTTTAAAATACTCTTAAAATACAAATAATTTTTGAAAATAATGTAACGACGGACTATTTTCAATTTCTACTCTAAAATAATAGTATTCGTATTCAAAGAAATTCGCTAATAATTTATTTTCTTCAATTGTAATAAGCGTAGGGACATTTGTTTGTACTACTGTTTTTTTTTGTTTCAATTAATGATACATTGAAAAACATGTTTTGCATAAATGATTGTTTGTATTAGTGGAAATTGCTTGTTACAATAATGGAGTGGGAAACAGAAAACCTATAATATGTGTATATAAGCGATCAAATTGTTTGGATCGGGGTTTTAGTATATAAATTTCAATCAGTTGTGATTAGTACGTAATTAAAATTAAAACAAATATATTAATTATGTAAATTTAATTGTGAAAAAAATGTAAATTTTTCTTATAGAAAATTTCTTGTTTTAATTGTGATATCGAAGTTTTTTTATTTATTTGTTTTGATGTAATGAGTTTAAGTGAAAATGTTTGATAAATCAATTAATAAATAAAATGAAAATGAAAAATGAATTTAAAACAAAAAAATCACAAGTTTAAATACAAAAACGTGAAAATAGTTATTCAGGTGAAGGAATAACGAAACCGTTTAACACACTTTTATACCCAACGGTTACGATGACGCTTCATTCCAAGCCGTTACATGTTGAATGCAAATACATATTCATAAATTTAATGTCAATCAACAAGCAACTAAAAAAGGTTTATGATATTGCTGAGCTTCGAAATACAAATGGTTATTGGCGTGTGGATAAATTCGATCAAACTATGAGGGATATCTTTCAAATTGAAAGATCTAGTTTAGTTTTATCATTTCTTTATGCTTTTAATAAAATTACGTTTAGTAAAATGAATTCCAGCCTACAATCAACATTTGTTCCACAAGAGACAGGACTGGCTTTGGGAAGAAGACAACATTCAAGAAATAAATTTATGTAAGCCTTTTTGTATTTTGATTTATATAATTTTGGTGATTTATTTTTATACTGCTAAATTATTTTCTCTGTTAGCTAATTAATAGTCTCATTACATTATTCTATAAATAAGAGATTTGCAAGTAAAAGTCCAATTTCGTAACAATAATTAACTTTGTAGTTAGAAATATCTTTTCCAAAAACAAACAGTGAAATCTCGCTTAACGAGCACCTTTTTGACATACCAACACGAGCTCGCAGAAAAACACAATGTAAATGAACACGCTTCCAGAAACCCTAAGTGATGTGAAAATTATGCAACTAAATTGCAACGGTCTCACTAACAAGATCGACGTTATCATAAATTATATGGGCAATAACAATATTCTAGTCACGGTTCTTCAAAAAAAACAAATTAAATGTTAGATCTTAGATTAGTGGTAATTACTGTGCTTATAAAATGATAAGGCAGGATAGAGTGAAGGAAAAAGGTGGTGGACTTGCCTTTGTCAGTGTCAATGACAAAACAGTTATCTACCATACAACCACCTTACCAGCAGTTCCTGGAACTGATAAACACCTAGAATAACAAGGCATTATAATAAAATCCGGCAATACCTCGTTAAGCGGTACAGTTCTACAATGATGGTCCCACCAAAACGCTACATTACCAAGTTTTTGCACCAAAACGTAACATTTCTTTTTTATACATATAATTATCATGTCTTTAGAAGCATAATTTTCAGATTATGACTGACTTAATTTATTTATGCTTACACAAGGATTGTTTTTCCCCTTTGTGAAATAGAGCTTGCTTTAGACATTAATAATGTAATCACATTTTCTCAAATTGTGTAAAATCATTTATAATGGAAATGTAACGTTTTGGTGTGGACCTCCTCGAATGTTGAAGGAAGCTAAAATCATTAAAAACTTAAAACGCTACCAGACAAACAGTTGGCATTCTATCTCGAGGAGAAAAAAAGTTTCTTGATTCGAAAAGTTTAACTTTATTAGGAATAACTAAATCATATATTTTTTGGTAAGTAGATCATCTCAAACATGAAGCCAAATTTATTTCTTTATTTAAAAATTCTAATATCGATCATTACCTGTATACCGGTTTTGTTTAAGTTTAATGCCGTTATACCGGTATCGAAATTGTGAAAAATGATTTACGAGATTACAAAAACCCGCGGAATATGTGTCGGTTAATAATAGATTAAGCAAAAAATCTTTAAAAGCAAAATAAGTTGATAAATTTGGTGAGTACACAGCGCAAGATCACGCCAGTTTCTAGAGGCCGTTAAAGCGATTAAAAATTATTATAGCATAAAATTATAGTTAAAAAACTAAAGCATAATTTTTGATTGACTGAAACTTTTTATAATTATGCAAATAAAAATCGGAAACTATAACTTTGATCTCAAGCTGTAAGGTTAGAACGACAATGATTTTTAAAATTGTAAGGTCGATTCTCGTGTATATAAAAATCAAAGATGATTATCGATTATAAGGTTTCAGTTTTAGATTTAGCTATAAAAACGTTTAAACCGTTTTGTTTATGACAAACAAAATACGTATATTGTTAGAAATTCGAGTAAGACTTACACTTAACAGTAAAATATTTATTATTTAGTCAAAACATTAAACTCAACAAATATTATGTAAATAATATAATATAGTCAGTAAATTGTAATTCAAGCTATAATAATACCTAAACTGAAACATAATTGTGATTGATTAATGTTAATGAAATTTGATATGATTGTTTTGTTTCATTTAATCGGTTATTTGTTGTTGTGGAAAATTGGCATAGACTCTTTTTAAAAAAATCTTTTATGTTTGTTGCTGAACAATTAATACATCAAGTAGTAGGAAAATAAGCATAAGTATTTCTTTAATAATAATTTTTAGAAAATTACCGATATTGAAAAGAATAAATATAGAAATGTTCGATATATGTAAAAACGACAAAAATTCGACATTAATCTAAAATTACTAATTATATAATTTACACTGCTTGCCGTTGGCACTTGGCGTAAGTATTCAAATAACATTATGTATCATTTGGAGGGTTTTGTGTGAGCAATTAAGCTTAAGTACATATTGGAAATCACTTGAAATTTGCAATTCGAAATAACTTTTCATTTTCTCTAAAATTCCTTGAAAAATTTTTTTTTGTGTTTCGTGCCAGGATTCGAACTCACACTCATCACAGACACATGTTCAAATCCCGTGTGTCTTACACAACTTAGCCACAGCGGCGATGACGAACCATATTTAAGTTTTCATGCTCAGATAATTTCTAAATTGAAACTTCATCATTTTTCATATTTGCAAGTTGAATCTTCCATCTATGATTACATTTTGAAAATTGCGTTTCTTTGGGATTTTTCTACTAAATTTCTAGAAATTACGATGTATGAATTCATAGGATGAGATAATAGTTCGTCAACATTCTAATCAACATCTTAAGTCAACATTCTAATCAACATCCTAAGTCACGAGTGTAAAGTCATTATTGATTGTTGTCAATCAATGCGAAACTTAATATCTGATGCAAGGTCAATTTGTTGCTATATTTTTGGTTAGGAAATAAAGACAACTTTAGGGGAATTTTTAATTTGGAGGGTTTTGTGTGAGCAATTAAGCTTAAGTACATATTGGAAATCACTTGAAATTTGCAATTCGATATAGCTTTTCATTTTCTCTAAAATTCCTTTAGAACAATTTTTTTATAGTGTAATGTACTTATAGACTCCATAGATTTCAAATATTGAACTATTGTAGGGACTTTTGTTCCATCTGGAGTCAATCAGCAAAGAAATAGAATGAAAGGAAAACGGTTAAGTAAACTTTTATTTCTGCAAAGTCTGCCTAAAGAACAGACCGAACAGAAGAACTTATTTTTTCGTTTGTTTGTTATTTGGATTAATTTTAGCTTTGATATTCTTTTTATTTTTCTTATAATATTATAATGAACAGTCCGAAACTTTTATTCAATATTTCTATTTGTACTTTTTATTTCATTTAAAAGCTATGTCTCAGCTCACTCATACAATTCCCTGTCAGACTCCATAGAAAAAATTCTTGATATGTCGCCTAAAGCTGAAATAGTCGTAGCGGGTGATTTTAATGTTTCAAATAACGCACAGCACGCACCCTCATTCTGCTCCTCGGAACGGAAGATCTCAACTTGCTCACTCAGCAAATTGATACACCAATCCGCATTTCTGACATTAGCAGCCACACACCCCATCTTTTGGATTTATTCCCTTCTACTCACCCCGAAATATAGAATAATGGTCGATCTGCCTATTGGCTCATCTGATCACTGCCTGGTGAGGGCAGAATTCAAAACAAAGCCATCTGCAATAAATAATACTCCACATCCACGAACTTTATGGCATTATAGGAATATGAACTGTCGTGTTATGAACGACTTTTTGACCAATCTCAACTGGACTAGTTTATCTGCAGATAAGAACGCAGATTCAATTGCGCTGAGAATGGCATCCGCCATTCGACTGCCTATATGGAATGTTTCATTCCATCATCCATTCAAAAATTGAAGACCGCAAACACCTTATGGTTTAATAAAACCTGCCGGTTAGCAATTGGCTCTAAACATAGACCTCATGTACAATTTCAACAAACACCTAACCATTGTGAACTTCTGATAGCCGCCCGTAAAAATGCTAAAAATTCCATAAACAATGCCAAACGATTAGAAGACCTGAAAACCCGTTACAAAATCAGAAAAATCCTGAACGGTAATAATAACCCCAAATCTTTCTGGTCATTTGCTAGCTCGGTACAAAGAAATTTCATGAAAAAAACAAAAAGGCATCACAAGTGCCTCCTTTTAAATTACAAAATATAATTCATTCACATCTGAAAAAAGTCTGATCTTTTAGCGTCTCCTTTTGCAGCCGCCTCACAATTGCCAACTTCAAATCAGCTGCCGCCTTCAGTTCTAACTTCTAATAGGTTAATACATACTCTTTGAAACAGGTCTTTTTTCGCACCCGAGTTGTATCAAAGGTTCCTAAAGAACTAAGTGTAAACAAGTCAGCGGTTCCAGGCGGTATACCAGCCATCGTACGTAGAAACTATCATCCCTCTTTAGAAAAACCACTATGTACACTATTCCATTTTTCTACGACAACTCGCACTTTTCTTTCGCCTTGGAAAACCGCTATTGTCCACCCGAAAAAAAGGAAATAAGACCGATCCACTATATACCGATTGCTATTGTTTCCACACTCTCCAAAGTAATGGAGTCAAGAGCAAATGTTCATCTACTGAACTATTTAGAGGATTGCAGTATACTATCGGTTCGCCAATATTGATTTCGAAGAAGCAGATTGATGATTTATTGATGTATTTGGCTGACTTATGGAACCATAATATTATTAATAAAGGTGAAACGCAAATAGTCGCTTTAGATATCTCTGCAGGCTTTGACCGTGTTTGGCATTCACTGTTTGCTAAACCAACGACATTGGGTATTGCGCTAGCTCCTCTCCTGGATTAAAAGCTTTCTCAAGAACCGAAAAATTCAGATAGTTGTCGATGGTGCAACCTCTTATTTCTATATTCTTGACGCTGGTGGTCCCCAAGGATTCGTTCTTCCTGCCACCCTAAACTTGATTTTCATAAACGATCTTTTACTATCCACTCTTAATCCAGTCCATTCGTACGCGGATGATAGTAGTTTATTGTCTGGGTATAATTTTCACAACCGTGCTCCATCAATTCAATCATAGTCGCTTCAAAACGAGATGAAATGATGCCTTCTTTGTCCAGGACATCAATAATCTCCTTAAATAGGGAAAGCTGAACTAGTCGAGTTCAATACAGCATAGAGGGTTACCCAATTAAAAACTCTATCTGCTCACATACTCGGTCTAGAAATAGCTTTTCAACTTTCTTGTGAAAACCATATTTATTCAACTCCAAAAATGCAGCTAAATGTTTAGATTACCTAAAAAGAAGCAAATCTTCTTTACTCTTTCTGAATTACATGTTTGGGCGAGAGCTGCAAAAACTTATTTAGTCGCATTAGATAAATTTAAACGCCGGGGATACAAGTTAATCGACGATGCTAATTTAACATTTTCTCTGGATACCCTCGACCATAGACTCAATATCGGGGCTCTATGTGTATTTTACAAATACTACTATGGTAAGTGTTCAACTGAGATAAAAGCTCTATGAATGTCTAAACGACGCCAGTTCTCTCGCACTACTCGTCTAGCAATAAACACCCATAAGCGCTCGCTTGAAACATTCTTTGGCTAAACATGGCAATATGTCTCGTTTTTTCCCACGAACGACCTCTTTAAGGAATTTTCTGGAATCCACTGTTTTTCCGCTTAGCTACAACCTACAAAAATTTAAGCTTAACATAAAGAATTTTAAGAAATTTAAGCTTAACATAAAGTTTCACCATCCCACTTACACATTTCTATCCTTTCCCTCTACCATCCCCTTTCATATCTTGATCCTTCACTTTGCAGTGTTCTCCATCTTACTTACTGTTATGCCTGTATTATGAGTCTATGTTCGCGTATACCGTTCCGAAAAAAGAAAACGAACTTTTTTCGTTCAATTTGAAAAAAAATTATCAAACTATTGTGGAAAGTATTCGATGTTGGAAGAACATAGATGTTTTTAAGCGATGTATCGAAAAACATCGATGCAGGATCCCGATATTTTACATCGAATAAAAACATCGATGTATTTTTTAAGTGGACAACCCTAGCTTCGAGTGGTAGTTACCAAGCCGAACCACATGTAGTGGATTCCGAATAACCCGTACAATCTGATCGCTAACAAAACAGCCCCTAAAAAATCAATGACGATTGACGGTTCCCTAACCAAACACTCAGTGATCATGATGTTAAACATATCGTCTACAAGAATTTGTCAGGTTGGAGGCCTAGGGCAAGTAACTCAGTGGATAACGGTGTATCTGGCTTACGGTATACCTGATACCCTTCGGAATGACCTAGTCTTATCTTAATAATACAGAGGCTCTTATTTTCTTCGCAACTCAAAGGAATCAACTGTTAAAAAACAACAAGAAAACAACTTGTTAAAATAAACAATCATTTTAAAAGTAAATATGAACTATTGGTTTTTATACATAAAATTAAAATTGGATGCTTAATTGATGCTTGGTATTAATCAAGTTAATGAGATACATCAGCATGACACAAGATCAAATTTTTATGTAGCTTCGATGAAAACAAATCGTGGAATGGGTAATGTTTATTATAAGGGATTTAATAAATACAACAAACTTCCATCACAACTAAAGCAAGTCTCCGATTTACCAAAATTTAAGGAATTGATAAACAATTATTTTTTTGTTAATTTTGTCTAAATTATATTAGAATAATTAATTAATTAGAACAAGTATGTATAAGAAATTAAGTAAGAAATTGAATAGCATAAAAAATTAAGTAATAAATTAAGTAACAAATTTAGAGTTAGATATAAAAGAAAATGTCCATGAAAACAAATTATAAATTTGAATAATAGACTGCCAAATCAGTTGTTTTTACGGTTACAAGGCATTCATTAAATAAATCGGGGGGCGGGGGGTAATAAAAAGATCTACAACCTTTGCACGCACCATTTTTACCCTAACCTCAAAATTTTTTGAAAAATGCGAAAAACCGATTTTTTTCTTTTTTTCTTTGACAAAAAAAATTTTATGAAGCTCAAACGTTGGCAAAAGATACTTCTATTTATTGCAAATTGGCAGCAATATTTGCGAAGGGAAATATTTAGACGTTGTTGTTAAATTTAATTAAAAAAAAAAAACAAATTGTTAACTGTGATACCTCTTAAAACTACGCCTCTTACAGAGTTCTGTTTTGGCTCACTTACTCGTTGTTACGTCTACTTTTGATAAGTGGTAAAAAAAAAAGGTATACTGCTAAGGAAAAATGGCGGGAAAATTGAAAAACCGAAAAAATCGCTTTTTTTCGTGGTAATTTGCATATTTATCGTTGAATAATTGTTACTAATTAATAAAATCATTTTAATTTTTTTATGATTACGTAAGCGACGATCATTCGGAAATGCATTTATGAATAATTATATGCTTTCGTTTTCGAACTTGATAAAAATTGTTCGAAGAAATAATCAACAATTAGTAGTCGTACTAAAAATCTTTAAAATTAATTCCATGTATCTTTAAAGAGCAATTCCAGGTCACCGCAACATCGATGTTCCTGACCCCCTCTGATTTCGATAACATTTCATATACAGATAGCCAATGAAAAAATAAAAATACCATTTCTTTCAAAAAATTAAATCGCTCTAGGGATGACACAGGGTGGCGGCAAAGTTTTAGGGGTTTACGAAACATGAGTATCTTTGAATATCGATTGCTAACGATTGACTAAACCGATTTAAGTCATTTATAGCTCATTGGAAAGGTAATTGATAGGACTTATTAAAAAAAACCTAAAATTTTTTTAATAATTTTTTAAAAGTGTGTTAAACTTAAAAAAAAATTTCAAAGATGGCGCTGTTGGTACCCTCACTTTTACCACTTTTTTTTCAGAAAAAAATGTATATTAGTTCGTCATCTAAAACGAAAGTTTCCCAAGTACATAATTTTTCGTTTTAAAAATAAAATTTTTACAAAATTTTCATTTTCGTTTTTTTTTTCAATTTTTTTTTTGGCCAATGCAGTGAATCATCTATTTAACTCAACCCACCGGAATTCTTGTTTTATAATAATTTAATGACCATTTAATTATTTTAAGAATACAAATTAAGTATTTGAGGGTGTGAATGCTTTTTAACTAATTTATCTTTCATCCATTTATACCTGTTCAAAATTAATTATAAATACATTTACCTGAAATATGTTAAAACTCATTCAAAGAAGTAAATAGTGGAGAAAAGTCCAATGCTAGAACAAATGCTGTTGCGATGACGTGGTATTGCTCTATATCAAGAACACGAATATTAGCCTCTTTGTTAATTTGGAATATTTTAGAGTAAGGATAGAACTGTTTTTACAAAAAAAAAATTAATTAAATTCCAATTGATCTTCAACCCAAGCGCCATCTTTAAAAAAGTTTTTTTAATATTTTAATTTTAAAATTAATTACAAAAACAAATAATTAATTTTTTTTCAAACGATTAACTAATCACCTATTAAACAAAAAAAAGTTTGATAAAATTGCTAAAGCCGTTTTTGAGCAATTTGATTTCAAAGGTACATCGAATTGGCAGAATTTTCATTTTTCTAAAATATTTAATACTTATTTTAGTTTATAATATATGATAATTAATATATGATATGTTTTAATTTAATATGAATTTTTTATTATAATTGAAAAGAAAATTCACTATCTATTTGATAAATTTCAGCAAAATCTGCAACTGGCATATTTTTGCTAGCAAATATTCGAATGGGTTTTGATCGTCGAACAAAACGTCTGTCTGTAATTTGAGCATGTTTTGGGTAAAAGATTAAACCTTCAGAAAACCCCAAAAAGCCTTATTTAGTACCTTCTTTAAGCCTCATTTAGTACCTTCTAAAACCAAAAAAAGCTTAATAGAATCAGTAAACTTGGTTTTAGTGTATGGCACAAAGTACAAAAAAAATCAAACTATATTCAAATGTCTTTTTCTCAAAAACCAAAAATAACGATTGTCCTTAGGTTTAGTATGTTTTGAGTAAATAACAAATCTGTAAAATATAAAAAACATGAACGAAAACGAAAAGGTACTTTTTGGGATCGCCATGTTTGAAGAATAAAATTTACTTTTTTGTTACTTAAATAAACTAAAAGTAACGAAAGTATATAATTATTCATAAATGTTTTTCCAAATGATCGTCGTTTACGTAATCATAAAAAATTTAAATGATTTCATTAATTAATAACGATTATTCAACGATAAATATGCAAATTACCACGAAAAAATCGATTTTTTCGGATTTTTCAATTTTCCCGCCGTTTTTTCCTTAGCAGTATACCTTTTTTTACGACTTATCAAAAGTAGAAGAAACCACGACTTACTCGTTAAGCCAAAACAGAACTCTGTAGGAGGCGTAGTTTTAAGAGGAATCGCAGTTATAAATTTGTTTTTTTTTTAAATTAAATTTAACAACAACGTCTAAATATTTCCCTCCGAAAATATTACTGCCTTTTTGCAATAAATAGAAGTATCTTTTGCCAACGTTTGAGCTTCATAAAACTTTTTTTTGTCAAAGAAAAAAAGAAAAAATCGGTTTTTCACATTTTTTTCGAAAAATTTTGAGGTTAGGGTAAAAATGGAGCGTACAAAAAATGTAGATCTTTTTATTCCCTACAACTTTTACCTATAACTCTTTTTGATAGGATGCACGGTTTAGCCAGGAATCATGAAAAACTGTTTTCAACCCCTAAAAACTCTCCCCATTTTCCCCCGGATAGCAGCTGTCGATTCGGTTCGATTTATGTTTCCCCCTTTTACAACTTTTACAATATCCCGCTGTCAGTTTACTGTAAGGAATTATTTTTTTTTCCTAATTTTTTCTCCTATTATTACTGGCCTATCTTTGTAAAAGTACAATTTTATCTCTCTGCAGAAGTTTATTACAAAACTAACACGAAACCTAAATACGTTGCCGGAAAATTGTAACAGATCATAAATAAACATAATTTAGTGAAAAGATGATACACTCAGCCAACTACTCAAAAACCTCTCCATTTAGTGTTCAGCAAATTCAACTTTTCCAAAACAAACCACCCATTATCTACCAATTTCATGTTCACCTACTCAAAAACCTCTCCATTTAGCGTTCAGCAATTTCTACTTTTCATTAACATTTCATGTTATATATAAAAATAATTAATATAATTTTTTTCGAAATAAGTGTAGCCTGATTGAATTGATTTTCAAAAATTATAACATAATCAAAACTTTTCCAAGATTCCAAAAGAAAAATTATGACAAAATTAAAAATTACAACTTTCTTTAAAATTCTAAAAAAATTCAAGAGAATATTTATAATATTCTGAATATTTCAAAATCAAAGAATATTATATTTCAAAATCAAAAATTCAAACTTTTTACAAAATTGCAAAAATTTTTAAAAATTATAATAAAATCAAAAATTTAAATTCCTAAAATTAAAATAAAATCAAAAATTCAAACTTTTCAAAATTCTAAAACTATTAAAAAAATTGAAACTTTTTTCAAAATTCCAAAAATGTTGTAAAAATTATAACAAAATCAAAAATTCACTTTCTAAAAATTTTAAAATATTCCAAAAATTATAACAAAATCAAAAATTGAAACTTTTTTCAAAATTTCAAAAATATTGCAAACATTATAACAAAATCAAAAATTCAAACTTTCTAAAATTCTAAAAATATTCCAAAAATGAATTCAAAATGAAAGATTGAAATTTGAAAATTCCAAAAATATTGCAAAAATTATAACAATCAGAAATTCAAACTTCTTTTCCAACTGTTCCTGTTATTCGGAAGTCGTGGAATCTGGAATCACACAAAAAACTACTTAAGAAACATCTCCCTACATAATTACAATTTTTACTACAAAACGACATTTAATCTGCAACAACTGGATATTTTCCAACTTCCATTCCATTCAGTATGTGTGATGATGAACCAATTGGTGAATATAAAAACATTCGTTTATTGGGTGTCACAGTTTCAAATGACCTACTCTGGAACGATCATGAAATGGCGATGGCAAAAAGCGCGTCTAGAAAACTCGGCCTCCTAAATAGATGCAAAAATTTTTTCACTCCATACCAATTGCTCCATATTTATAAGTCCTATATTTGTCCCTGTATGGAGTACTGTTGTCAAGTTTGGGGTGCTGCTTCTGTTTAAATCTTGGCCCTCTTGGCCTCTGTTCAAAAGCGGGCTATACGAATTGTGGGTGATCTGATCGAGATTTGACATGAAAACTTTATTCCCCACAACATCGTCGCACTGTTGCTGACCTCGTTGTTTTTTTACAAATATCGCCATCAACAGTGTTCAGATGAAATCAGCCTCAAACTTATTCTTACCCCCGTTTCACTCGGCAATCGGCTAGCGCAAGCAGTCAAACGGTGGAGATCCCGCGCTGTCATACTGGCAGATCGCAGAAAGACTTCTTTGCCCGAACTGCATACAAATGGAATAGTTTGCCGGAATCCATAGTCTCAGGTGGTTTCCATCTGTAGAGGTTTAATAAAAGGTTGTGGGACCTAGGTCGTAGAAGGTATTTATGTGTTGTTGTGACACATATTGTAAACCCTATAACATAACACTTTTTATTTTTAAAAAAAAAGCTGTTCCTATAAGTTGGGAGGTTAAGTCTATGTTAAGGGCGTAACCAAAACCTTTGCACAACAATAGCTGAGCCGTCATCATTCATCAACAGCCCCTCTTCCTCTAGAGTCTAGACTCTAGATGATGTTTTATTTGCATCCAAAGACACTGTGAGCTGGGTACTGGATTAGAACATCGTTCTGATTCAAGAGGGGTATCTTAAACTCAATAGCCTGGTTAAGAACTTCAAATCATAAACTTCACTATGTGAGGCACAAAGGTAAGGTAAAAGCTTGAATTTTTCTACATAAGAATATAACTTAAATATTTTCTTATTACCCAATTGACAATGATATGGTTACCATCAACATGGAGATGAACCAAAACTCACTTTGGCAGGTCATTTCGTATATGACGTATGATTGCCAAGATCCACGCCCCTCAAAAATTATAGCTACAGTGGTAACGAACGCTCAGAAAATAAGCAAGGGAATGGTCATATGCTAATCTAACGGCTAAGTTTAATAAGTCTCTTAAAATTGTTTCCACTATATAAACCTAGACGAAAGAATACCTCTAATTTCTTTTAAGACTTCCAGAAGACTTCTAGTTTCAGGAAAATCCAATCTTGTAACTAAACTAACAATGCCAGACTATCTGGCTAAATCGGATGATACCTAGACTACTAGTTCTTAAGGGTGTCCAAAAATTAATGCAAGATTGCTCAGCTGGCACATACGTACTCTTTTGTTGTATCGTGTAACGCTTCATGTTACTTACGCCTAAACTCTCATTTGTCAAATTATTTCTTTTCAGGATTGCCGCCATTTGACTGCAAAATTGGTGGCAAAATCTTGTGTTAATTTTAGGATACCTTTTAGTATCCAACGATTAATAGATACAAGCAATGAAATAAATTTCAGTTCCCGAAAGACATTAGCGAGAAGGTGTATTGAACATTAGCACCAGTATCAGTAAGCACCTGACAGTGACCTGTTGTAAAAGAAAAAAAAAACACTTTATCTAACAATTACCGACCGATCCTCAATCTTATAATTTACTATATTATATAAATACTAAAATTAAAATATTTTTAGCTTGTTTTTGTTTATCAAACTAAGTTGTTTTTGTAAACAATCATCTATGGGTGTGGAATGTGTACTTGAAATATGAACAAATTTTAATGAAATCATATTGTTGTTGCGGTTATCAAGTGATGATTGAAATTGAAACGAAGTATCAAGTACATACTCGATAAATTTCATAATTTATAGATCGATATTTTTGTTTGATAAGTTTTAGTTCTTAATTCTTATACAGACTGATATTACGATTTTTAAATATCAACACGGTTACCACAAAATAAAGAAATTTAATTTATTTAAATTTTATTGTTTATAATACTAATAAGGTTAAAACCAACAGTAAATATTATTATATTACTTTAGCCATAATTTGAGTAAATAATTATTTTGTTCTATTTAACTTGTTTCATACAAAATTAAAGTTTTTTAGTATATAATTATTATGTAATCAGTACGGTGATTTCCTTACCAACAAATTATTTTATTATCATTTAAAATAGAAATTATCACGTTGCTAAATTTTATTTTGGAGTTTGTGATGTTATTTTTTTTAGGTAGAAGTAACTTGATCCTGGTAGAGTAAGAGAAGTAGAAGCAGGCTAAGAGAAGTTGTTTCAAATCCTTCTTTGATGAAATGTTTGAAATGCTTATAGCAGGTAGGTTGCATAAGATGCATATTAAAAATACGATGATGCCGTTAACCAAAAAATAAATTTTTAATGAAGCTAGAGCTCGCTACATGCCAGCCAGCAGAATTCAAAATATTAACACAAACTTTCCACCGAAAGCGTCTGCGCTTGCCACCCAAAATAATGACATTCGCAAGCCAAATCTAGCTGACTTTAGAATCCAGGAACTTAATAAGCAAATTAATAGATTAGTAACAGAACACAAAATAAATAAATGGAAAGAACTAGTAAGTAAATCAAGCCTTGGCACAAGCAAAAGGCTTTGGAAGATAATTAAGGGCTTTTATTATCCCCGACAACCTGCAAATACCTCCATGATCTCCTTCAATGGTTTTTCGACTGAAAATCATTAAATGTGCGAAACAAAATTTAACATACAGTTTCTAGAAAAGCTAGGTAAACAGGAGAAGGACAAAGAAAAGTAGATCAGTGTTTGCAAACTTAATGCTGATAACTTAGAGAATATCCTCTTTTCCAAACAAGAGGTTGCGTATCGCATATGAAACATTAAGCCGTAAATACCTATTCGACCCTATAGCAACGCAGACATCACGCTCCAAAGCAATTGACCCAAGGGATTGAACTACCTCATAACTTCCCCAATATATCACGAAATACTTTACCGATACCAAACATTTGAAAAACGACCAGAATCAACCTCATTTTAAAATCCAGGCAACCTGAAGAAAAGGGAAAATCATGTAAACCGATTTCAATCCTTCCATCGGTTGCCAAACTGATTCAAGAACTTTTCCAGCTCCCATGGCTGGCAAGATGTGACACACCAACATGGCTTTCGGACGGCACATAATACAACCACCATACTCTTTACAGAATTAAAACCAAAGTCAGTGACACTAAATATCTGCATTGACAACATGTTCATTCCTCCGTTGAAAAATCCGGAACTTTTGGGGGTAGCATTCGACCCACTTCTCAAATTCAATGTACATGTATTCTAGAGTGAACTCTAGACTGAAAAAGAGAAAATACAGTTATCACGTCATACAAAGCAAAACCTATTATAAATTACGCTGCACCCAATTGGACATCCGAAGTCTCTGACACCCACGGGAATAAGTTGCAAACCGCAGCATTGCTAACCCCAACCAGATGTCATCTGATGGCTCACCGAGATCACCTGCACAAGGAATGTAACGTATTAAGGGAGACACAATAAAACATTACACCTCACCTCGAGTTCTCAATGGAAAACCACCACAAGTCATTGCTGAAAGAAGATCCACTCTAGCGCAATTGAGATCCGGTTGGTCGCGCTTCATAAGGAGCTATATTAATAGGATTGACCCTTAAAATTATTGACATTTACCCTCATGTACAGGCACGCCACATAGACCACTTATTCAAATATACAGAAAACGCAACCAACCTAACGAAGGAAAATTTGTGGTACCGTACAAGTAGCAGAGTTCCTTAATTTAAATAGGGAATAACTCCCTCTTCCCGGAACCCTGTTGTGAACATCCCATCCACGTAAGGATGGGGAATGGAAATGTGACGGAACGTGAATATGAAATAATACCACGGAATCTGAAATAATACCAAGAACTTAAGAGAGTGAGTTCAATCAAAAGAGAGCAGCAATGTCATCAAGGTTGAACAGACACAACCTAAAAATACTGACAAGTGTTCTTACAATACAGGAATAATATTGCAGAATATGAAAGCATCTCAAGAATATTTTTGTGGAGGGGACAAGAACGTAAATTCCGTCAATCGGAGGATGAGAACGCAGCCCACGTTTTCAAATATTGTGTAGCCTATGCTGTTACAATTTCAAATACCGGAACATGCCGGTGAAACTAAAATTCTGATATTTGATATTTATTATTAAATTTTACTTCCTTTACTTCCTAGTATTTGATTGATGAGCATAAAACCGAATTTTTTTATTAAATATGTTGACCTAATGCGATGATCTGAAAAGTTTTTGGGCCAGATCACTAGATTGTAAGTGTGTCATAAAATTATCATTATATTCTTCTCCACAAATATTGGTCTCAGGCAACTCAGCTCTGTCAGACCTATATCTCTACTCGTGTTACCATAACTCCATAATTGTTCGTTTCTTTTTTCTTTTTTTGCAGAACTCCAATTTGTAAGACCCATAATTTTTTTTCTCCATCAAATGGTATCGATTACTAGATAACACTCTCACTTAACACAATCTCTCTGAACCCATTAGTTTTTAACTCTTTCCTAACAAAATTTCTTCTAACATTCATATGATCGAGCATCGAAAGTTAATACCTTACTTTAGGTCACATCTGAAGATGGCACGACTCAATTTTCGCCACTATTTCTCAGTCCACAAAATAAACACTGTCTTGTACAGACAACTGTCCACTCACTTCTTCGGACACCTCCAAACTGTCTCTTTTTCGCTACAATACTCGAGCATTCAAAAAACTCTTCCATTCTCCTCTTTCCAACTCTTACTATCTACTTTTCTTTTATCGTTCCATCTTTGATGGCACTAGGGGGGGAGTGTTGTGGCGAACATTTAAATTAAAAAATTTCAAAATTTTAGCAGGCGATGTTTTTATCGTGAAAAATATTTAAAAAACAAATTAGTTTTTTAGAGTTTTTGTTTTTGCAAAAAGTAGTTCTCTTATTTTTATGTTCCAGTTCCTTAATTATATTTTGTCGATAAAATTAAATGTTTTACTTTATGATAAATTGTTAGGGGATATTAAATTAAAAAATATTATAAATATTATTTCTGAAATATACATTAAATTTAGTGCATAATTGTTATTCTAATTGTTTTAAATTTTCGATGAAGATGCTTATCTGGATTGATTTACTGATCATTTACTAAATATGAGATGTAATTTCTAAGAACTTTTTGGCTGAATTTAGACGCAGCATTTAATAGAACTTCCAGAAGATAAAATAAATAAAATTAGTAAATACAAATTAATAAGAGCCTATTGCAGAGTTTGATTTAAATTTAGCTCCAGTATTATATAGCGGAATTTCCAGCAGTAAGTTTATGACAATTTAAATCCAGGATTTTATAGCGAGATTATCAAGCTATAGTTTGTTGTAATGGATTTTAAAAATAAAATATAACTTTTGTGACGCATAAAGCATAAAGCTTAATGTAAAATCGTTGATAAGCTACGATTATTCACCACGGTCATTTACAACAACGGTTGACAAATAACATAGAATTTAAATAAAACTTATAGAATAAATTAAAATTAGTGGTTAAAATATAGCTTATAGAATTTGAATAATATATAATTATGTATATTATACGTGATGTAATATGTTTTGGATTCATTTAATAAGTGACATGTGATTTAATTTCTGTGATATAATTTATTTGGAAGATAAAAAATTGAACTATTTTATGCACTATCATGAACACCGATAACGATAATATTTGGACATCCGGTTGTACTAAAATCTAATATTTTAATCGCTGTTCATACATTAATTTTATGTGAAACATCATCCGGTATGTATTGAAACTGTTTGCGAAACAGGACAGAAGCCACTTATTAATTGTAATAATTTTGCTTTTTGAATTTTTTATTTACCATATAACAAAACATCAAAATTTGGTATAGCTTTTTAGCATCATCAAATTATAACAGAAGTCTTTTTAAGCGCCAACGTGATTTTCGATTTTGATTTGATTCAATCTTATCTCTCTTTATAGTGAAAAATACTTTACGTATATAGTAGAGAGAGCTGAATGAAATCCTAAATGGTAGTCTCAGAGTAAATCGCAAAAGTGTTCCAAACTTGGAGTTTGCAGGAAGCCACAGACTGGCACAAACGTTTCTAAATTTAAAGTAGTATAACTTACAAAAAAATCTTTTGAAATTTCTTCATTTTTTTAATTAATTTATTTATTTATTTATTTTTATTTATTTAAAGTGATTCATCTACATATAATTAAGACCAAATGTCTTCTCAAAATATATATGTAAGAAGCTTGTAAAAGAATTATCGGTACTAACTTTTAGCCTTTATTTAATTTTAATCAAAAACTCAATATGTTCAGGACTTCAACGGACTTCTTCAGGAATTCTCTCTTAAAACGAGGTAGCGATCTCAGTGATCCGATAGAACTCGGAAGTTTGTTCCAAATAAGGGAAACACCATGAACAAACAAACTTCTTCTTTGCTGACAGCTAAACCGAGGTACATTAAGGAACATTCGTTGTGAGCTACCAAATGAAAATTCTTCAAACAAATAGAGAGGACATTCACTAGTAATTATTTTAAATATTTGACACGCAACGCGAAACGCAAAATAAGCAGACAGTGAGCAGACAGTGAGCAGCCCAGAATGCACTTAGAGTAAGGTGTCACATGGTTTCTAAAACCAAGATTGAATATATACCTAAGGCATGAATTGAAAGCGACACGAAGCTTATTCTTAGATATACAGTCAGATTGGTAGAATATTACATCACCATAGTGAAAAAGAAGAACAATTAATGATTTGACAAGATGTAGTTTAGTAGCCTGTGGAATAAACTGGCTAGTGAGCTTCAAAGTATAAAGCTTGTGGTGGATCACACAGGCGAGTAATAAATATGGTCAGACCAGGTCAAAGTATTGCTAAATATTACCCCAAGATTTCGTGCAGTCCTAACAAACTCCAGATTGTTGCCGTCCACACGCAAAAAAAAACTATGTAAATCTTACAAATTTTTATAAATATACTACTCACAATTTTTTTTGTAAGTTTACCAAAAATATTGTAGATTACAAAAAAAATTATTTGAAAAAACAAAAAATTTATTTAATTTACAAATTATTTTTGGATTTGAAGGAAAAAAGTCAGACAAGTGCGAATAAAATTCGCTCGTCAAGGGTTCCGTGAATGTAAAGAAAACAATATCAAAATAATTTACATAAAGTTGTGTTGTAAAGGGTTTATATTGCCAGACCATAGACACATAAAAACTAAATGGTTCATCGTAAATATCAATAGTTAATGTCAATCTCATCTAAATTGATCGAAATGATATAAAAAATATTACTTTAGGTTAAATTATATCCATAGCTATTTATGGTAGCTAAGGAACGACTCAATTCTGTTAAACAACGACGAAATTTAGGGGTGGAGTGGTGTTAACGCTAAAAATAGGACTTTTTTGACAATAATTCAAAAACTGTGCATCGCAAGATTCTAAAATAATTGTAATGTTTCTTAATTTTGGTGTTCTTTCAAATGACACTCATGCGAGCCAAAAAACCTTTTTTTCACGATTCCCCACTCCTATCCCCTAAACACGTAGAATTAAAACTACTTGAGGCTTCGCTATATTTTTCGTTAAGGGTTTATTAAATTTCCTATCTCTATGAATTTTTTCAAATTTTTCTGTCAATCAACGAAGAAACGTATAGGGAGGGGGACCAACCTTTTGTTGCACTTTTTTGAGAATAATTCAAAAACGGTGCATCGCAAAATTCTAAAAAAACTGTATTGTTTTTTAATTTTGGTGCTCTATCAAATGACATCCCACTCATGCGGGTCAAAAAAACAATTTTTCACCCTTCCCCACTCCAATCCCCTAAACACATAGAAATAAAATCACTTGAAGCTTCGCTATATTTTTCGTGTTCCATAGAATTATAGGCTCATCGCTTTACTAAAATTTTCAGTTCTTTCTATAGCAACAATTTTTTTGTGTTAGATTACATAAGTTCGACATTTGAGTCGGTGCTTGAAAAACAACGTATAATTTTAACAATATTTAAAATTAACAAAAGATCAATGTTTGACTTAAACAATAGCATATTAAACAAATATTAACCCTAAAATAATTGCAGGTTATCGAACTTACCATTCAATTAAAACTCAACATTTTCTAAAGTTATACAAGAAATTTATTAAACCATTAATTATGAATGGATTACAAACGTGGATCTTAACACAAACTAACAAATCACATCAATCTGATTTGAACCTTGAGAATTTACGCCACCTTTTGGGCCCACTTATGGCATACAATACAATACAATATACAATAGATAGTAAAGGACCGTGATAATTTTAAAAATAAAGTTCTTTCTTTTGGATAACTGGTTATATTCACTCTAAAAGAGTTGCAAAATTAAGAATTGCTCTAAGAATCAGTACAAAGGATGACATGACTAAAAATGTACACGCCAGTCCCACTCAATATTGCTATTCGGGTTAAAAAGCTTTATTTCACCTTAACATTCCTACCCTTTCAAAACGATTAATAAATATTTGATACACGGGGAGACGGTCTGAATTTTGAACATTTTTGATCATAACTCAAAAACTGTGCACCGCAAAATTATAAAAAAAATTGCAATGATTTTTAAATTAGGTGCTCTTTCAAATGACACTCCATTCGCTTGGGTCAAAAAAAGTTTTTTTTTACCCTCTCTACCCCGGGGTGCCCTAAACACACAGAAATATAATTATTTGAGACTTCGGTATAATTTTCATACAAAATTTACCAAATTTCCTAGCTCTGTGAATTTTTTCAAATTTTTCTGTCAATCAGTGTCGGAACGTAGGGGAGGGAACGGTTTGAATTTTGCAGTTTTTTGTCCATAACTCAAAAACTGTGCACCGCAAAATTATAAAAAAAACTGCAACGAATTCTAAATTAGGTGCTCTTTCAAATGACACCCCACTCACTTGGGTCAAAAAAGTTTTTTTTTTACCCCCTTTACCCCGGTCCCCTAAACACACAGAAATATAATTATTTGAGACTTCGCTATAATTTTCATACAAAATTTACCAAATTGACTAACTCTGTGAATTTTTCCAAATTTTTCTGTCAATCAGTGTCGAAACGAAGGGGGGGGGGTTGCAGGTTTGAATTTTGCACTTTTTTGTCCATAACTCAAAAACTGTGCACCGCAAAATTATAAAAAAAAACTGCAACAAATTCTAAATTAGGTGCTCTTTCAAATGACACCCCACTCGCTTGGGTCAAAAAAGTTTTTTTTTTACCCTCTTTACCCCGGTCCCCTAAACACACAGAAATATAATTATTTGAGACTTCGGTATAATTTTCATACAAAATTTACCAAATTTCCTAACTTTGTGAATTTTTCCAAATTTTTCTGTCAATCAGTGTCGAAACGAAGGGGGGGGGGGGAACGGTATGTTTTTGACAATAACTCAAAAACTGTGCACCGCAAAATTCTAAAAAAAATTGCTATGATTTCTAAATTAGGTGCTCTTTCAAATGACACCCCACTTGACCACATTTTAAATAGTGTTTTTACCCCTCCTCATTTCCACCCCCTTAATAAATCTAATTATGAGAATATGACACTTTTATATATTTTTTATTAAAACTGTACTAATTTTTCTATCATTCCAAATACATTTGAAAATTTTCGATCAGTTAGGTTCGGAGCTAATCGAGTTAAGAAAACACGAAAAAAACGTCATTATTCAGAATTATACAAAAAATGGTGAGTTGTAAAATTCCAAAATAAATTTTTAAGAAATACTGAAATGAAGCCCTTTCATATGATACCCTACTTGAATCTATAAAAAAATCTATTTTCTTTTATTTTTTTTTTTTTCAAAAATCTTTTTTTGTAAACCAAACGAAAACCACTTTAGTTTTATTTGTATTCGTCATTTCATGTGGACAGATTAGTTTTATACACATGCCAAATTTCAAGTCCATAGCGTTTATAGTTTACGAGATAATCGATATAATGTGAAAAACTCGTTTTACTCTCACCAATAGTGTTCCGTATAAAAAACGGAACCCTAAAAATTGTAGTTTTATCGAAAAATACAGTGTGTTGTATAATTATAAAAATTTTGTAAAAGTGACTTTTATTTTTTTGAGTGCAGAAATAGATCAGGTAGCGTAAATTTGATATTGCTACACCGACTAATAAAAAGAGCCTTCGTTTTCTTGCTGTTAAGTGATAATCCATTCCTTAAACTCCAAAGCGACAGCCTACTCAAATCACTTTTAACGAGATCAAATACGGCCGAAATGTTGTTAAGTGGCCCAGATGTATAGAGATGACTGTCATCTGCATACAGATGAAAACTGGAGTGTTTAAGACGGTGCGGAAGATCATTTATAAATATAGAAAATAACAGAGGTCCCAGAGGAATAGATCCCTGTGGTACTCCACTTACAACTTCCACATCTGCAGAAAATGATTCACCGACACGTACATACTGAGTTCTTCCAGATAAATAAGAGAAAATCGGACAGCAACGTCAGAAAAACCAAAATAAAGTTTTTGTTTTTGGAGAAGTAGCTTGTTCAAAAGCTTTAGAATAGTCGAGGAGCACAAACAATGACAAACATAAACAATGATAAACAATGACAAATCAAGAGCTTTAGATATATCACCGGATATTTTTAATAATTGTATTGTGTTTAGCTCTGAACCCTGACAGAAGATCAGTCAGGGTTCAGAGCTAAACAAGGATCAGTTTATTACTGCCTAGGTATTGCTCGATTTGCGTCTTTAAAATGATTTCAAAAACTTTAGAAAGGACTGGAAGGATGCTAATGGGCCTGTAATCTTCAACAGATTTTGGACTAGCAGACTTAGGTACAGGAGTAACACTAGCACGTTTCCATAGCTCATAAAAATAGAAGTTGTAATGCAGTTGTTGAAAAATATGTAAGATATGGTACAAGGACTGGCTCCAGCAATTTATAAAACGTAAAGGGATGTTATCAGCTCCGGTCGCATTAGATTTGATGGAGTTAATCGCAGATATAGTATCACACTCATTAATTGTGGTGAAACTGAAACCCTCATCAGAATTGAAATGGCAAAGGAAACACTATTTCCTTCATAACCCTGTTAGAAATATGATTAACAAAATGGAGGCGTTTACAGAGGTTTCTACGCCGTTTGATGTATCTACGATACCATTTGATTTAATGTTTCTCCATAAGGTTTTGGATGGTAGTTTTGTTTCTAACTTGGTACGATAGAAGTTTAATTTGACCTCTCACTAAGCTTAGTGACATAGTTACGCAGATTACAGAATATTCTTTTAACCTCTGGCAGTTTCTATAACCGATGAAGATGATATGCGGAATTGCGCTGGGCAATGGTGTCTAAATCTTAGAATTTACCCATGAAGTTGAAGGATCACGAAACAGAATTTTTTTTTGGTCAACCCTTTCATTGGCATATAATATTAGTGAATTAATAACACTCAGGTGATCGTTGACATTTGAAAGGTACCAAATCTGGTTCCACGGAAGCAACGACGACTCATAAAAAAGCTCATTTATGTTAATTAATGAAAAATCATTAATTGTGTTGTACTTGTTGATTGGTGGCGGTCTGCGACATTTCAGACTAAAAAATATCACAGTAGGTGACTGACCAGATTTAACTACGTTACAGGACTCATGGCTGGGTAGAATAGCAAGGTCTAAGAGTGAATTTCCACGTGTAGAACCAAACAGGATATGGAACAATGAAAGAGATGACAATAAGTCTTTTAACGGGCAACTATCACTTATTAGTTTAAAATTCAAGTCACCCATAATAACGAAACGATTGTAAGTACTACTAAAAGACAAAAAATTTCATTTAGGTTGTCGATATCTGCATTTATGCTAGGTGGGGGATTGTAAATGCAACCAACTAGAATTTTACTTCCACAAATTTGAACGTCGATGAAAATGCTTTCTATTTTATCATCAGCTGATGAAGAGAAAATAATCTTACTTGTGAGACTATTACGCACAAACATACCCACACCACCACCAACCCAGCTAAAACGATCGTTACGGTAGAATTTGAAACCAGCAATTTTGTAGAGAGCAGCTGGAGTTTTAGTTTTAAGCCGAGTTTCTGAGACGGCTACGACACCCATAGACGTATTTGCTAACTCATCATAATGCTTAGGAATGCTTCGCATATTTAGGTGGGCAAAGTTAATGTTAAATTTTGATTGTTTCACTTTCGAGTTAATGAAGTCTTCCAAAGATAAAGTTCGTTCGTTCACAATGATCATATTTGGTACCATTACCAGCCCAACTACAACCCGAAACCACTTGTCGTCGAAAAGAAGAAAAAGCAAAGCACACGTTGAATTAAAACATAAAACAAAACTACTACAATATGAACTTGCATATTGATAATGCTATCACAGCTTAAAACTAAAAACAAAAAAATTAATAAAATAATATCAACAAACAAAAATCTAAATATTCGATTAAAAACAACTAAAATTAGAAATAATAATAATAATAAAAACATAAATAGAAAAAGACAAGGCAAAGTTGAGTAACTTAATAATCTATTTACTCTGAGAGTAAATAACCAGTTGGTTAATGTCGTGAATCTTATAGTGTAAGTGATTATCATCACCTCGAACTTGAATATAGGTGTAGCCAAATCTTGTAGTGACACGACCAATCGATTGACGTTTCCATTTATATTTGATTTCATTTGCTTTTCGAAAAATATTGTGTTGTTGTGGAGTAAGGTATTCGTTTATATAAATGCGTTCTCGAGTAGAGCCAACTCTCGTATCTACCAAGTTCATTGTTTTAAATCGCTTTGGGTAGGTAAAAAAGAAAGTGTTACGACTTTTAAAAGAACAGAATGTCACAAGTATTGGTGCAATCTTTCTTTCATTTGCGTTTAAGCTGTCTTTTCTTTTCATTCTACTGGTCCGTAAGATATCTTCTTTGTTGATGGGAATATTTGGAGAATCTATAATTTTGAACAGAAAGGAATTGAGAACAGAAAGGTAAATTGAACAGAAAGGGATAAATTTTGGAGAATGTCAAGGGAAATTGAACAGAAAGGGATAAATTTTGGAGACTGTCAAGGGAAATTGAACAGAAAATGATAAAAAGGGATTGTTAAGTGAATTTAAACAAAAGGCTTTAAAAATTGTATTTATCTTCAAAATCAGAACTATCAAAAGTATCTGGATCGGAAAGAGGTAACGAGTCAACGGATTTTACAAAATACAAAAGCCCCGACAACCTTAAATACTCGACGGTACGATTAAGACTCATCTCCTTGCACTTTTTAAGGAACATGAAACGGGTCAATTTTCCGGAAACATTTGATTTTTTTTCGTCCAGAGCTTTACATTGAACCTTTAGCTGCTCTTCAGGAGGACTCTATGGCATTAGTGTGTGCTCAGTAACGGAGTCCTTGAATTTGAACTTATGATTAACTTGCAAGTGTTTCACACCTTTATCATCAAGACAATCATACGCTTTCCAGCATTCGCCTATTATTGTGGTTCCTGGAGCTATCCTGTATTGTATTATTGGTTGAAGAGCCCTTGTATTTTTTTCCACAGGGACCATAAATACCTTCCCACTTCCCCTCTCTTATCCCCCGAAAACCCATTGAACCGCAACGCTTCGCCCTCGATGGTATTTTCTCTTCCCAAATTTTGATTCGTCAATTTCGACGAATTTATTCTCGCCCCTAATTGCTCTCCTTTGAGAATGTTAGCATCAAACACATACCAAAACGAAGTCCAATCGACCGCTGTTGAAAAAGACACATCAATTGCGTTGGCAATATTGGTTAGATATACGCCAGAGCACTACAATTGAACAAAACTTAATCTTAAAAAATTACAATTAAAAAATTCATAATTTTTTTGTTTTGTAAATGCATACCAAAGTATCTGGAAGATGCTCAATTTTGATTGTTCAAAAAATGTTCCATACCGTAGTTCAACGTGTGATTTGCATGTCTCAAGTTTAGTTTTCGGACGTTTTTGATACTTATTCCTACAATGCCAGGGGCATCATAGTATCGATAATAAGTATCAAAAACGTCCGAAAACTAAACTAATTAAGATGATTAGCAAAACATAACAAACAAAAAATAAAACAAGATTACCGGGAAGGTTCACAAACTAAAGTAAGCAACCCCCCAATGGGTATGATCCCCCATTCTTGAAGCTTTTTAATCATTTTTGGTAGATCGATCGGCATTTAATTTGTAAAAATATAATTAAATTAATTTTCTCCATTGATAATTAATTTTCTTAGTTGATAATTAATTTTTATTTCTTTCTTTAATTTTTGACATAAAAACAAGGCTAATTAGGTGAAACATTAAGAAAAAATGCATCAAAAAAGCTAAATTTTAAGCACTCACAACTATTTCCAGGGATGAGACCGAGGAATGAGTATTTTTCACATGATTTGAGCTTGTCTCGTCAACACCTTTCCAATGATACCACTCTCGACCCGATCCGACCCCCATATATTTTTTGTTTATGTTGTTCATTATATATAATTAAAATTTTTAAATTATTTATTTTTGCTAATATCAAAATTTGTTTCATTTCGCACAGCTAAAAATTGTGTTTTTACAAATTTCAAATAGTACAACAAAAATTTTGTTTTGGCAAATATTTGTCGAATCGCACACAACAGGATGTGACGAAAGATATCTAATGGCGATTAATAAATGGCGTCTTTGGTTGCAATTTGGTTTGCATGCGTTTATTTGTAGTTATGTTTTTAAACGCTTTTTTTTACTTCACACTATTGGATCAAATCTTGTAACGTTAATTTGACTGCCTTATATTCAATGAAAATGAATGAAACTTTGCAGGCATACGTATATCCGATGACAATACACGAATATCATATTAAATAACAATTTTCATTGTTTATTCGGTTGTTTAAATAAAAAAATCGATTTTCATCGGAAATATTCAAATTCTCTCGATCTACTTACCGTAGCGACTTGAAATTTGCACAACATAAAGATCGATAGATAAACTATACAGAATTATGCATTTTACGTTCATAAATTAGGTATTTTCTCGATAAATAAACAAATAATTTCAAAAATTTTCGCCGATTTCGGCCAACATTTGTATGTTATCAAATTTAAACGTATATCAACGCCGACGCGCACGTAAAGAAGCAGAACGTCAAGAAGAAAATCAAGATAAAGGAAGAAATCAGCTTACTACCACAGCTCAAAATTGTTGTTACGACGATTTTGAGGCTGAAGTTAACACTTTTGCAGACAAAGTAAGTGATATTTTTACGAAGCATTAAGTGTCAAACTACCAGATTCCAATCCGACCTCCAGATTGGATGCCGCCTGATTTAAAAAATAAAGTTCGCCTTACAGTTTGTCACCGTTGCAAGTCACACTTAAGAAGTAACAAAACAACTCCACCTGCTAAAGCTTACTGGAACCATTTAGACCCCGGCGACATTCCACCAGAAATTCAGGCACTTTCTCAAGCTGAACAACGTCTTTTGTCTCGGATTCACCATTTTCTTAAAATTGTCAAGTTTTCTGGGTTGTACGGGCAGTACGGAGGTCAAGCAATCCTTAAAGGATTGAAAGAAAAGGAAGCTAAATGTCAAGCAATCCTTTTTGCCTTGGACATTTTTGACGTCATTTCAAATCGTTTCTACTTCGATCAACCTTGGATGCTGATATTATAGTAGTAACGGAACGCTTAGAAAATGCAAATTCTATTTGAGACTACACTGTTTCCAGAACTAAATTTATCGCAGCTTTAGAATGGTTTAAATCAAATAACCCATTGTACCGAGACGTTCTTATTGATGAAAATGCACACCTGGATGAACGTGATTTGATTCGACTATCAAATCATGGCCCAAGTAATGAAGATACTGAAGGTCCTAATGAAAATGCGGAAATTATATCGGAATATATGTCTATCGGCAGTAGTTCACGCATTATCCATGCATCGTGGCATCAAGGAAAATAAATTAACAAATGATAAATTCTGTGCTGAAAAATGTGTTGAATTCTTATAAGAACGTGACAAAATAGAATTTCCGACTGTTCAAGTTGTTGATGACTAAAAATTAAAAAAAAATATTCAAAAATACTTTAAATATTTGAAAAAAAAAATTTTTTAAGAAACGCTTTTCTTTACTTCATTGTTATGCATACTGTAAAAAAAATTAGTAAAAAGCAAAAAATAAAAATAATTCCAAAACTTAAATAAATTTTCTAAAAACCTCTGTAAAAAATTAAAAAATAAAAATAGTTCCAAAACTCAAATAGATTTTCCAAAAAATTCAAAATCGAGAAAATCTGACACATTCGTTAAAGAAAAGCGTGGAACGCTAATCCTACACGCGAAACATTGACAGAATTGCGACTACTATCAATTGTGATTCTAAATGAATGAAAAATAAAATAATTATATCATCATTATATCATTATATCATCAAACATCACATTCATCATTCGGAGTCAGACGAGTCGACGTCTCCTAAATTTTAAAATAAACAAAAAACATAATAATCGAAAATAGATAAATAATAGTGTTATAAGTGTTAATAAGTGTTAGTAAGTGTAGTAGCTAATAAGTAAATAAGTGTTATAGTGTTTGTGTTAATGTTTATGAAAAATAAAAGTGTTGAAGAACGGACGCGTACAATTATATAATTGGTGAGATTTTTCTTTATTAAAAAATTATTTGGTATTTTGTGTTCACTATTACCAAGAGGTAGGCAGGTAAAATTTTACCTTTTATTGCTTTGATGTAATAAATTTATTTATTATTTTAAAGCATTTGTCTTGGTAATAGAAACCCAAAAATCTTGTTTTAGTTGTTATTGATTTTTTTGGATTGCCTGGGTTTTTTTTTTTTTTATTTGAAGTTTTGTGACATGATCTAGCTCCTCCCACCACGGACTTATTTTGGGAGTTGGAAAGTGTCAGTTGGTTGATTGTGAAATGTTTTTTTTTGACAAAAGTTAGGAATTTCGAATTTAACCCTTTATTTGTGCTCGTCAATTTTGTTAGTGTATTTTGTGTCCCCATTTTTTTTTTGCTTTTCTCCTATCGTGCTACTGTTGCATGAAATCTGCTACCGTGTTTTTGTGACAAAGATACCCAGTTTCTTTTGTACTGTTTAGTGTTGAAATTTAGGCCTGGCCGAATTTCAGTAGCTATGCCTGCAATGTCAAAGGGTAAGTCTTTGTCTCAACAAAATGGCCGCAGAGTGAACCAACAGCTTAGCATTGACTTCACCAACATAAGAGGTCTCAATTCGAATCTAAACGAGGTTCATCACTACATCGAAAAAAATAAACCTGACATATTGTTTCTTACCGAAACAATTGTTAGTGGCAAAGCATCGAAGTTGGATCCCGACAAATACCGGATGCCTAGTTACGAATTGGAACATTCCTTTTATAACAAGCATGGTGTCTGTGTATTTGTTCGAGATTCACTTTCATGTGTGAGAATTAAGGCCTACGAGTTGAACTCTAAGCACCATAATTCTATAGCACTGAAGATCTCAGGTGTTGATGAAACTATGTTTATAATAGGATTATATAGATCCCCAAATTCTCCCCCAGGATGTCCCTTTTTCGATCAAATATCGGCTAATCTAGACAAGATTACCACAGACTACCCCAAAGCAAGACTGGCCATTCTTGGAGACTTTAATATTCATAATAAAGAATGGCTTAAGTATTCATCGCGCACTGACGACGTAGGAAGACAAGCCGAACTGATACTTGCAGATTATCACGGTTTGACGCAAATGATAGAGTGTCCCACTAGAATCGCAGACAATTCACATCATAACAATAATTTGCTGGATCTGTTTTTGACAAACGAACCAGATACTACGAAGACAAAAGTTGAACAACCCCTCGGAACATCAGACCATTTACTAATATCAGCAATAGTGCAATTTACATCACCGACACAAATTAAAGCAAATCCTCGCCGGGTTTGGAACTATAAACGCGCTGACTGGGAGGGACTGAGAAACTTTTATGACGAAACACCTTGGAAAACTATTTGTTGTGTTGATCAAGATCCTAGCACATCGGTAATAAGAATTTCTGAAATCATAAAAGAAGGAATGCGGCGGTTTATTCCAAATCGATTAATCACTCCTAAAACTGAGCCTTGGTTCACACGGGATGTTGATGAGGCAGTGAGGAATAAACGCAAAGCATTCAAGACGTATAACGCTAATAAAACACCTGAAACCCATAGCGCCTATAAGAAAGCCAGAAATATTATTAAATTCAAAATAGACTTGGACAAAGACGCGTTTATCCAGAAGAAAGCAAAGAAATTCGCCGAGCACCCATCTGGCTCACGTAGTTTCTTTCAGGCAGTTAAATCAGTCCAGAGCAATTTTACTCGATCCTCTATTCCAACCTTAGTTCTGAATGACATTCCCGTGAGCGACTCGAAAGAGAAAGCGGATCTATTGGGTCGTATTTTCGCAGAAAACTCAAACATAGTCGAACCCCCCCATTCTCCTACACTTATTCCCCCAGTTGTAACGAAAATGAAACCAATTATTTTTCGTTGCAATATTGTACGGAAAATGCTTCTTTCTATCAATATCAACAAATCTGCTGGCCCAGACGGTATTCCACCCCTCATTTTTAAAAACTTTGCTAGGCAACTAGCTCCAATTTTAACAAAAAATTTCTATTTATCTTATAAAACCGGAATATTTCCCGATTCTTGGAAGCTGGCCAGCGTTCAACCCATATCAAAGAAAGGCAGTAAGATAGACCCTAACAATTATAGACCAATTGCAATTCTGTCGGTTTTAGCTAAAATATTTGAAAAATATGTTAACTACAATTTGATAGATTATTTGGAAATGTCGCAAATTATTGATGATAAGCAGTATGGTTTTCGTAGAAGTCATGCAACAGGTGATCTGTTAGCCTACGTATCCCATCTCTGGAACAAATCGCTGGAAAACCACGGTGAAACATTCAGTATTTCATTTGACATTTCTAAAGCATTTGATAAAGTGTGGCATAAAAATCTTATAGCTAAATTAAAATCTTATGGCATAGACCATCTTACTGTCTCATGGATTCATAGTTTTCTTACAGGTCGCCAATTTCATGTTAATTTAGATGGTATCACATCCAATATTTTCACAACCAATGCTGGGGTTCCCCAAGGTTCGGCACTCTCACCAACCTTGTTTCTTCTATACATTAATGACTTACTTATTTCCACAGTGCACCCAATCCATAGTTTTGCTGATGACAGCACATTACATGCATCACATGCATCTCCTAAATTTCGATCTCATACTGCAGTTACCACTGATAGAGAGTTGCTAATTGATTCCATCAACAAAGATCTGGAGCGTATAATGGAATGGGGTGATCGTAATCTCGTTTCATTTAATCCAACCAAAACCAAATTATGCCGTCTTTCACGAATGGAGCGACATAAAAATTTTCCTATTAAAATAAACCAAGAGGAATTGCGTGAGGTTGAATCAGTTAGACTTCTTGGAGTGGATATTCAAAATAACCTGAAATGTAATAAACATGTGTTCAACCTCGCTAAATCTGCAATGCAAAAATTAGGATTCTTGAGTCGATGTAAAAAGTATTTCAATCCCGAGCAAATTTTGCTAATCTTCAAGTCCTTTATTCGTCCATGTATGGAGTACTGCTGTCATGTTTGGGGAGGTGCTTGTCAGTCAACAATAAATTGTTTAGACTCTGTACAGAGAAAAGCAATACGGTTGATTGGTAATACCGAACTAACGGACCAGCTTGATTCACTCCAGCACAGAAGAAATGTGGCTGAATTGTCAATATACTATAAATATAACTTTAGCGAATTCTCCTCTAAGGAAATTCAAAATATTCTTCCATCGTGTGCGCAGTATAATCGACAAACAAGAGCTGCCGAGTTATCCCATCCATTTGTTGTACAAATACCTCGTTGTAGAACTGTGTCCTTCCAAAACGACTATTTCAATAGAGTGGCCAAATTATGGAACTCATTGCCCTCCTCTGTATTTCCCGATGAATTTTCTCCTCAGGCATTTAAAGAAAATGTCCATTATCATTTAAAAAATTAGTATAGTTATCCCTATATCCCCATTCCTTCCATTCCTTTATAGTTGACATGGTATCTTCGGATATTCAAAGAGTCTAAATAATGAATATTTCATATTTAGTGTGCTAAACATGTCTAACTAATTAATAAAAAAAAAAAAAAAAAAAAAAAGAAAGTATTCGAAAAATATACACAAAAAAATATAATTCAAAATTGTTATATAAAAACCGCATGCTATTGACGTTAGATCCTATACATGATGCTTTGAGATGTTTCTACTCACAAAATGATAGAAAGTAAATAGTAATGATATAGTAGTCGCAATTCCGTCAATGTTTCGCGTGTAGGATTAGCGTCCCACGCTTTTCTTTAACGAATGTGTCAGATTTTCTCGATTTTGAATTTTTTGGAAAATCTATTCGAGTTTTGGAATTATTTTTATTTTTAATTTTTTACAGAGGTTTTTAGAAAATTTTTATTAGTCACTTTTTACCGCTAACGGTAATAAGCCGACCGGTATTGTTAACTTTCGTTCATGATATCAACACAGTTTTCTTCCAAAAATTATACATTTTGCCAAACCAAAAATCCTATCACTGACAAAATATGACATAGGCCAATATTTTATGATAGAATAGAGAAAATAAAAGTAAATTAAAAGGTAAATTGCAAATTTTTACAAAAATTTGCTGAAACAAAACAAAAATGTAGTTGCCAATGATCCAACCGGCTGCATATTCCTTGATCTTGTGACGCACAGTCTTTCTTAATGATTGAAGCCCACACATAGTTATATGAAGGCTCGTTTCTTCAAGAAAGCAATAGCGTCTTATCATCAAGGATTATTTCACAGCTATAAGATTGAGGGTGCTACCGTTGACTGAATACAGTTCATCTGCCACCCCCCCTAAGATGTCACCTTGGCTAGTGATATCTCACTGCTATTGCCAGTGGTATGTGATATCTCACGTTAACTCGTATGTCAATAGCAGGGACTGGAGTACGCGGGGTTGTCACACCCGTAGATCAAAAATAAAAAAAAATTTCGAAACAATAAAAACTGATCAGTCCATGCGGAAAGTCCCTCCATACATACCAGATTTTAGTTTCGTACCGGTCACTCTATAGTCTATATAGTATATATTATTTTCTATCTTTTATTCTCTTCTCTATATATTATTTTCTTGTTCAAAAATAAAATAAAATTACGATTCGATTCGTATTTGAATTACCAAACAGTTGCCAAAATTTATTAATGTAGAATAGTAGAATTAAATTTCTTTCAGTCGATTTGTAAATTTAATTTTACCGTTACATTCTTCATAATCATCATATACATTAATGATTAAATTCAATTTTAAAGTTAAGCAATACAAACAAACAATCTCCGCTAAGGTAAACGCATTACGCACGTGTTATTGTAAAAGAAAAATATCCACACATCTTTACTTATGTTATTTTTTATTCAATAACTTTTTTACCATAAACTAGACATGACATCGTTTTTTTAACCGAACATTATTTATAAACTATGTACTGCAAAAAAACTTAAAATTTGGTATCTTTAGCATTCATTGCACAATTTCAAAACAAATTATTCATATGTACAAAAAGTATATTTCAATTGGATATTTCTAACACCAATATAAATTTATAGAATATATAATATAATCACCTGCATAATTTTGTTTTTTATTCGTTCAATTCAATGTATGTTTTTGATCGATTAGATTAGATCATCAAACAATTAAAGTTTTAAAATTTGCGTAAAATAAATATAAATAGTGTATTAATAATGACTTGTTTAATGAAACATGTTTCTCGAGCTAAAGGGCAGGAGAATATGTCGATTTCGCTTAATTGAGACACCGGTTAATCGGGACAGCCATTTAATTGGGACAAATCTCAAAGAACGGAAACAAAACGAAGCAAATAACACAAATTTGCTTCGCTTTTTCGGGACAATATTTCGTTTAATCGGGACAGATCATACAAAAAATAGTAGACTTTTATACAAGTGGTGAAAACGTCTCTTTTTGCGTGACTGAACGGTTTGTCCACGAGACGCGATAGCGTCGAGTGGAATAAGTTCAGGAACGCAAAAACGTTTTTACCACGCGTAGAAAACGCTATTTTTTCTACGCTTGTAAATATAAATGATAATATTTACAAATTCATCTACTAAAAACTTACAAAACTACATATCTAAATTTGACTGTGTAAAAAATAAACAAGATTGGATTTTGTATATAGCATTTTTACCGCAGTGTAAAATAATGTTATTATTGTGTTCGCCTACAGATGGAATAATAACAGGCGAACACAATAATAACATTATTTTACACTGGTAAAAATGCTATATACAAAATCCAATCTTGTTTATTTTTTACACAGTTAAATTTAGATTAGTCGTTTTATAAGTTTTTAGTAGATAAATTTGACAATATCAATAATGAAAATAGTTCATATATTTTCTCTAAAAACTTTTACAGATATTACAGATATTTTTTTTACCGACTGGAAGTCATCGTTTAAAGTATAAATTTAAAAAATTGTAGGTAAAGTTTCAATTAAAAACAAATAAAAATAAATTTTTTAATAAAATTTATTTATTTATTTAATAAATGTTTTTTATTTTTTTTTGGCGGAAAGAACTCAGAGAATATATTTTATATTTGACAGTTAATTAATTATCGGAGGAAAAAATTATACGATATATCCGATACAAATTTTATTTTAGCGCTCCGATTTCTCCGATATAGAAAAAAAAACACACTCATTATTAGTTTAATTAATTAATTACACACAATTGATATAATGATTAGTTTCGATTCGTTTCGATCAAAATCTCAAATATTCAATCAAATATTCAATCCTCTAAATAACCACCACCTGTAGGCGACCACCGAAACCTATTTACTTTCAGTCCTAGTGACTGAAAACATTTTCAGTCACTACTTAGAAAAGTTTCCCTTTCACATGGGTTTTACTATATATTAAAATGACATTTTCGTAGCTTGAAGTAGAAAAAATTTATTAATCATAGTAAACATAAAAAAAATTAAAAAATAAAATAAAAATAATAAAAAAGAAGAGAAGAAAAAGAATGATTTTTTTCGTCGGTTCGAATACATATTGTAATCCATCGATGAAAATATACTTACATGTACGTCAACAGCGAGGGAAATCAGAAGCAAAATAACTATTTTACAGGTAATATAGTTTGTAGCTGACAGTTGGCGAGCAGTAAAAACCAGCACAATACAAAATTGTTTTGGTTTTTGCGGCTTAAAATCTATGGAGATTGCACAGCACAGCGACGGATTAAATGAAATCTCACCAGGTATTGATATTGAATTTTCGTCAATTGGCGACAATTTACTGTGTTATGATGAGAATGAGGATTGTGAGGACGTTATTGTAGCAACATCAAATCAAAATATCAAACATTGGTGGAATCCGATGACAGTGATGATGAAGAACCTGTGGTCGTAACTTATCGTGAGGCAAAACAATGTGTTGACAGATTACATCGTTATTTTATGCAATATGGAAATGACGGGAGTCCCATGTCAGCATTAAATTTGTGCTCTGACTTTGTTCAGCTACAATCCAGCAAAAACAATTGGCAAACCAATTTCTTCAAAAAATTTAATTAAAGTTTAAACTTTATTTTTCTAACAAAATGTATTACATATGTGTACGTACATACATATATGTACGTACATACATATTACATATTTATTATGTATATGTATACATATATTAATATTATTATTAATATTAATGTATATATGGTACATACATTTATTTTATATAATATTTAATACATATGTACGGATACGTATTTTTTTCAATTTTTTGCAATTTAAGAAATAAAATACATTAAGAATTTATTACTAATCCTTTTACTTTTAAAATTTACTTTTTGTGGAACTTCGGATAATTGGGCCAGCCGCTTAATCGGGACAAATTGCACTAGTCCCGATGTGTCCCGATTAAGCGGAATAGACAGTAATTCATTTTACACGAAACAAATACTATTCTTTATCCCTTTGACATATAGAAATAATACTATGTAGTTTGGGTTCAAAAGTTACAATAAAGCTCCGCCCATTTGTTGGACTTGGAACGTAAGTTGTTAACATAGAATTTCTTTCATATGGGGCATATGGGGCACAGAAATTGTTAAAGATAATGTTTTTAATCATAACGGGCGAGAACCATTGAAGTTTGTGAACGATTTTGTTGGCGCCTTTTTATGAACCGTTATCATTGTATAATTTTTAATTGTTATTTGTTGTTTTATAATAAACATTGTTGTTCATTAATTTTTAGAAAAATCGTACGAAATAATTTGAAAAAGTTGTATAATAACAGCCGATGTCATGACAACTTTACTCAACTTAAATAACCCATTGATCATTTTCTTAGATATTACAACACGCGAACATAGTGTGTACAGACGCAACAATCTTCCTGTTAGCTACCACGGTTTATAGAGCCTTCATAGTCAGCAGGCCTTCGCTAGTTTCATGCATTTGATGTTTACCACATATTTTATACTTCGTGAGGCGCTTGTCCTTGACGAGTCCGACAACTTTTGTATCTGACATTATTTTCGATTCGGACGCTTTTTCGTTCGATAACCACCAAAACATTACGATTGCCCGAGGATCTTTTAAATTTACTAACATAATTTTTTTTATTAATGAGGGGTGAAATTTCATTGAAATGAGGATAACCTTGTCCGACAAAAATTTGTCTTCTATTGTCGAGTCCGACAATTGACATTTTGGCATGTTTGGGTTGTCGGTCTCGACAAAAACAGACGAATTGTTGTCGGACAAGGTTACTCTCGTTTTCTAACGAAATTTCCAACCCCCATTAACAAAAAAAAATTGTGGTAGTAAATATACAAGATTCTCGGGCAAAAATAGCAGATACAACAGTTGTTGGACTCACCAAGGATAGGCGTCTTACGAAGTATAAAATATGTGGTAATTATCAAATGAAACCGGTAAGGGCCTGGTGACTATCAAAAGCAATATAATTTCCAAATAGTGTCACCCATCATAAACCTCTTAGATAAAATCGGACAACCCAAACAAGTCACATTGACCGCGTCAGAACTCAAGAGCCATCGCAACTGAAACTGCGAATTGCGGAACCACCTATGAAAAATTTCAAAGCCCTCAAACTTTTATCCCATCTTGTTCTTCAAAAACAAATTTCTTAGATGCAGCCAACGTTAATCGTATTTCGGTCAAAGTCTCAGCCTTCTGAAAGAATCAACCAGACACTTTGTCATCATTCTAGCAGAACAATTCCGCATTTCCACAGTATATCTTAAGATACCAAATATCGGTACATCAAGTGTCATTACCCTAGACATTTCCCCATTCCTGGGATGTCTTAAGGGGCCAAAAAGGTGCAGACGCATATGACCAAGTCAAAGCAGCCCTTCTTAAACGCTTATCCTTTAGCTACAGTGATCGCAAATACATAGCACGCGTGCTAGAATTGGCTCGTTTGAAAATATAGCTGGCACGACCGACCATTTCGATTTTGTTAGAAAATTCGTCACAATTTCAGCTTTTTGAAATCAAAACCGCATAAAAAAGAAAATTTAAAATTTTTAAAAAACACAAAATATGACAAACTTATAAAATTAACAATTTTTAGATTCCAAGACAGTTAATTTTTTTCTGATTTATCGTTTTGTTCTGATTAAATTTCGATGATTCTGTAAATTAAACACACAAATGTTTTGTTGAATTGTAAATAAGTTTTAATTAAATTTATACTGTTGCTTGTAGAGTCAACGCTTTTGGAAGAAATTGTTGTATCATCTATAAAGGGTCTTTTGAAATGAAATACTGATTATTAAAGGAGGAATGTTCTTGTTCTAAACTTTTTATTGCTGTTACTTTGAAATTGGTGCCGTATCGCCTTAGTCGCCCATAGATGATTGAGTATTTTTCCACAATCATGAAGGTGTTTTATATTAGTTTAAAAAAAGAGAGAGGAAATTGAAAATACATTTTAGGGTTCCAGTTACAGCCATAGGCTCGAGCAATGCAGTCATAAGCATAAATAAATTGAATGGGCGCAGTTTGTCTAAAAAGCTGATGCTGCATTTTAGAATCCATTTTAATAATTTGGCTGTGTTTTAATAATTTGAGACAGTCATTAAAAATATAAAACTCAATTATGCTGGATTATGTAAGACTGAAATCACCAATATTTCTTAGAAGGCTCCACAGTAAAACGAATGTTGGTTTATAAAAAGTTAACGCCAATTGTTTTTCTTTGATGACGATGTTAATCTTTGAAGAAAAACTTGCTCTAAGAGAAAATCCATCAAAATGATATGGTGGCAAACAAACTTTATACTTCAATAAATGTAAGGAACCGATTCGTCGATTAAATTCTTTTAAATTAGAGCAATTATTCAATTTGTTTTCTCCACATAAATCGAACACAACAATTTTGTTTTTATTATTTTGACATTTATAGACTGCTTTTGATCTGCATATCAACTACTTTACAAAAACTTTGACGTCAACCTCATGATTAAAAATAAAATTCATTGCTACCTTGCAAAAAATTACTAGAGTTGAACAATTTTTCAGATGAGAATTAAGGAAATAATAAAACAGTAGGCAGTAAAACGAATGATAGCGATGATAATAAAAAGTAAGCAGTTGCACAAACAGATATGCCCGGTTAATTTTGCTATCCACAACACAACTCCAGCCTGACAAAGGAGTCAGAGCCTAAAAGAAAATATGGACGGGATGTACCTGGTTACGGGCTATTACTAGCTGTTACATACTGACAATCACCAAGAAAATTCTATATCTTCTCTTACCCCGACGCGCCTCATAGTGGTTCGCCGCCGCTAAAGTCCAAAGACAATATGAATAGACGAGGTTCGATTTGTGTGGCAAATTCCATGTCCCTAAGATACATGATATTCGACATTCTAACAAAAATATCCTCCTTAAGTAGTTGAAACAAGAGAAATAAAAATTACAGCGCATTTCTCATATCGCTCGCTGTAAAGGAAACATAGGAAAAGGACAAAGTCTGCTGGCTACTAAAGGGAAGCGAGAACGTCGGATTTGTTAAGTGGTATTTAATTCAGATCAACTCTTCACCTCTGCTTATTAGAACTTTATTTAGGTAATGGTAACGGTTATGGTTATGCAAACATAACCATTAACCATGCTAACACGCTAACATAGACAAAAATTTGAAATTTCTTGAGAAATTCCCCTAAAGTCGTTTTCAGCGCTTACCCAGCTTCCAGTCGTTCTAAAATTCCACGTTGGAAAACCAGCATTAGAATCAAATTCAAGACCCCGAGATTAAGAGTCCCACGCTCTATCAACTGAACTAGCCTGCCACTGGAGAAGGTTTCAGGGAAAGTGTTCCAAGGTTCCCTTAGTTATCGGACATTTTTATTTAGACGTGTTTGCAACAATTAAAGATATTAAAGACCTGTTCTTCCTAAAACTCGAAGAAGTCATCAATAACATCCCGCGGCACGATATAAAAATCGTGGTAGGTGACTTTAATGCTCAAATTGGTAGGATTGCAGAAATTTAAAACACATATCGGCCCTAACAGCTTGCATCATACCAGCAACAATAACGGTTTTCGCGCAGCCGAGCTGGCTATGATGTATGATCTAGTAATTTCCAGCACTTTCTTCCCTCACAAGAGAATTCACAAAGCAACGTGGAAATCAAATGACGGAAGAACAGAAAATCAAATCGATCACGTCATGATCTCTAAGAGACACTCTACAAGTGTAACTGACGTTCGATCATACAGAGGTGCTAATATGGACACCGATCATATGCTTGTCATCTTTAAGTACAAGTGCAAATTATCATCTACATTTAATAGGCAAGCAAAAAAGACCGTGCGCTGGAATGTCGAAGCATTTAAACATCCGGAAACGCTGAATAGATATCAGGAAATAATAACACAAAACATAGAAGAGCATGATATCTCTTCTGAGATGCCATTTAACATACAAGAAGAATGGCAAACGCTTCAATCAACCATTATAGCCGCAGCACAAACTACAATCGGAAAACGACCACCGAAATCACACAACGAATGGTTTGACGACGAATGCCGCCAATCCGTTGAAAATAAACAAAAACTGCGAGAGAAATGGTTAACAAGGAACACCCGAAGCTCCCAAGCTGATTATCTATGCGCCAGAAAAGCCTCAGCAAAACTTCTACGTAAAAAGAAACGCGAACACATGAAGAGCTGCATCGAAAACATCGACCAACATGCGGCCAACGGAAATTCAAAAGAGTGTTTTGCCAATGCACGGAATCTGACAAAAGATTTCCATCCAAGATCTACAGCCATCAAAAATGAAAATAATGAACTTACAACAAGTGAACGCGATGTGCTGGCAGTGTGGCGATCCCACTTTCAAGACCTACTGAATAGAACGAATGAAGTTCATCCTATTCGAGCAATTGCTCCATCAAATGAGGAGATTTTTGTCCCTTACCCAGCAATAGAAGAAGTGGAAGCTGCCATTAAAAAACTGAAAAATGGCAAATCACCAGGTTTCGATGGTATTCCCGCAGAACTTTTGAAAAATGGAGGAGCAGCTCTGGTCTCACGTATATATGATCTGATTCTTGCAATCTGGGACCAAGAGGAACTACCTGCTGAATGGAAAACAGCTCTCATTGTTCCGCTACATAAGAAAGGTGACCGTCTAAAGTGTGCGAATTATCGTGGCATCGCACTGTTGAACACTGCATATAAAATACTAGCTAATGTCGTACTTGCTCGACTCATCCCGTTCGCCGAATCTATCATCGGTGACTATCAGTGTGGTTTTCGTCCCAACCGTTCAACCACAGATCAATGTTTTACCTTAAGGATGATTCTAGAAAACTGTTGGGAGTACAACATCAGCATTCACCAGCTCTACGTTGATTTCTAGCAAGCATATGATAGTATCATCCGCGAAAACCTTTGGTCCGCACTCATATGCCGGTATCCCAGAGAAACTTGTTTCTCTGTGCAAACTCACAACATCGGGATCAAATTGTAGAATAGTAATCGAAGGGTCAATTTCTGATCCTTTCGATATAACATCAGGTGTTCGACAAGGTGATGCACTCGCGCCCGTACTGTTTAATTTGGCGCTTGAGTACGCGATAAGAAAAAGCCGAATTGAGACACAAAACTGCATATATAACAAATCTAGTCAAGTTCTTGGCTACGCAGATGATATTGTGCTTCTCGGACGTAGAACAAGCGATATTAAGGATAGTCTCTCTCAGCTTGAAAGAAATGCTAAACGACTTGGATTATGCATCAACACCGGCAAAACTAAAGTGTTAACAACATCCAAGAACATACCTCCCGGAAATCTAGATACTGGCGACTATGAAGTGGAACGCGTGGAAAACTTCAAATACCTCGGGTCTGTAATAACATCGTCAAATGACATGCAGGCAGATATCAAAGCCCGTGTCTCTGCCGCATACAGAGTTTTCTACGCATACTCAAAACTTCTGCGATCAAAACATCTTTCGCGGTCGTGTAAACTCACACTTTACAAAGCATTAATTCGACCTGTGCTTACATTTGGAAGTGAAAGCTGGACACTGACTTCCTCCGATTGTAGAATTTTATAAACATTCGAGAGGAAGGTCATACGAACAATTTATGGTCCATGTAAAGTTGCTGAAAATCAGTATAGAATCCGAATGAATCATGAAATCAGACAGCTTCTTGGAGGCTGCGATGTAATCGGATTCATTAAATCCAACCGGATTAGATGGTTTGGTCATGTAGAAAGGGCTCCATTGGATAGAATGATAAAAAAAGCGTCCCAACAACAACCAGCTGGTGTTCGTCGAAGAGGAAGACCTAGACAACGCTGGCGTGATGACATCATCCAAGACCTTCGTGATATAGGATGTCGAAACTGGGGTCAACTGGTCATGGAACGAGATAATTGGAAGCTGATTGCACAGACGGCAAAATCCCTCCATGGGATGTAAACGCCAGAGAGAGAGAGTTTGCAACAATTAAGATACAAGTTTCTGCGATCAGCTGTAACATGCAATTCGAGTTTTTATTTTTTTTAAATTGTTGAAGACACTTTTTTTTGGCGAAAAAAATTGGGGAGGTGTGCTAAAATTTAATCGATTACGTCAGAATAAAAAACTTACTCCTATTGAAGTATACGCTTCTTTTTCCAAATCATTATACTGTCCTCTTAGAGCGAAAGTTTCTTCAAGGAATAACATCAATGTCATCAGTCATTCCTTGAAGAAACTTCTGCCAATACTCAATATTATGGTTCACGTTATTTATATGTAGGTTAAGTTAAGGAATAATTAAAAAAATATGACATTTGTATATGGTCGTTTACTGATATGTCAAAAACATGCTCATTTGATTTTAATAAAATCTGGGTTCAAAATGTTTTAAATTTTTACTATTTGTGATATAAAACAAGAAATATTACAATTTTTTCAACGCATACATGACAACTTTTAATGGCTAGACTGGCACCGTTTGTAATTGATATGTTCCTTGACCTGCAATCTAGTGCTTCAATCGTATATAAGGAATGTGTATGTCGAATAGAAATGTTTGCAAATATGGAGCGACAAAGTCGTGACAGGATATTTGACGACAAAAAGGGCAATTTTTACAACAAACAATTTTATGGCACACTAATCAACAATCACTTGCGACCACTGCAGCACAATTATCCTTTTCCGACTAAAAGGAAAAAAACTCAACTGCTTAGAGGCTCAGAGGCTCGAGAAGTACAAAACTCTTTTGCTGAAGACATCTTCAAAATTTTATGGGAAGAAAAGTTCTCTGCTTTAGTGCGCACAGTACTAACTATGGTCAATCTCGACTACAGTCGAATACAATCTCTCAGCTACAATGACAGAACTCGCTGATCCAGTTTTTACGAATCAAGTAGGCTCGTCCATTATGGTCGTTGCCTTTTCAACTACCTCTAATAACTAACAATCAGACTGCAAACTAAAATAAGTTGTCTAGACCGATTCAGAAGGTATTGAAAGGTGAAGATATCATTAAAATGTCAATATCAAAAATGATCTCCAACACAACAGTCAAAAACGTAACCTATCGATAAGATAAAAGGTCAGCATTTGTTTGATGTACACCGACACTATATACAAGACACCTGAAAAGCAAATTTGTTCTATATTTTTTCTATGTTAACAATGTAAACAATGCAAACATTTTACCAAAGAGTCGTCAATGGCTATTGGTGTGATATATTTTAAAGAATAAGATAAAGCTATATAGCCGGAAGTGACAAACCGGAAGTTGCAAAATTACAATTAAACATTACAAAAACCTTATGCTTTAAGTTTCAACAAAATTGAATGTCAGGACTGAATGTTATTGAAGTTTAAAAAAAAGTTGTTCAACGACAAACATCCTCCCCGCCTGATCCTTTGCCAAATTTTGAAAAAAGCACATATTTTCTATACTCAAATAAACCCGAATGCGTTTGCAGCTCATTTTGATTCAAAAGTTTCAACAAGATCTTATGCGTTAGCGTAACGAAAATAACACCCATTTTGCAAATTTTCTTAAAAACTCAAAAAGTAATATAGCAATTGCTATGACAAACAAAATAGGAGGTAAATGGTCTTAATAGCGTTATTTATTCTCGTAATATTTGCAAGAGCTGATTTTCAGTGTTTCGGGAACCACTAAAAACCAAATGAACCGATTTCGTTAGAAAAGGACTGGGCTGTAAGTTACGCCCAGGGATGTTGATATTTTACGCCTAGGGATGTTGATATTTTTAAAAATATCGATTTCGATATAATCGGCCCAAAAAATAAATATCAATATCGTCAAAATATATATCACACAAAAATATCGATATTTAAAATATCGATCGTCCAAAAATTAGGCAGCAAAAGTTTATGAAAAACATGTCATTTTAGTAAAAAAAATTAATTTTTAAATTATAAAATTTTATCGATTGGGACCGTTGCCGTTGAAATCGGATCATCCGTTGTTAAGAAAGCGTTGGACAAATCTTTGTCCACATACGTCGATACACACGCACATACATACACATACGTACTGCTAAAAATAGCCTAAATAGCTTCAGGAGGTCTTGAAACGTTCAAAAATTCCTATTTCGAAAATCGACCCAAAAACAATAACTTCCCATATCGAGAAGTTAATAAACAGTTAACCAAGCGATCCACTCACGAACCTCTGACCTTTTTGTCAAATTTAGAAAATAACTCATAACTTCGATATTCAAGTAAAGCCGGATGCGTTTGCAGCTCATTTACATACCAAAGTTTCATCCAGATATCATGCGTTTGCGTAACGAAAATAACACGTAGTTTTTTCACCTTTTCTTAAAAAAGTAAGATAGCAATGGTTTATACAAATGTCATTATAAATAGCTGACATGATGACAAACAATATGAAAGTTTCATGACCTTGATAGCATTATTTAATCTCATGATATTTGCAAGAGATGATTTTCAGTTTTTTGGAAACCACTAAAGAAACAAATGATTTAATTTCGCTAGAAAAGGTTACGCCAATATCCATCGATTGCGACTATTTTCGTTAAAATCGACCCATCCGTTGTTGAGAAAGCGTTAGACAAAAATTTGTCTACATACAGCGATACATACATACATACACACACAAACACACATACAGACCTCTAGCTAAAAATAGTCTAAACAGCTTCAGGAGGTCATGAAACTTAAAGATATCATAAAAATTGCGATTTCGAAAATCGACCCAAAAACTATAACTTTCCAAATCGGGAAGCTAATTAACAAATCAATAAAAACTGATCCCTCCATGTGGTTCAAGTTTTTTTAAACAACTTAATGGATAGAACATCTTTTATACTTTAATATCATTCGTGCATATCATCAAATCCCTATGATCACGACATAACAAAAACTTAAATTTCTACACCGTTCAAACTTTTCGAATACGTTCTAAAGGACACCTTAACGTTTTTTCATTCTACTTCCACAGAAGTAAAGAAACACAACACAGACCTCACTAAAACAACTAAAAAGTTCAACCACACCGCAAGCATTTAACTTTTCCTGTGCAACTTCTCGAGCCGGTCTAACTACCAAAACTCCACTTGTTTTCTTAATGCTCTTGCACATTAAAATCTTCTTCCTTTCTTATTTATTTATTTAATTTATTTGTAATTAAGCTCTATAGGCTTCTATTTACATTAAAAATTTCTTATACTAGTCAAAAGATAAATTTTTATAATTATCACATATTGCAACTTGCAGTAAAATTAATTATCACAGTCATTTAACAAACAAATCATTAGTGCAATTTTCATATAGTCTAAGTAAATATATATAAATCATTCCGAGTAAGGTCAAACGAGATTCCATGTATATGATAGAGAGCAGTCAGGATTCATTCTTCTTTATTTTATATCTTACAATTTTCAATGGCACTAAGGAAGGAGTGTTGTGGCATATGAACTCACATTTACTATAACCTCCATTACCGACAATATGATCGTTAACCTTAAACAACTTTAATATCTCGGATAAATTGATTGAGTTTAATTTGATCTTTTGTAATAGGAAATGGTCTAGTCATCGAAAGCATAACATTTAGTTATTAATTCAAAAAATGCCTACTTATCGTAGGCACTATATACATATCATACAAATAAATAAATTTCATTGTGTCTTCTTGCTTGGAATCGAAAGTAATTAAAAGTATGTGGTATTTTTTTACCAGCGAACACGAAAATCGGTCGTTGTGCGCATATTCATATGCGCATGTGCGAATATTCAGTGTCTCAGATTAAAATATTAAAAAAAACTGTTGGGGTCCATTGAAATGGACAACAAAAACGCATAAAATTAATAAATTACTAGTGAAATTCAACCAATTATAATAGAAAATCAAAAACTAGTAAAAATATTAATGATTTTGTAGGTAGTGAAACAAAATTTTTATAATTAAAAATAATTATAATAAATAGTGAATTCTTTTCTACTTCTTCGGTACAAGTCCGAAGTTCCGACTCCGAATTATCCAAATTTGTTTTTACTTCACCACAATTTTAAATTGTGTGAAGTAATGCAATCTATCGTGAAAAAAAAAAATCTTACATACCCCAAATTTTATTTTATCTTTTGTTTTAGACCATCCTCTATCTAAATAGCCAAAAAAAAATTTGGTGTACGTCTGTGTGTGGGTGGGTGGGTGGGTGAGTTTTCTGCATAGGATCTTGATGAAACTTTAGCAAATGATACAGGTTCACTTGAAAATGGAAGATCTGGATTCATTTCAAATTTGGACAAAATGGCGGGGGGTCTCTCGAACACCTCTAAGTTTAAATCTTGAATAACTTCTGATCCCGGGCTATAATCTTATTGAAACTTAGTATATAAGGTTTTAGTACTGTTTCCAATATTTCTGCATACCAACTTCCGGTTTGTCACTTCCGGTTAAAAAGTTTTTTTTTCAAGTGTTTATCCCTACTGTAGCCTACAATTACCGATCGATTTTCATGAAACGTTGCTAAAAGCTTTTAAATAACATGAGAAAGATTTTATCAGCTTTTGGAGCACATTGGATAAAGGGTTGGGGGGTCCACCATACAACAGGTGGTTTTTTCCACAAAGTTTTTATGTTTGTTGGGAGCATAAAACATTCATTCGTCAATGAATTTTGATGACACTTTGGAAAAAGATGCAAACATGTATGGCAAAGAACTGATTAGTTTTTGAGCGATAGTGAACAAAGTGGTGGGGGGTCCCTGGAGCACCTGTTTTTTTGAAAGCTCTATAACTTCTGTACCTGATAAGCGAATTGGATGAAACTTGGTACATGAGTATGTAGTACGGTTTACAATAGTTCTGCATCCCAACTTCCGGTTTTTCACTTCCGGTAAAAAAAAATTTTTTGTACTTTTTTGAAGTTTTTTCAGTGTCTTTATGCACACTACAGCCTACAATAATGAAGTGATTATGATGAAACTTACGGAATAGGGTTCCAATTAGTGTGAAAAGATAATTATCATGTTTTGGGACACATTGATCAAAGTGGTGGGGGGTCTACCATACAAATGCTGACTTTTCACACTTTGTTTTTTAAGTTTGTTGGGAGCATACAGACTTCATTCATTAATTTATTTTAATGACACTTTGGAAAAAGATGGAAACTTAAGTAACACAGAACTGATTAGTTTTTGGATAATATTGGAATAAGTGGTGGGGGTCCTCCCGAACACCTGTTTAATGTGTCACACTTTTTTCAATGTTTGTTGGGAGCACACAGCATTCGTTCGTAAACGAATTTTGATGACACTTTGGAAAAAGATGCAAACATGTATGGCAAAGAACTGATTAGTTTTTGAGCGATAGTGAACAAAGTGGTGGGGGGTCCCTGGAGCACCTGTTTTTTTGAAAGCTCTATAACTTCTGTACCTGATAAGCGAATTGGATGAAACTTGGTACATGAGTATGTAGTACGGTTTGAAATAGTTCTGCATGCCAACTTCCGGTTTTTCACTTCCGATAAAAAAAAATTTTTTGTACTTTTTTGAAGTTTTTTCAGTGTCTTTATGCACACTACAGCCTACAATAATGAAGTGATTATGATGAAACTTATGGAATAGGGTAACAATTAGTGTGAAAAGATAATTATCATGTTTTGGGACACATTGATCAAAGTGGTGGGGGGTCTACCATACAAATGCTGACTTTTCACACTTTGTTTTTTAAGTTTGTTGGGAGCATACAGACTTCATTCATTAATTTATTTTAATGACACTTTGGAAAAAGATGGAGACTTAAGTAACAAAGAACTGATTAGTTTTTGGATAATATTGGAATAAGTGGTGGGGGTCCTCCCGAACACCTGTTTAATGTGTCACACTTTTTTCAATGTTTGTTGGGAGCACACAGCATTCGTTCGTAAACGAATTTTGATGACACTTTGGAAAAAGATGCAAACATGTATGGCAAAGAACTGATTAGTTTTTGAGCGATAGTGAACAAAGTGGTGGGGGGTCCCTGGAGCACCTGTTTTTTTGAAAGCTCTATAACTTCTGTACCTGATAAGCGAATTGGATGAAACTTGGTACATGAGTATGTAGTACGGTTTGAAATAGTTCTGCATGCCAACTTCCGGTTTTTCACTTCCGGTAAAAAAAATTTTTTTGTACTTTTTTGAAGTTTTTTCAGTGTCTTTATGCACACTACAGCCTACAATAATGAAGTGATTATGATGAAACTTATGGAATAGGGTTCCAATTAGTGTAAAAAGATAATTATCTTGTTTTGGGACACATTGATGAAAGTGGTGGGGGGTCTACCATACAAATGCTGACTTTTCACACTTTGTTTTTTAAGTTTGTTGGGAGCATACAGACTTTATTCATTAATTTATTTTAATGACACTTTGGAAAAAGATGGAGACTTAAGTAACAAAGAACTGATTAGTTTTTGGATAATATTGGAATAAGTGGTGGGGGTCCTCCCGAACACCTGTTTAATGTGTCACACTTTTTTCAATGTTTGTTGGGATCACACAGCATTCGTTCGTAAACGAATTTTGATGACACTTTGGAAAAAGATGCAAACATGTATGGCAAAGAACTGATTAGTTTTTGAGCGATAGTGAACAAAGTGGTGGGGGGTCCCTGGAGCACCTGTTTTTTTGAAAGCTCTATAACTTCTGTACCTGATAAGCGAATTAGATGAAACTTGGTACATGAGTATGTAGTACGGTTTAAAATAATTCTGCATCCCAACTTCCGGTTTTTCACTTCCGGTAAAAAAAATTTTTTTGTACTTTTTTGAAGTTTTTTCAGTGTCTTTATGCACACTACAGCCTACAATAATGAAGTGATTATGATGAAACTTATGGAATAGGCTTCCAATTAGTGTGAAAAGATAATTATCATCTTTTGGGACACATTGATCAAAGTGGCGGGGGATCTACCATACAACTGTTGACTTTTCACACTTTGTTTTTAAAGTTTGTTGGGAGCATACAGACTTCATTCATTAATCAATTCTAATGACACTTTGGAAAAAGATGGAAACTTAAATGACAAGGAACTGATTAGTTTTTGGACAATATTGGGATAAGTGGGACGGGTTCTCCCGAACACCTATTTACTGTGTCATCATTTTTTCAATGTTTTTTGAGAGCACACAGCATTCGTTCGTGAACCAATTTTGATTACACTTTGCAAAAAGATGCAAATATGTATGGCAAGGAACTGATTAGTTTTTGAGCGATAGTAAACAAAGTGGTAGGGGGTCCTCCAAGCACCTGTTATTTTGGAAGCTCAATAACTTCTGTACCTGATAATCGAGTTGGATGAAATTTGGTACATACACATTTAGTACGGTTTACAACAGTTCTGCATCCCAACTTCCGCTTTGTCACTTCCGATAAAAGTTTTGTTTACTTTTTCTCGTACAACAGAATTTATGTTTGTTGGGATACTACTGCCTGCTTTAATATTTTTATTATTAGAACTACGAAGTCCATAATATTGGTAAGCTTTTAATTAAAGTATTTTATGGATATTAGCTCATTATATATCCAGAACACTATGTTTCCAGAGCTGTGGTGAAGTCAGCCTATGCATCAGCGTCGCAATATTTTTTTTTGTATTGCTTTTTTTACAAAAGAATACAAATTTCGTTAATTCTGTGTTGGAACTTGTACCGAACAGGTAGAAAAGAATTCACTAAAAAATAACACGCCTATGTAAATAAATGTCACACAAACAAATGGTACGAACTAGGAGTAGAAATTTAACTAATGTAATTGTTTTCATTTGTTTTGATCCCAAAATAAATAATACATCTCTGTTTTACTTTTTGTCTCATCTTTTATCTCTTGCTGCGTGCTATCTGTCAAAAATTCATTGGTAAAAAAAATTACTACTTATATTTACATACATTGAAATTTAAAAACAGCTGTTTTTATTATTCGTCAGTGAGAATATTCTCACATCATCAATGCAAAACATCAATAATGTAAAAAAAAAAACAAATAAAGTTATGATTATTGTAGTTAAAGGTATAAAGTTTTTAATTTCTTGATTGCATGCTGTGTGAAATGTGTAAGTTGAATTACATAAATATAAAAACGAATTGGTTATATAATAATTTAAATAATTGTCATACATCTACAAAAAATATAACCGGCGGCAATCAAGTAAATTTTATAATATGTGTATGTATGGACATAACTGACCGTACAAGATTTTAATTTGACATATGATAAACAAGAAAAAACCATGAACTTGTAACAAACAACTGTAATTATATCATAAAAATATCAAAACCATCACTCACTGTCACAATAAAATAGTTTATATTATTTATTCTTTTTTGTTCTATCTTGTTTCCAGATCTTTCAAACAAAAACACAAATTTTATACAACAAATAAATTAAAATTGATTTTTTTTCTTTTTTCACATTTTATTGTATATATTTTTATAAGAAATATTTAACTAATATTTTAAAATAAGGCACTTTTCAAAAATTATTTAAAACATGAAATCAGAAATGTATAAAAAAAACGAACGGTGTTGAATCTTATTTCTTGACAAACGACCATACTCTACCGTTTAAATAGCGAGATTAAACTAATGTTTTCTCATTTCTGCTAGTGCTAAATGCTAATCCACATTCCACCAAACCATTCCAATTCCCCAAAAACGTGTTTATATATTTTATATTACTTTATGACTTTTCGACGAATATGTTTTATGATAAATGGCGGTAATGTTGAAAAGAGGAAAACTGGAATGTGATTGAAATAGATGTGCTTAAAATAGATGGTATAAATATTCACTGATCAAATACATTTTATAGAGTTTTTTCTTTAAACTTCAAATCGTTGTATTGCTGCATGGGTAAAAACAACTTAAAGACAACGCAAAACAATCTTGATTTGCAAGAAATAACAATTTTTTAAAGTTTTCGAAATCTAATTCCAACTGATCACAAATGTCATGTTTTTTCGGGAAAAAAGGTCTATAGAGCTTTTTACTTAAACTTCAAATCGTAATATAGCTGTATAGCAATGACAGATTGCCATACAGCAATGATAATTAGAAATCAAAACTATGTATTAAAACTTATTGCAATAATAATAATAATTCAACTATATAAAAATCAATTTAAACACAACAGAAAACATTGATTTGCAAGAAATAACTATTATTTAGAGTTTTCGATATACAAATCAGCTGATCAAAGATTTTTTTTTTTAAAGTGGTCTAATTTTCGGTCCTTTTCATTTAAATTATAAAACCTTATCATTCGACTTATCGCATTGCTTTTAAAGAAAATAAACTATTAGCGTTTTCGTTTCTCGATTAAAGTTTTGACCTCAGAGCGGGCAAAACTCTTTCAGTTTTGCATTTTTTTTTATAGTTTTGCATTAATTTTTTCAGTTTTACCCTTAAAATACTTGAGAATCGAACAGAAAAAAGTCACATTTTTTAGATCTGTCAAATTTGTTTAACAAAATAAAGGAATTCGATTTTATAATGTATATTATTATTTTTAAACTATTTAAATATTTTTATTTAAGAAAATTACATTATTAAAAATATGTTTTTTCTTATGTTGTATACTATATTAATATATTATACAAAGCAACATTTTTGCACCGTCTTCTGAGAAAAAGTCAAAAAATGCAAGAATATTGCCCTCAAAAAGTTTGAAACTTGCATCCAAATCGAGAAAAGAAAACGCAAATTCGAGAAACGAACAGAAAAAATGTGACCTGAAAAAAAAGTGCAAAAGAAAGTCACATTTTTTTGTAGAATCGAAAACGCTATATGAGTGTGACTTGATCATTCAAAACAGAGACTTTAATTTATAATTTTTAATAAAATGGGTTTTCTTGAGTTTATTGCAGTTGTTTTAATATTATATTTTATAATAACGATTACGTTATGGTGTGTTTTAGATAGTGATATTGAATTGTTTTTTATGGACATGTTCGGCCACCGAATATGTGAGTAACATAAATAAAACAAGTGGATTGTTTATTTTATGATTATGTAAATATAATAAAAACTTATTTTTACGTATAATAAAAACTTATTAGAAAATAGCTCTTCAAATATTATCATATGCATTTAACGTTAAACGACTGTGGGTTCAAGGTTCTTTCACGTTTTAGTTATAATTCTACAATTATGAAACAATTATTGTTAATTTGTTTTACATTGTTTTTAGCTTTTGTAAATAAATGGAAATTTTTAATTATTTAATCTTCCTAACCTTGAAATATACTTTATTACATCTGCAAGAATTGTACTAAAATTGAAGAATTGATGTGGGTCAGATGATAAGTAGCTACACCTGAAAAAATTCGGTTATATTAATAACACCGAAAACGCCAAAAGTAATCTGAAAAATGTTAAGTTATTAAAGTAGCTGGTTGATCATTTTGTGTTATCTCTTAAAGTTTTTGCCACATGACAAAAGTTTTTGACGGATTGCTAGGAACGATTTTCTAATTTTTGATTAAACAAAAGCTTGTTTTATTTGGAAATTATGAAAAGTTAAATTGAAAATCCTAACGATTAAAATAAAATAAACTTAAGATAAAATTAATTTTAATTGATGATTTTTCCAAAAATCATTCCGCACGATTTCTATGATCTATCGCCCATTTTTTGAGAAGACAGAAGTTTGAACGATTTTTTTTATCGTTCGGTTTTAACATCTTGTTTTATTTCTTTTTCGAAAATTTAGTTTATGTGTAACTGTTTATTATTTACGTTGATTTTGTTTTAAGATTAATTGAATTAATAACAAAAATTTTCATTTCAAATTCAATAATTCATAATTGTTTTTGTAAACTGTCATTTCTATTGTGCGGTTATTTGTTCAAGTGGCGCCCTTTATTTAAAACGAACGAAAATTCGTTCGTTTTTATTTTGCATGTCGCGAAGCGCGTAAAACGAAAAAAATCGTTTCATTTTACACATTTTTTCTATTCACGAATATGAAAACAGTTGAATAGTGCAGTGTATCGAGGCTGGCTTGATAGTTACCTTACCGGAACAAAAATCAAATCTGGTTCTTTATGGTTACCGGAATAACAATCGAAGCTGAATCTTGATAATTAGTCTTTCAGTAGAATTTGTATCATGACTAAATAAATATAACAACTTTATAAACTATCCCTTAAAAGACAAAGTTCTGATGATCATCTGTTTTTTCTTTTACGCTGTTACACTACAGTCCCGTTTTTAGCGCCATTAGTATCAGACGATCTATGTAGTATCTTTAAACCTATATCATTCATTACAAAACGTATAGGAAAACTGCAAATGATTGTAATTATATAAAACTACATAGCATAAAGTGATGAAACTGCATGGTATTTATCGTGCAAATAAATATAAATCATCTGACACTGTTATCACATAAAATTAATAATAAAACTTTTTATTTTTTCATAACCTATTTTACCTTATTTCCATTCCGTTACAGCCGCTCTCCGCGGTAAAGTGGTATGGGTAACCGGTGCGTCATCAGGAATCGGAAAAGGTTTGGCATTGCATTTAGCTAAAAATGGTGTTAAATTAGTAATATCGGCACGACGAACGAATCTTCTTGAAGAGGTCAAAAGCGAATGCATACGATTATCCAATGGTTCACTAACATCAAACGATATATTAGTATTAGAAATGGATATGTTACAAATTCAACAACATGAATTAAAATTAAACACAGTTCTACAGCATTTTGGTCATTTAGATATATTAGTAAATAATGCTGGACGATCTCAACGTGCAGCATGGAATGATGTTAGTCTAAATGTTGATCGTGAATTATTTGAAATTGATGTTTTTTCAATTGTTAATCTAACCCGACTTGCTGTAAAATATTTTGAAAAACATAAAATAGCAGGACAAGTTGCTGTTACATCAAGTGGTTGCGGTCTTGTTGGTTTACCGTTTTCTCCAAGCTATTGTGGTGGGAAATTTGCAATCCATGTAAGTATTTTTGAATATATAACAAAATTATCAATTTATCTATCAATAGTTAAATATTTTAGGGTTATTATGAATCGTTACGGGTTGAAAAACCTCATGTTGCTGTTACATTATTTTGTCCTGGACCGATCGCAACCGGCTTTCTTGAGGAGGCTTTCACCGGTACACAAGGAGAAAAGTATAATAAATCCGTTCAACCAACCGATAAACGAATGACGTATGATAGATGTGGTTATCTATTTGCAGTCGCATTAGCCAATAAAATACCATTAACATGGGCTGGACTGTTTCCAGTATCTGTCCTATTATATGTTTCTTTATACTGCCCGCTTGTTCATAGAATGTCAGTTTTAACTAGAATTTCAAAACTATATCTTATTAATTTTTATTATTTAATTTTAGAGTATCAAAATTACTACCAGCGTCAAGAATGAATAAAGTACGGGAAGGAAAATAGAAGCCGAACATTTAATTCATTTTTTTTTGTATTATTTTCTATTAATAAATTACGTATTGATTTATTTTTAATTTTACAAAATACCATTTTTATATAAATTTTTCTGCAATTTATTATTCACATTCCCAATTTTACTTCCGTACATTAATTATTCTCAAAATCTTCTTTTCTTTTATTTTTGGCTCGTAATATAGCTTCCTTAAATAATTTACAATATAATTCAATCGATGAGGGAGAATCATCATTTCCAGCAACTGGATATGTTATTAAATTTGGATTACAATTTGAATCAACAATTCCAATTGTAGGAATAGCCATTTTTGCAGCATCTCGTACCGCTGTATGTTGTGTCATAACATTATTTAATGTATTTAAAAAGATACATAAATCAGGAAGCCGTGTAACGGCACGAAATTGAATATTAGCATTGGTAAAAACTCCACCACGCCAATATCGTGTATGTGAAAATTCTCCACATTCCATTGCAGTTTTTTCAACAAAATGTGAATTTTGTGCTCCACGATTTAGAAATAATACTATCCCACCATTATACACAATATGTGCTGTTACATTTAATGCTTGGCGTAAATAAAATGCAGTTTGGTCTAAATCGAAAATAATATGACCTAATCTTGAGCCATAAATAAATGGTTTCATTCGATCGTCCAACGAACCATCTTTATGCCCATAATGTACTTTTGCATCAAACAAATCTTTCACTGTAAACAAATTGTGGACGTTAAAATAATCTGGATGTTCTAATGGATTCACTATTTTCTTGTTATCGATATTATTTTCATGGATCACTTTTGGTTGGATTAGAGCTGAATTGTTTCTAACCGATGTATTGAAATAAACTAGAAAAATATTTCTATAAATTATCGTACAATAAATTAGATAATCAATTATAAATACCACATAAATTAGATTTTCTTACAAATACCGATAACAATTTCATCTTCGCTATTAAATTTTACAATAACCACAATAAAAGTTTGACGTTTATAACTTGTTTGTTTTGTATTAGGTTGTACCTTAACTACATTTTTAATGAATGTGTTTAATAACTCATACACCAAATCAAAAATAAATCTTGTTTTAATTTAAATTTTTATTTCATTTTTATTAATATTCACGATTAATTAATTTAATTTAAACCATGCTACATAAATATTGCATAATACGTATTCTATCGAAATTAAAATATTATGTTTTAATTTATTAGTTTTTTTTTTCATTTCATATAGTAATAAAATTTCAAACAATTATTTGATGTTGTTCTTTTTCTTAATCTCCATTCTTCTTAAAAACAAATATATAATCATAATAGTTAATTAATTTACTTAAAATATATACAAATACTTAAAATTATGATTCTATTTTTTTAATATTTTTTCCTTTTTTTTTAAATTAATCATTAAAATTTGATTGAAAATTATACTAAAATAAAAATATAAATTTTAAGATTCAATTTAAAAAATTTCCATATTATAATTTCCTGATCTGAAATTCATAAAAAGAAATTGTTTAATTAATAATAATAATAAAAAATTGTTATATTTATATTAAATTTGTTTACTTGTTTGAACTGCTCACAACTCCATTATTTAAAAATTTTCTCTTGTGTCTGAACTTTTTAACATAGGCTTCAATAAGTGCATGAATTTTCATTGGATTAATTTCACCAGCACGGTTGTGACAAATCTAGACAAGAAAAACAAACGTATATTATAATATGTACATAAAACTATAATTTTTTTAATTACTTTAGGAACAGCACGCCGTAATATGTCTTTGTATTCCTCTTTTGTAACATGTTTTTTATTATAATGTGGTTTAAGAACAAGTTTAACTTCCTCTACCACTCTTTCTTGGCGGTTGAGTTTTCTCAAAAACTATAAAAGAAAAAATCACAAGAAAATGGAATAATTTAGAAAAAATAATTAAACAAAAACAAACTTTATCTTTAACTTGTAATTCAACAGCTGAGCTTGGTAAGTCATCCAATATTTTTAATTGATCTTCATCGAATTTGCCCATACCCATACCCATTTGGGGTCCTTTATTGAATACTGAAAAGGAAAATGTATTATTAATTTTTGAAAGAACAGATAGGTTGTATAATGTATATTATTCCGTTTTCATAGTTTAAGCGAAATGCCGTCGAGAGTTAGCTTTTTAATAACCACCATTTCGTGGCTTTTTACAGTAACTTACGCTTACCATTGTCGAACAAGTCTTGAAACGTCTTGCCTTTCTGAAATTTTCACACATAGCACAAATAAAGACAAGAAGTTACGCCAGAGCCATTTTTCGGTATGCCCTTCTGAAAATGGCACTAATAACGGTGAGCCGTAACGACTGCAATAAATGGTGGCACCTCGAACAACTCACTAATGCTCTGAACACCTACCTTAACATCCTAAACGAATGGTTTAAAACCAGAAAACTCAAACTTCCCACCGGAAAGTCCACATCTACACTTTTCACCACATGGACGAAGGAGGTGAACACAACACTCAACATCTGCATTGATAACGTGCTTATTTCCACGGTAAAAAATCCGAGACTGCTGGGGGTCACATTCGATCCACTTCTTAAATTCAATGCTCATGCTCAACAGGTGAACGCGAGATTGAAAAACAGGAACAATGCTTTGAAAGCACTGGCTGGCAGTTCATGGGGGAAAGAAAAAGAAACAATCATAACAACATACAAAGTAATAGGAAGACCTATTTTGAATTACGCTGCACCCATATGGACACCTCAAGTCGCTGACACTCACTGGAATAAGTTACAAGTAACACAAAACGCAGCGTTGCGAACAGCAACCGGATATCATTTGATGGCTCACCGAGATCACCTGCACCAAGAATGTAACATATTGCCGGACCGTCAACACAATGAAAAGCTAATCAAACAATATCTATAGGCCTGTCACAAAGAGCAACATCCCTGCAATGACACCTTATCCACAACCACACCACCTAGAGACATAAGGCGTACTGCGAAATTTTTCCTAAGCGATATCAGAAACAACCAAGTAACAGATAACATTGAAGAGCTTACGTTTAAAACGGGCTTAAAAACGATTCACACGAAAGTTGTTGAGGACACAATAAAGAACAACGCTCCAAATCGAGTTCTCAAGAGTAGGCCGCCGCAAGTCGCTGCGGAAGAGGTTAAACTACCACGCAGCACAAGATCCATCCTAGCACAGTTAGGATCCGGTTGGTCACGCATCTTAAATAACCATATGACCAGAATTGACCATAACATTGTTGACAAGTGTCCCATATGTGAGGGCACGCCACATGATGCAGACCACCTATTTCATTGTCCAGGAAAACCCAACTGCTTTTCATACAATCAGTTATATAATACAGAGAGGTCTAAAACAAATAAGACCAAACCACCGTACAATCCTTGTTGCGAGAACGAGTTTGCAGTTCGTCTAATCGATTGACATTGTTTATGGAATTTTTAGCACTTTTACGAGCGGTTATCATAAGTTTACGATTGGTAGCAGTAGGTGTTTGTTGGAATTGCGCATGAGCTCTATGTTTGGAGTCAATTGTTGACCAGCAGGCTTCATTACACGATGAGTTGTATGCGGACTTCGGTTTCTGAATGGATGTTGGCTTCATTAAGCGTTCCATAGAATGACTGATGTTATTCGCAGAGCAATTGCATTTACATTTTTATCAGCAGATAAACTAGCCCAGTTGAGATGGGTCAAAAAGTCGTTCATAGTACCCCAGTTCGGGGTGAGTAGAAAGGAATAAATCTAAAAGATGAGGAGTGTGACTGCTAATGTCAGGAATGCGAGTTGGTTTATCGACTAGCTGAGTGAGCAAGTTAAGATCTGCAAACAGTTCGGCGGATTCACCTTTGCGGTTCCGGGGAGTAGAATGAGGGAGCCATGTGTCATTTTGAACATTAAAATCACCTGTTATGATTATTTTGGCGTTAGGCGACATATCAAGAATTTTTTCTACGGAGTCTGACAGAGCGTCATACTCCTTTTGGGTATCATCCACTGGTAGAGTTGGGTTCTTATAAATAAAACACAGAAAGAGGGCGTGCTTTTCGATTTGAAATTCAACCCTTACGCTATTTCCTCCTAATTACCTGAATCACACAGTTCGGACCTAGAAGGCCTGATATCACCGGCAACTGTTTGCTTTTCAATTATTTACGTATGTAGATTCCACAAAGAAGCTAAGACCGTCGACGAGAAGGATAATTTCTACATAGCACTGGAAGAGGTTATGAAACAAACACCCACACGCGACTTCATTATGGTTCTTGGTGACTTTAATGGACAGGTTGGAAGAGATATCTCTTATGGAAATGAGGTGGGTCCCAACAGCCTGCATTTGAATTCGAATGATAATGGTGAGAGAATGACTGAGTTTGTATTATCAAATAATTTGAGAATTGCCAGTACGTTCTTTCCGCATCGATCGATTCATAAACAGACTTGGGTCTCACCGAATGGAAACACTCGAAATCAAATTGATCACGTTCTAGTAACAGCACGTTTCTTTTCGAGCGTTCGGGATGTGCGATCCTTTAGAGGTGCATACATTGGAAGTGATCACTTCCTTGTATGTGCAACGATAAGGTTCCACTTCCCAAATCCAGGCATTCCAAAATTCAATCAACGGCAACGTTTTAACATCTCATCATTAAAGAATGCTAAAACAGAAGAGAGATATCAAATCCATATTGCCGAAACATTGGATAAATCAGAAACCATTAATGAAGACGTCGATAAGTTATGGTATTTGCTCAAAGATGCTGTTTTAAGCGCTGCTGAGGGAATACTTGGACGACCACAGAACCACTCCCAGAAGCCATGGATGGATCAAGCATGCCTTGACGCTATTCAATACAAAAGAGGGTGCTATCTAAAGTGTCTACAAGGACGCAACACCAGGTCCACGAAGGAGAACTATAAACTGGCAAGACAAGCCGTTACAAAGCTATGTAGACGAACGAAGAGAGAATGGTGGAAGAGACAGTGTGAGGAGATTGAAAGCTTCAATAAAGAACATCAATCGCGTAACTTCTGTCAACAGGTTAAAACCTCAAAGAAGGGCCCTCAAACTAGATCGACTGCTATTCAAAACGAAGATGGGGAGCTACAAGTAGACCTTAAAAATATTTTAGATACTTGGGCCGCTTATTTTGAGAATCTTCTCAACTTAAGTGACCAGCAACAAGTCGGGCGACGAGCAAAGCTTATTCGTGCGTCAAAGGTACATGTAGACGAACCCACCAAAGAGGAATTCGATGCGGCGCTGTCAAAATTAAAATGCAATAAAGCACCTGGTATCGACGATATAATATCCGAAATGATTGTACATGGTGGCGAAACTCTATCCTCAAGATTGTTTGAACTTGTTCAAATGATCTGGAGGACTGAAACCATGCCACAGGACTGGAACACAGCTATGCTGATACCAATCCATAAAAAAGGTAATCGCCTACAATGTGCAAACTACAGAGGAATCGCTCTCCTCTGCACAGCATATAAGATCTTTTCCTACATTTTGCTATCCAAAATCAATCCTTTTGCTGAACAACTGTTTGGAGAATATCAGTGTGGTTTCCGGAGGGGCGGAGGTACCACCGATGCACTTTTCTCGATAAGGATGATTTTGGAAAAGTGTCGAGAGTTCAACATACCTGTGCACCAACTTTTCATTGATTTCAGGTAGGCCTACGACTCTCTCGAACGAGAGACTCTATGGTCTGCTCTGGTGTCAACGGGAATTCCTGGTAAACTGGTATCACTATGCAAAATGACAGTACAGAACTCTCAATGCTGTGTGCGAGTAGAGAACGAAATATCAAAGTTTTTTAAAGTCGACTCCGGATTAAGACAAGGTGATGCTATCTCTCCTATACTTTTAATCTAGCCTTGGAATATGTGTGCCGTCAAAAGAAACTACCGACTAATAACAATATCTTGGCAATAAACTCTGTACAGATGATTGCTTACGCTGATGATGTTGTCATCCTCGGCCGAAGTGAAGCTGTTATGAGTGAGACTTTCAAGTCGCTTTAGAGTGGTGCTAGGAAAATTGGTCTGCAAATTAACTACAATAAAACCAAACATATGAATGTTTCAAGAGAGGCTGAGAAGAAAGATTTGATGTGCGGCGATGAACGAATTGAGGGAGTTGAATCTTTTAAATATTTGGGATCAATGCTTGACTCAAACAACAGCATACTTACAGATATTAAAGCTCGAATCGCTGCAGGTAATCGAACTTTCTACTCAATTAAACCTCTCCTTGGATCACCATATGTATCAACTAACACCAAGCTCAAGTTATACAAGACATTGATTAGACCGGTTGTGATGTATGGGTCACAAACGTGGACCCTTACACAAAATGACGAATCGCATTTATCTGTATTTGAGCGTAAGATCCTACGCTACATTTTTGGTCCACTTAAGACCGACGATGGGGAGTATAGAACCCGGTATAACTTTGAGATCAGAGACCTTCTTGAGGGTCCTGATATAATAGGTTGTATCCGTTCTAATAGGATTGCTTGGTTTGAGCATGTTCTACGAACCGATTCACAGTCTGGAATGATTAGAAAAATGTACGTTAGTACCCCAGGGAGTGGTAGGCCGCGAGGAAGATCACGACTACAATGGGAGACTGACGTAATAAACGACCTTAAAAAAATCGGCTGCCATGGTAAATATGTCGCTGTTGCGAACGACCGTGGTGAATATTCAAAGCTGATTAGCCTGGCAACGCTCCTACATGGAGCATGAACGCCTTAAAAAAAAAAAAAAAAAAAAAAAAGATTCCACAAAAGCATAACTGATGTCTGCCTTAGTTGTAATTTAGGACCACATGACACCATGTATTTGTTTAAATGCCCAAAGAATTTTACCAACCTGAAAGTTTTATCATTATGGTCAAACCACCGAACCGAGAGAATATCCAACTCAAGAGCACAATATCATTTGTATGACTATTGGTTAGGATCTTGATCGATCCGATATGGATAGAAAAATTCTGAAGACTATTGGCTCTGAATTAAAACAAATATTTGTTAATAAAACTACATCTGTAGAATTGAAATAATGAGAAATTAAAATCAAATTGTAATAAATAAAAATAATTTTAAAATACATAGATACAATTTTAAACAGGTTGCAGAATGTTAGGGACTGTAAAAATCCGCTTGCACTCCTTACAAACGATAAGATAACAACACATCTTTCTCGGTTACAACAATTTTGACTTAAACCAATAACAAAAGAATAAATCTATTATGTTAATTGCTAAGTAATTAGTAAAAAGTCAATATTTTTGAATAAATAATTAAAAACAAAATCTTACCTTTAACAGGTGTTTTTTTATTTGTTTTGACTATTCTTTTATATTTCGATGACATTCTTAAAGGTTGTAATGGTGATGTGCTTCCGAATAGATTATTAAATAACTCAAACGGATTGCTGTTATTATTATTACTATTTTGTTTGGCGGATGATGTATTTTTATTAAGTGTGCTACTTGTTTTTCTTTTATTCATTTCTCGTACTGTTAACTCTGGTGGTGGTGGGCTACCTGAGTCCATTGGCGGTTCAAATAGATCATCATAATCACTTGAGCCAGGTGAATATGGTGAGCCTAAATCAACATTTACTTCATCGTTACCAGTACCGCCACCAACTGCAAATCGATTAGTTTGATTATTATTTCCAACTTTAGATTTTTGAATTAATCCTTTTTGCATCGATTTAATTGGTGACTGTTTGTTTGTTGTTGACGTTGGATTATTACTAAATAATGATTTAATTGGACTTCGTCCGCTGGTGGTTATATTTGGAATAAGTAGATTATTTATATTCGCACCACGTTGTGATGAGTTATTAGCTCCAGTTTGTTGTTGTAATAAAACATTACTCAATACTGTAATTGACTTTTGATGATGTGATAAAGGTTCATCATTTTTATCATTTGGTGATGTTTGAACACTTGTTATTTCAATCGGTTGATTGTCATTACTTATGTTGAAATTATCACCAGATGTACTTGTTATATCAGCATGTGCAGATGACGATGCTACCGTCGATTTTGCATTCATTAGTTGCATTACTAATTCAGCAGGATTTATAATTTTTTCTTGTTGCTGTAATTGTTGTTGCTGTTGTCGTTTACCTTGTTCTTCTACTAATTTTAGATTACTGTCTTGTGTACTTTCTACAATGTTATCACATATATCATCATCGTTTGTAGATATATCACCAATATCTGGAGGAGCTGGTGAAGGTGAAGGAGATGGAGATTTCGTTGGTTCAAATGGATCATATGCATCAGGGGATGTTGGAGCTGGTTCTGGTGGTGTATTCGGTCCGATTTTATTCAAATCTTTTTGAGCATTATTTTCTTCTTCCAACATATTTTCCTCTTCTTCTTCGATTGCATCGTGCAATGGATTAATAGGACGTAATTTGCTGGCTTTCGGTTTAACTGACATTGAGAATTTAAGTGTAGGTTCTGGTGGTGTTTTTGGTCCAGTCAGCTGAAGATCATCAAATGAATCATCGACCAATGGTGATTGAGGTTGACTCGCCTGTTCAACACTCATCTGTTGATCACTAATTTCTTCTACACTATTGACTTGTATAATCGTGTTATCCGATGTTTTTCTTTTTTCTTTGTCTTGATTTTCATTGTCACTATCACTTAAAATGATTACAGCTTTCGGCGATGGAGTCAGTTCTTTGAATGGTGATCGATCTAAATCGATAATTGCAACTGGTTTGAAATCAACTTTTTTATGTCGTTTGCCAGATCCATCTTTGTTTTTCTCTCGACGACTCTTTCTTTGTTGGTTTTCTTCATTTCTTCGCTTTGTCGTTATTATTTGACTACGAGAAGCAGGAAGTGTAACGACTGTTGTTTGTTGTTGCGGTTGATCAAATTCTTGATTTTTGTTAAAACTTACACTCACTAAAATATTATTGCCAGATGCGAATACTTCTTTTGATGGTGCGATAGGACTTGGTTGCTTTTCATTTCTTTGCCGTCGTTTCTCTTTACGTTTTTCTAATTGTTCTTTTTTGCGTTCAGCTTTTCGTTTTTTCTCTTTCTTTTTACGCAAGGTTTCTTTGTTTTTAAGGATAACGGTTAGATTTTCGGTTGGAGTTGTAGTTTGATTGATTGGTGGCGGAGTCCATGTTAGTTCTTGGACTATATTTTGAACTGGAGATTTACTACGCGACCATGATGCTACGGCTCTTCTGTTCGGACTCCATGATTTGGAACGTGCATGACGACGACGTACAGCTGCAATTTTTTTCTTGGTTGGAACAGGTGCAGGGCGAGGAGAGGGACTTCGTTCGATACTGTACACCCGCCGTCTTTCTTTTCGTCGAGATTTTCTTTCAATCGAACGACGACGTACAACTGGTGGTGGTGGTCGTTCGATAGGAGATCGACTACGACTAATACTGAAACTACGACTTCGTGACAAACTTGGCGTACGACTACGACTGGTTGAATGTGATCGTGATCTACGTTTTTTGTTTCCACGTTTGGTTTGTTTTCCATTGAAACGGCCAGCAGGCGAACGAGATTTTTTACGGGCTTTTCCTTGTGATCGTCGACGTGATCTTGATCTCCGATCCTTGGAAGTTGACCTTTTTCGTCTTGGTGAAAATGAACGACGACGTGAATATGATCGCCGAAATGGTGAACGACGATGTGAACCAGATCGTCTTGATCCACTCCGACGATCACGTGAGCGACTTTTTGACGGGCTTTTATTCGCCGGACGAGCCGTTAAATCTCGACCATATTTATCTTTCAACGGGCGTGGTCGTTCAACGATTACATTACGAACATTGTAACGTTCTAAATCTTTTCGTTTATCTTTTTTTTTATTCACTTTTAACTTATTTGTTCGTTGATTGTGGTTTTCTTTATCATTTGAACGAGACCGTCGACGTTTCTTGTTGTCTCTATCACGGTAGTTACGTTCTTTTGTACTCTTACTAATTTTTTTGAATGAATTATTACCAAAGCGTTTTTTATTCATTTTAGGATTTCGATCATCTTTTTGTCCGATATAATTATTGTTGTTAGTGTGATTATCGTTGAAAATTTCTTCTTCATCATCATCGGATATCATTTCGGTATCCATTCCACCAATTCCACTACTTGGTGCGGGTTTTATAGGTGTTGTTGATTGTTCATCTTTGTCTTCATTGTCCTTATTGTTACCAGTATTTGAGGAGTTTGGTTCTGGAGTTGAAGATATATTATTGCTGTTGGATTTATTTAAAGGATCAAATTTTTGTTGTTTTTCATCAAGACATGGCGTGTAACTTCGTTCATCTTCACTTATTGATTCTGTTAAATTTTCAGTAATTTGTTCTACTGGAACAACATTTTCTTCAGATTTTTGAGTTTCTGGTAACTTTTCATCATCATTTTTTTCAATATTCCACTCATCCCAATCACTATCATCATATAGTTCTAAAACTTTTTCTTTTTTGTTTGAAATTTTATTACTGGTGTTATGGGTTGGTGGAATATTTTTTTCAATTAAAGGGTTTGGTTGAGTTTCTTTTTTGTCATCATCATTATCATCATCGTCGTCGTCATCACCATCATCTTCATTTGATTTAAAAGCTGGTTCAACTGTTTCATTTGATTTAAAAGCTGATTCAACTATTTCTTCGGGTTTTGTAACTTCTGTTTGGTTATCATTAGTTTCAATCTCATCCTCAATATCATCATCATCTAATTGTACTAAATCTTCTTCTTTCTCTTCATCATCATAATCAACTAGTCTCGGATTTGGTTTATTTATCTGAACTTCGCTTGCACCTTGTGATGAATTTTCAGATTCCTTAGCGATATCCATTGAAACAGCGGAATAAACAGAGAAGTTAGGACAGTCATCATCTTCATCGTCAATATCATTTGATTTTTTAACAAGACGCGGATTGACTTGAGTAAGAATTGCATTTTCTTCAATGATTTCATTTGAATGTTTGACCAGGCGCGAATTTACTTGAGTAAGTATTTCATGTTCATCATCAATCTTCAAGTGTATTAAATTAGGGTTTTGCTGGGTTAGGATATCATTTTCGGGTATTTGTGTTTCATCTTCATCATCCTCCATCATATCTCTAGTATTTGATGATGAAACAATATTTTCTGAGCTTGTTGATGTTGGTAACTCGATATTCTCAATATCTTCATTATCACATAAAGTAGGAACGACTGTTGTTGTTGTTGTTGTAGTCGTTACAAATTCGGCTGACGACGATGTTGTGAGCTGAATATTGGCCGGTTGATAGGTTATACTTTGGCTTTCAGTTACCTCTTCATTTTGTAGAGCAACTGATGACGACGGTTCATTAAAAAAAGGTAAATTTCGATTGATTGGTGGAACATTGATACTACGTCGACTATATAACGGGAATCTAGTATTTAAATTAATTGGTGTTCGTGGTGTAAAATTTGGATTTGGTTGATTGGGATTTCGGCCACGTCCTCTTTGAAATGGTGAAAATCCGCTACGGAATTCATTTAAATTATTATAAGTTGAATTGTTATAATTATTGTTAAAAGTTGATGAGTAATTAGAATTGAAGTTGCCATCTGTGCTTGAACGATAATTGCTAGATGATTGATTACCGCCTCCACCATCAGTCGTTGAATTACGACGATAGCCGCCGGAATTGTTGCTGTTATTATTGTTATAAAATCCACGACTTGTGTTACTTCCATAACCCCCAACAGAATTACGAAAACCGCCCCCACCTCTGGGATTAACAGGAGCTTGCACAATACTATCTGGGTTAACAGAGACAGGTGGAGTTTCTGGTGTGTTTTTAATCGGACTTTTCGTCTCGTTTTTCTCAAGTAAAAGTGTACCATCCGGTTTGATACGAACATTTTCTAAATTTCTAGTTGAATGCCAACGCTCCTGTGTTTCTAAAATACTTGAAAGTAAATCAATCGGCGCATTTGTATTCTGTGTAAACGGAGTGTCAATATTCAAAGCCATAGCTTTTTGACGATTCAAAACTCGACGACTTCCAACTCGATTCCTTGTTACTGTTTGTGTTAATGTACTTCCACCAGTTATTCCTGTTACATCACGGGATGCTCTGTTAGAACTCGTATTACTTTCGTCATCATCCGATGAGAAATAATCCAGTTGATCTCGTGCACCAAACACACTTAACTGTGGAATAGATAATTTTGATAATAAATCGCGCGTCCTAGAGTTACCCACAACAGTCTTAACCAATTCCTTTGTTTTTGCTTCGATTCTCGTCCGACGATTTGATGACATTGTCTTTGGTTTACGACAACGTTTTTTACGTCTTTTACGGCGTTTACTGATTTTGGATATAATTTCAATTGGAAATTTATTATTATCATTATCGATGCCATACTCAATAATTGTTTTCTTTATACTCCGACGTGTACGACGTTTACATTTTGTCGTACGACGCCTTACTGTTGTAGATTTGCTGGTCCTTCGGCGCGTTCCCGTATTATTTCGTGATATCCTTCGACTTATTGTGTCAATGATAGAGCCAAACCCAGATGATGTGGATGGTTGAGATGGATCACGAACAGGATTACGACTTATACGAGTTCTAGCAATAATGGCGGCACGAATTCTTTCGCTTTGCCGAGTTCGTGTTATTCTTGGTGTGGTACGAATAGCTGGTGTACGTAGACGGGTTGATGGTTCACCTAAATCTCTAACATCCTCTAACAAAGCTTCTACTTCATTATCACTATAGCTTGATTCAGAACTAAAGCAGTTATCGCAATACCATGATCCTTGTGGTACTTCTTCCAAAGGTGGTGATAAACAATATAAATGATATCCTCTATTACATTCATCACATAATAGCATGCAATCTTCCCTGTCAGAATTTCGACAAACCTCACAAAATGTTAAATCAACATCAATCGTTAAATTTTCGGATGATTTAATTTCAACTTTTATTTTTCTAGTCACTTTACGACTTTCATAATTATCCTTAACATTTATAATCGAAAAGTTTTTACGATCGATCGGACAAGTTGATACATTTTTCGACCATTCCTCTATGCAAATAAAACAAAACTTATGATCACAAGATTCAGGAATACCAATTTCTTGATTACGAAATGATAATAAGCAAATCGGACATTTTTCTGTAGCTCCATCACTACTATCTGATAAAACATCATCTTTACCTCTCTCATCTTCAACAACAAGTTTTATTTTTTTCTCTGTATTTTCATTTTCTATATTTTCATTATCGTCCGATGCTGAACTCCAATCTGTATCATCATCATCATCATCACTGGCATCGCTATCCTCGCTTTTCTCATCTCGGGTAGAATCTTTATCATCATCAGTAGTTTCATTCGATGAAGAGCTACTTAATTGCGTTAAAATCCTTTCTATATAACACTCAACAGCGGACTTTTTATTATTATTTTCTCTTCGGCGTAATGACGTTCGCCTATTCTTATTAGTTGATGAACCTTCACTATTCATTGGATTACTATCTTCATTTTCACTTTCAGCATCAGACATCTTAATATACTTTATTATAGACTAAAGCTCAACTAAAACCCATAAAATAGTAATATTAATCACAAAATTACATTTTTTAGAATAAAAAAAATTGTTTATCAAAAAGAAAGATGGAAATCCGAATCCTTCAATTTTAGTACATTTTTTTCTCTCTTATTCAATATTTACCTTAATTAATATAGTTCTATTTATATCTATAGATAAATACGTATCCTAAATTATCATTATCGAACAAAACTGTTCTTTGATTAAATAAATAATCTTTAAAATTTATTATAATTTTTTTATAAATTTTCTTTTTGACACTAGCCGCAATCAATTTTCAGTGTTTGACGACCATTTTATATTTTGCTAAAATAAATTAAATCGAAATGTTCTAAAATTAATGTTGGATACGTTTACAAAATATTAACAGCTATATAAATAAATAAATATCCTTTTTACATAACATATATCACAAAATTAAATACATTTATCTTACCAAATATATTAATATTCATGAAAATTGAATAAATATAATTTTTACATATTTTATTGTACATAAATTAATAAATTAATAGACTGGTACAATACACAATTCACTTTTGTACTATGGCAGCACTAAAAATCTATCAATCTCGAACGATACAAAAGAAAATATCGATTAAATGGTGGAACTTCCGGATTTTTTCGATATTTCTCTCTCTTGTTAAAATCAAATCGTAAAGATGGGTCGTATGCACGCGCCAGGGTAATAATTATTTCTAAATATGTATAATAAATAATGACTTTAAATTTAAAAATTGTGATACATTTTGTAAAAATTATAATTAAGTTTGTGTTAATATGAAATTTGTTAAAGTGTTTTCAATATTTGTTGTTATAAAATTAAATTTAAAATCGTGGCACATGGCCGACATTAAAATATAATTGAATTTTTATTTTTTGTTATAGAAAGGGTATATCCCAATCAGCTCTACCATACCGTCGTTCCGTACCATCATGGTTAAAATTAAATGCCGAAGATGTTCGGGAACAAATAAAAAAATTGGGAAAAAAAGGTTTGACACCATCAAAAATTGGTAAATATTAAATTATTTAGGTTAGATTGTTCATATAAATTGTCATTTATTTGTATTTTAGGTATTATCCTTCGTGATTCATATGGTGTGGCCCAAGTGCGTTTTGTAAATGGAAATAAAATTTTAAGAATAATGAAATCAGTTGGGCTTAAACCTGATCTTCCAGAGGATTTATACTATTTGATTAAAAAAGCTGTAGCTATCCGTAAACATTTAGAACGTAATCGTAAAGATAAGGATAGTAAATTCCGTTTGATTTTGGTTGAATCTAGAATCCACAGATTGGCTCGATATTACAAAACACGAAGTGTTTTACCACCTAACTGGAAATATGAGTCGAGCACAGCATCAGCATTGGTTGCTTAAAGAAATGTCAAGATTATTTTCATAAAATATAAAGTTTACAAAAACCATTTCTGTTTATCCATTCGTAATCCATGGGTTACGGTGCAAAATTAAAACTTTGGATATCAAATTCTTAACATAAAAAGTTTGTTCTACGATTGAATAACCGTATTCTAGTTCTAGCCGTTTGCAGGATACTAGAACAGTTTAGCTCTTTCCTACTATTTGTGATTTCTATCAACAATACTTGGGTGGATCTCGAGTTTGGTTGTTGGCACTTACCGACTGATAACTAAAACAGGAAAAGAATGTTTGAGGAATATGTTTTTTTTTATATAATCGTTTCAAAATAAGTCATTTGGAAATTGTGACTCCTAATCAACGAATTCACCATTGTGTTCGTCACACATACTAATATCGTTGGGAATTCGGTTTTCGAATTAAATTTGACTTGTCAAAGGCTTTTTGATTTTCGTGGCAGCATCTTTCCGGGATTTATTTGTTCATGCATTTTGCCATTTGAAGATAGTGGTCGAACGTCTTGTGCACTATTTTGCGGTTTACTAGTGATTTTTAACAGTTCGTCGGTATAGATTAACATCCCGATTACCGAAGGCAAGTCATGTCACTTTAAATGACTAAAGTCACATCGCATAAATTTTCGTATTGTTGAAGTCGTTTTTTACGCCTCAAGTCATTTTATACGACAGATGTCACTTTAAATGACATTTAAAGCGCCCTACAGACGATCCGACGGTCGGACAGATTTGATTGGATTGGATGTAAAATCGGATAGTGTGTATGCATGTCTGTCCGATAAAATTAAGTTGGATGTGTCGGATGGAAATTCCATCCGACCGTCCGACCAACCAAACAAATCGGATGGTGTGTATTATTGTCGGACGATTTTAATTCAAATGAGTAAGAAATTTAATAGAATGAGAAACAAAGAAAATTTTAGAAAGGTATTTTGCTATATATATGAATTGATAAATTGAATTTGTTATACAAAAACCAAAAACGAATTGTCAAAATCGGATATTAAGTTGGATCGTCTGGAGATAACATCCAATTTGGTCGTCCGACAAGTTGGATCGTCTGTAGGTCGCTTTGTCGCCTCAATTTTTCATGTGACAATAATTTTTTCAAGCGTCGTTAATTGTTTTTGTGAAATTGAAGAACGTAAAATGTAAGTTTTTTTTAGTTTTGGAGTTTTTTCGTTTCAGAATTTATAGTTTTAGTCGTGACCGTTTTTTCGACTTCAATAATACCAATTTTTAAGCGACGTGACATGACTATAGTCATGTCACCTGATGTGACACGACTTCAGTAATCGGGGTGTAAAAGTAAAAAAGTATGCTTTGCCAACGATTGGTTGTTGGTCTTTTACATCGAAAACCCGTATAGGTTATCAAATAGTTATCTTTCAAAAATTTAGATATATAACACCATAATTACCGAAGTCATGTCATGTCTCTTTATATGACTAAGTCATATCGCATCAATTTTCGTATTGTTGAAGTCGTTTATATGCCTCAAGTCATTTTAAATGACGGTCAGCTCAATTTTTCATAACATTGATAAACTTTTGTGATTTATTTATTATATAATTATTTTGTGAAATTGAAGAATTTAACATGTAAATAGTTTTAAGTTTCAGTCATGACCGTTTTTTTAATTATAAATTTAAAAAAAATAGACAACAAACCGTCAAATGTCGATAATGCAGCTTAAATTCAAATGACTGTTAACAATTTAAACTGCAATTTATCTAGTAGATTATACACCAAGGGAGAGAAGTGCATGCTTTTCTCCAGATGATAACATATCACAGCGAGCTGACATGCATTCTCCGGAGGTGTATTTACTATTTTTGACTTAGGCTTCGATCGATTTACGGTATTTAAAAATTATTAAAAATATACAAAATATTTTCTCCCAAACAACCTTGCGATTTTTCGCTCTAATTTTCCATCACATGTGTGCTTTCAAAGTAATTGAAGGACTTAAGGGCTTAATATGACCTTAATTTGAACGGCTATGCTAAAAGACACTAGCAATAACATTAAAAACTACATTATCGACAGATTCAAATACCGTAAACTGGCCGAAGCCTTAACGTATGTGTAACCGAAAATCCGTTGGGGCCGTAAATTTCAGTAGGGTTAAAATGTACTCTAATAAGATATAATCGTCTCAAATTAATTCGTCCACTCAGTCAGCAGATATAATTTAAAATTAAAGAATCGAATCAAATTGAAATTTAAAGTAAAACAGTTAAGTTCTGTAAATTAAATATATAATTTCACATTGATAAAAATATTCTGTAAATCATACATCAATGACTAAAATCTTTTTGTACTTTTTGCCATTTGGCAACCATTCCAGAAATATCCTGTATTTTAGAATTGATACCCTTTCCTTTGACTTTTACTTTTTTCGATTTTTTTTTAACCGGCGGATTTATCAAATCTCCAATTTGTGATCCTTCTCTTTTATTTCCTGTTTTTGTATCCATTAAACTTGGTTCCGGTTGAATTGTTTCACATGTTGTTACTGATGGTTCTAATGAAGCTATATCAGAATAAAATGATTCCAATTCTGAACCAAATGTATCGTTTGTTTTGTGTTGAAACAGGTTGAAATCACTCTGTAATTTTTTCAAAGTTATAAATGATTTAAAAAAGCAACTATAATCTATATACCGATATAATTGGAGGTGGCGGTGTTCTAGGTTTATCATTTAAAGACTCTAGAGGTTCATCATTCAACGGTAGATCATTTATCTCAAATTCAATCGGAGGTGGAGGTGTAGTACATATATCCATCTCATCATTGTTATTATTTGTTGTTTTATCCATTTTATCACTGATAACATTTTCTTCAACAGGAAATTCCCATTGTTTCTTATTTGTAATCAAATTTTCATAGAAATACCGTGAATTGGATCTAAAAATAAAGGCCAGAGAAAAAATAGAAAAAATAATAATTGTTGTTTTTGTTTGGTAAAATTGATTTTTGTTTAAATTCACACTTTGCAATTTGTTTTATTATCATTTCTCGGTCTTCAAAAGAATATGAAAAAAAAGATCAAAGATTAATTTATTCTTTAACAATATATTGTTTTTTTTAATTTATTTTATGTTTATAATAAAAAAAATAAATTTCTTACCATTTCGGATCCTTTAAAAAAAATTCTATATAAAATATTTTCACCATAAAAAAGCTAAAAGTAATTATTAGATTTAAAAGTATTCTAAAAAAAGGAGTAGTTGAGCAGATCAAACATCAAACATCAATCATATCATTGGTTGAAAATCAGTAAAAGTTGATAGTACAATTTTATTTGCTAACTATAGAAACATCGTTGATGATGATTGTTGATATAAGATTAAAGGTCAAAGAGCGTTTAACTTGATCACAAAGATGTCAGTTACTAACAATTCGCCCACTTGCAGTTTAAAAAAACTGGATTCTATTGGTTTTTTTCATTCTTTAAAAAGTTAGTGTTTTAAATAATTAACCGACATAAAAAAACCTTTGAAAGGCAGCATTGACATTTAAAATCAAACTGCCGTAGTCCATTCCGGTGTTCCTGATATTCTCTTGACAAAACTTACTCTAGTAGAACATGAGATTAAATTAAAGTTATGAATTTTTATTTCAGAAATGGACTGCGGCAGAAACAACTATAATAACGTTATAAAAATGCAAGTTATTTCATTATACTACATAAATTGACAAAAAAATTACATTTCCCCAAGCAATCATAACGATTGTCGAAAAACAGTAGACGAATATATATCCCAAGTTTTAAAACCCGATTTAATATATATAAGCATTATTTTCCAAGAAAATCTCTAAAAAAAAACCAACTTGTTAGAATTGTTGAATTATTAACATTCAGCTTTGTTTCGATCCAAATAATGCTCATATTTGTAAGAATATGTAGATCGATGACTTTCTGACTTAATATCATATTTTGATCTTTCATTAAATTCTCCCACTAAATAAAAATTACCTGTCCCATTCACATTTCCAACCATCTGGTACTGCTTCTTTTTCTAATTTTTCTAATGTTGAGTTGGTATTAGTTAACCATTTTAGAAGATAAATTTCATTTAAATTTTTGGTTTCATAAGCCGCCATTAAAGTCTGTTGAAAGAATAATAAAGAGAAATTAGAAAATTTTAAACGTTATTTATTTTTAATCCAACTTAACGTTATAACTAGACACACATCTATAATGATCAATGATCTTTTTAGAATCTGTTGAACGTGTTATACGAATCGGTCAAAAGGTCAAAACACTTAACAACTAAACTTGATTGTCTAAAACTCTAAAACATTGTTGCACTGTTGCTGATGTCGTCATTTTAGAATTTGTTGCTAATCTCTGATTGAGAAAAGAACAAAAGTCAGTAATGACCAAGGACTTAAAAAGAAACAGCAAGCAATGCTAAACAACATGAGATATAGGAAAAGGAAAAAAATGATTTGAATTTAACAAGAGAATAGATTTAGAACCTGTTCGGACGAACAGGTTTAAGTGTAGGGTAATGTTACGATTCGAAATAATTACAACGAAATAAAAACCAAAATTGTATCCTGCTGCATGACATAACGGTCGTCCATGTGTGATACTGGTTCCAAGGTCGACAAAACATCAATAAAATAAATACAAAATAATTATGACGTCGATTTTTTTAAGAATTTCTCGAATTATCTTTGTAAAGATATTTTGGATTTACGAGAAACAATCCCCATGGAAATTAAAAGTATATTTAAGGAATATTGTTTGTTTTCAGATTGTTTTGAAACAATCAAGATGTTGAAGATTTAATGACAGCTGGAGTTTTTGCTGTCTAATCAGTGATCGAATCCAGGAGGGAGTTTGAGAATTAAGTATATCAAATTGGGAGTAAGGCCAATTCGGAGACCGTAGAAAAACGTGACGATATTTTCAAACCCGACACTTTTTTTTTAATTTACAAAAACCACATAAAAGATGAATTTTGTTAGAGAACTAAATAAAATCAATTTACCTCAAATTGTATAAACATTATCTGTGCACTTGTAGCAGGTGATGTGCTTTCACTTAAAAATTTTAACTTATGTTTCATAATATCTCCTAATTCCTTTATATCATTTCCAAACTCCCCAATGCCGAATCCTTTAATTTTTAATTTCTCCTCCATAGTACTATTATCAAGATCCTCTGAATTTTCAATATTTAAACTATTTGTTTCACTATTTTCTTTTACGAATTGTGGGCATAAATTAATTTTGCTATCTTGTCCTAAACTACTACTACACTCTAAATTCCTGGTGTTATTATCATCAATATTTTCGGTTATTTCGACTAAATTACACGGTTTCGATTTCGGTAAAACTTCAATACGTTTTTTTCTTTTGAACAATTTTGTATCGAATACCTCATGATGATCCTCAACTAATAATGGTTTATCGTTTTCTAAACTTTGGATCTCACTTTCATGTTGTGAAATGTTTTCAGTTTGTGGAATTTTCTGATTGGATTCCAACATTTCTTTTATATCAGTATCAGTTTTTAATTCATCTGCAGATAAATCATCCTTCAATGAATAAATTTTTTGATTGAACAATATTGGTTGATAAGGACCAGTTTTGATAATAGATGGAAATAATGGTCCATATTTTTTTGAAACTCTTTTAATTGATATGTCTTCTTCTGGTTTTTCTTCATCCTCATTATGTTGTGGAACCAATATGTTTCCCGTATCTAAGTTGTTACTGTTTGGAGTCTGAAATTGAAAATACTACTTTTAGTTTTTGTCAGTAACGAAATTGTAAAAACAATTCTAAAACGCTCAGCATTTGCGAATCAATCAAACATAATCTGAAAACTATATTAAATTCTCCAAAATTATGTAAGAGACTCAATCAAATCAATATCATCATAGCATATTTCACCGCCTCAGATTGAAAACTTAACATCATTTCTTATCAAAATTTTAAAAAAAAATTCGATTAAATTTTACATTAATATAAAATTATGATCATTTTGCAATTTATCCTCATAGGCTATATTTATTTTTTTTGTTACATATCATCTAATATTTATACTTACCAATTCCTTTGTTTTTAAAACATTATTTTCACATTCATCTCTTGCTTCTTCTTCATCACTACTTGATCCTGATGTTTCTGAATAGTAACTAATTAACTCTATTTTCCTACGAAGACAAAAACATTACTTTAAAAATTAGATTTTATAAAATACATCCATACTCATCAATTTCCTCTGCTTTAAAAGTTTTAGCTGGTTTCGTTTTTTTAATCTTTTCATTTTTTAAATCAAGTTTTTTTGAATTACTTTTTGATATGAATCCTTCCGGTTTATCCCAGGAAAGAATTCTTGTAGTTTTATTAATATAATATACTTCATCATTTTCTTTACTCGAGCATTCTACCCAACAATTCATATTGTTTTCTAAATTATTTAATTTTAAATTATTTCTAATGTGCGTTAAGTAATTATTGTACTCCTCAGGAACTTCCCATGTTACTTCTCGTGTTGTTGTATTCCAATAATATGGATGGCCGGTATCTTTTGCAAAACATTTGGTCCAACCTTAAATTTAATATATTATAATATTAAATTTATGTCATGATTATTAATTGATATTAGAAATTACTTGTATTTAAATATTTTTTATTGTTGCATTTTTGAGCGTCTGTCTCCTTCTCTTCCTCTTCATTATCACTATCGGAATCATATTGACCAATAAATTGAGAAAGACTATTCACTATAAATTTAAAGATAGTTAAAAATATTTAAAATTGTTTTTAAAATATTACTACATTACCTTTATTGTTCATTGATTTAATTATACTTTTCTATCAAAATTATTATGTTTTAAATAAAGTTTTATATAAATTTCTAAGCAGAAAACCACAATCTGAAGTTTTATAAATTTTTGACATATTAAACAAGATAAATGAAATATACTAGGTAGTCTTAAAAAATCAAAAATAAAAAGTGTTTAGCCTAAATTTATTCTACAGAAGTGAACTTTGTAAAAAGAAAAGTAATAGTATATTCTTTTTGACTGTACCGAGAATGGACAAAAAATCCAGAATTTTAAAATCGTCTCCACACAGAACAAAAAAAAAACAGTACAATTACAAGTTAAAAAGAACACTTGGATTCTGTTCTATTTTTTCATTACAAATATTAACCCAGATTGATTTTATTCACAAAATAATATTTTCATAATATTAATACCTGTTAAGCTGACTCTCCATTAGTCTTTTTCATCTTTTTTTCTAGCCAAAATAGAACGAGAAACCATGATTAATTTTTAATAAACATCTAATTTTATTTTATATTTTTAACAATGTCATATCCAACATAGGCTGCATAATAATTTTAAGTATATTTTTTCAGTATAAAAGTCGTATTTTTCCATAAAAAAAGTCTTGTTCTATCGACTTCTTTTATAGTAGAACACTTTTTTATAGTATATCACTTTAAAAAAAAAGTCATGGAAAGTAAAAAAAAGATATGGAATAAATAAAAAGTCTTCATCTTTTTTCCTTCCACACTTATATGATTTTCATATCTTTTATTTCACAAAATAAAAAAGACGAGAAAAAAAGACTAACGGAGAATGACCTTTATACAAAAAAAAACATCCCAAATACGATAAACAAACAAAAATCACAAAAAAAATTTCAGTACAACTTCTACACCACCAATTTCTACGATGCTATTTTTTGTACTGGGTGTGGGCAAAATAACAATTCTGTTTCCAAAAGAATACGATCGAAATCATAATTCTGTGCTGGTGCGACCCAAAAGAACACAAATTTCGATAATTTGGTGTTGGAACTTGTTCAGGGGCCCTATTCTCAAATATCACATCTATTTTCCACATGTGGACATCTATCTGTCAAAATTCCCTACCAAGGGAATTTGTGTTTTCCACATGCATATTCCACATCCAACCTAAAACCGTATTCTCGAACCATTCGTAATTTTTTATTCAACACCCTTAAATTGAAACTAACTTCATTGTGTGGTAAATTTATTTTTGACATTTTGTTTATTGTCAGAAAATTTTCAATGTAAATGGCTGGATTAGATGAATTAGGTCTTCTTTATGCTAATTCTGCAGTGGAACAGGCAGAGGCAATGGAATTTACCCGAGGTATTCATCAACGACAACATTGTTTCGATCTGCCCGAAAATAAATTTATTAAATTGTTTCGGATTAATAAATCTATGGCCGAAGAGTTCATAGAATATAAATCGCCCCATATGAAATTTTTACAAAATAATAATAATTATAAAATAAACACAACTTTCCCAATATAATTTCCAGACATATAACAAGAATGACAGAAAAATTTTTGATATTTGATGTACATGGGGAATTTTTACACATACTTTATACCCACTCGGAAATATTCCCTTGGTAGGTAAATTTTTCCTTGGTAGGAAGTTTGAGAATACATACATTGTAAATTTCGAACGTTTTTATGAATTTTGACAGTATTCCACATGTGGAAAATGGTTGTGATATATGAGAATAGGGCCCCAGTACAGTCGAAAAGAATACACTATAAATAAAATTAGAACGAAATAAAATTCAAACATTAAAACACGGTTGATATTTATTATTTGACATATAACTAAACATTGCAATTCTCCAACATAATATTATGGTGTTCTAACTCACGCTATAATTTTATGACCGTTTTAGAATTTAGGAAACCGTAGTTATAGACACACACCTACACAAATCACCGCGAGAGACAACCATATATTTTGAAAAGTGGCAGTTAAAAAGAATTAACAAGATTTGAAAACAATTAATTTTATAAACGTGTGTTGAGTATGTTTCTTTTCATAAAGTTTCGTTGATTTTACTTTTTTTTGACATTTCACTGCGTAAAACGTGCATCTTGGGCGTCGCGTTTGTATACGGTGACCATAACCGTCTTGTATTTTCGGGAACAGTTTTGTATTTTAGCAGCTTGTCCTCGTGGTTTATTTAAGACAAATGGGAAGTAGAAATGGTTTGTATTTTACCTTGTGGATTCTACTCGAGGAATATTCATGTTATTTTGGGGAGATTTTTGGTGACTTTTGTTATATATTCAATAATTTTAAGATAAAGAAAGTAAAGGGAATATATAATAATATGAATATTGAATACAACTATCTTTTACACTTAAGTGACAATTGCATTGCTACCACAGAAAAATGTTACAGTGGAAACGTATAAATACAATAACATTGTACAAAAAGAACGGCAAGCGTTTAATGAATTCTTGACGGAACTTCGCACTCAAATTGAGCGGTGTTACTTTAATTGTACATGTGGTGCATGATATGAAAATAGGATGCTGCGTGATCGCATTATCACTGGTGTTGCTGACAAAAAACTTCAATTGGAATCACTTGATGGTCGTGAGGAAGTATTAAATCGTGTAGTTGAAATTTGCAAGACATTTGAAGCGGCAAATGTAAACAAGAGCATATTGGAAGCGAAGAAACATTCAATCGCAGTTGTGTCATCTTCGTCAACACGGGAACAAACCCAAGTAGATTCAATTATTCATCGATTCTGTTTTAATTGTGGTGATGAATGGAAACCAGATCATAAACCTAAATGTTCAGCGAAGGAGTTTACTTGTAACTTTGGAAAAAAGGGTCATTTTCGGATATGAATTCATCGGCATCGAAAATAAAAGAAAACCAAACGATTAATAATCTTCGTTGGAGTAATATGACAGGTAAAAATAATAAATGTAATTTTAATTTAGAAAACACGCATAGTTTTAATGAAAATTTGTATAGAATAAATTCAATTAAAGTAGCAAATAAACGTTGAACATACCAAATCGGACAAGAAAAGGTTATATTTAAAGTTGATTCGGGCGCGGATGTCAATTGCTTTCCGATCAAATTATTAAAAAATTAAAAATTAAAATGAATACTATAAAAAATTATTTTCTTTTATATGATTATAAAAGTAAAGTAATAAAGCTAAGTTTTTTGGAATAGTTAAGCTCTAACTTGTTATGCCACAATTCGACGTGAGATCGGACCAGTAGCATTTATAAGAGAATCTACCCCCCCCCCCCTCCAGAAAAGAAAAAGTTCAGGTTCTGTACTGGTGGATTGGAGGAAATATTTGCTTTGGTAGTTGAGGTTTAATAACCAACGAACAGTCAAAGATATATTTCCATCCGATTGCCACACTGTTCTATTTTTCTTCCTTATAATGTGACTACTTGGTATTTTTTAATATCAACATCTGCAAACACGCATAGCAATAGATGCAGTATTCTCGACAATGCATTACATTATTCATTGTCCGTACAACTAACAATCAATATAAGGAAACTATTAATCGCGACCCCCCCCAACAACACGATTCTCCAAAATCGTATTGTTTCACGTTCATCATAACATTATCAATTTCTTTAATGTTAACTCTGTTAAAACAAACATAAGGAAAATCCACATAATTGTATTTTTTTTCATTAAAACATTTCTGTTAATGTTTATTGACACGACCTGATTCTTGATGTTATTTGAAGGCCATCGTTATTTTTCTGTTAACGATTTACAATTTCCCAGTTTTTCTTATTATAAAGTGAAATAATACAAAAAAAATGTTTATAAAGGGTGGGCCTTTTAAAATTTTAAATTTGAATCGAATCGAATAATAATAGCAGTTACCAACAAATCCAATAGTGCAAATATGCAGAAGAGTCGTCACAAACATAATTCAAAAGCTGAATACAATTACGAAACTGAGGAAAACAATTTCGGTGAATCCAATGATCTATACAATTTTGGGAAACATAAAATAAAAATTGGAAGGAATTTATATGACATACAAGGACGAAAGTCGTTTCAACGCTGGATCTTTCTGTCAAGCCCACACCAAAATATAATAAATTAAGGTTAAATTTTATTTTTATATTCCATTTTACTATTACTAAATAATTTGAATTTATTGTTTGAATTATGTTTAGACCAAATGGTCTTATAAATTAGAGTTTTTATATTAGAGATTTTTCCGCGGTAGAGTCCACGCCTGATCCGTACATTGATGTATTATTTTTAAATATTTAATAATACCCTTGGATAAATATATGCCTTGAGCATCTATTGTTAATTTGAAAAGCCCAGACTTTACAAACTATTGTGAATGTTCAAACAAAAAAACAATATTTAGTGGAATTTGTAATTGTAGATGATAAATATGACCGATACTGGGACGTGAAACTTCCTATGAGCTTGAAATACTTAAGCCATTAAACATTGATGTAATTAATTTATCTAATGAAAAATAACAGTTTATTAATAACAATAAGGATGTGTTCACGGGCCTGGGAAAAAATTCCTGGAAATGTTACAATTTATTTAAAAGAAAATTCAAAACTTGTTGTACATTACATAAAACGATTCTCAGACACAATAGTCAAGAAACTAAAGCCTAAACTAGAACAAATGGTACAGGATGAAATCATTTCACCTCATCCAACTGATTAGGTTAATAATCTTCAAATTGTTGAGAAATCTAATGGTGACTTAAGAATTTGTTTAGATCCAAAACTATTAAATGCCTGCATTAAACGTGAACATTTCTTGATACCAACCATCGATAATTTTACTTCGGAATTAGCAAATAAAAGGGTATTTACAGCAATAGATTGTTCAAACGGATTTTGGCAAATACAGTTGGATGAAAAAGTTCAGAATTAACAACGTTCATGACACCATTTAGCCGTCTTCCATTTGGGTTGAATTGTGCACCAGAAATTTTTCAGAGAGTTATAGTTTTGATATTTGGTGAGATGTTCAATTTGGTGTGACATTCCAAGAGTTTTTGTCTATTTTGATAATATTGTAATTGTTGCCGTTGATGAGGAGGAACATGATAGAATTGTCAATTGTCCTTAAACGTGCATGATCAAATAAAGTAGTTTTTAATTTGGAAAAAAAATTCAATATCGAAAATCAGAAGTTAAATTCATGGGCCACATTGTTTTAAATGGCACAATTAGGCCAGCCATTAATACGTCTATTGGGACTTTTAAAATATTTAGCGAAATTTATTCCAAATTTATTTAAATTGACAACGGAATTAAGAAAACTAACGGGAAAAGATGTTGAATTTGAATGGAATGAAAAACATGTAAATGAATTTAATAACTTACTAAAAATTATAACATCAGATCCAATTTTAAAACCATATGATCCAGAAAAACTGATGGTAATTCAAACTGATGCATCAAATGATGGACTTGGATCAGTTTTAATCCAGGATGGCCACCCAATTGCATTTGCTTCTAGAACTTTGAGCAAATGTGAGTAAAGATGAGCCCAAATTGAAAAAGAACTATTCGCAATAGTTTTTGCATGTGAGCGTTTTCATTATTATATATATGGTCACGAATTCACTGTAGAAAGTGATCACCAACCGTTGGAAACATTGGTCAAGCGAGATATTGATGATGTAACACCAAGATTACAAAGAGTATTCATGATATTATTGAAATATCCACTTTTGAATATTACTTATAAGCCCGGAAAAAGCATGTTAGTTGCTGATATTCTCTCTCGTGCAAAATTAAATGAAATATTTGAATTGAATGGATTATCTGACGTGATCCATAGTATTACAAGATCATAGGACATATGACACATGTATCATAGGACAATTATGATTATTATCGAAAAATATTGGACGCGGATGATAATCTTAAAAAAATTTGTGATTACGTTCAAAACGGCTTCGATATCATCAACAAAAATAAAAGTTTCAAACATTTCACAAATTTAAATCAGAATTACACTTTGAAAAGAAATTGCTATTATTGAATCACAGATTGATAATTCCAAACAGTCTAAAGGAAAAAATGATAAGGTGGTTGCATGCACCACATCTTGGTGTGGAAAAACACTTTCGAGAGCAAGAATGCTATATTATTGGCCTCGAATGAATTTACAAATTAAAGAAATTATTGCGTTATGTAATATTTGTGAAACATTTAAATCGAATAATCAGAAAGAGCAATTGATACAGGAAATGAACAAAAAATATCCTTATATCCCATAGACTCAATGAATCTGTTTGAGTATGCCGGTCATGATTTTCTCTCGATAATTTATGCATATTCAAATTATTTGGTTACTATTAGTGTAAACAATAAAACTTCTAGTCACTGAATTGATAGTATATCCCGAGTATTTAACAAGATTGGTTACCCGACAATCATAAAATCTGACAATGTTCCTTTTAATTCGCGGTTGAAATTAAGGAATTTAGACGCAAATTTAATATTCACTTAAAATATTCAGGTCCAACATATGCTCAAAGCAATGGATTGGCAGAAAAAGGTGTTGCAATTGCTAAAAATATCATAAAAAGGTGTAATAAAGCAAACGAAATAAATAAAATTCAATATATAGAATCCTGGAATATAATACAACACCAATTGCAAGCATGCAATTGACTCCATGTGCATTATTCTTTGGAAGATAAATAAAAACTGGTCTTCCAGTATCGGAACAGTTATCAGAAACCAAGTTTCAGAAGAAATAGTTCAACAAAAAATTCAAAATAAAAAGAAAAAACAAAAATACTATGTTATGATCGTAACGCAAAGTCATTACCCTTATTAAATGTGGGTGATCTAATGATTTTTAAGAAAAGCGGGAAGCAATGGCATTACGGAAAAATTGTTAGAAATGTAAATAACTGCTCGTATATAATCAAAGATTCATTTGATAAATATTTTAGACATAATCGTAGGCTTATGGCTAAAACAAAAAATGATGATTTTAATGGTAGTGATTTGGTGTATATATGACGAAAATCTAAAGTGAAGTTATTTAAATAATTTACCGGAAATTCAAGTAATTAAACCAGCTAATCAACAAATAAGTCAAGATAATATTACTATTCTAGGAGCTTCCTCCCGACAACACTCCCAACTTAACATTGTAATTGCGGATGAACAACTATCAGTGGAAAGTGAACAAAATAGTTCAATGGAATATGAAACCGCTGAAAGTGATGATTCAGGTGCAAGGGATAAAAGTATTCAATCAGAACAAAATGTACAGGTCAGAACACGAAGTTTTCGAATTATTAGACCACCACAAAGATATGACTGGTAATAAAAAAGCAAAATTAAAACAAAAAGCGTGTAATAATTAGTAACATTGTAAATACACCCTAAAGTATTGTGAATGAATCGTTTTGTTAATGTAATTTTGAGATTCATATATTGGCTGAAGCAATAAAAACATTGTATTTTTATATATTATAATAAATGTGGAAAATATTGTATTATAACTTAAAAGCACAACTTTTAATAATTAATAATAATACTACACATCTATTAAAATTTGCTTACGATATATCTATTACATTGTCACTTTTCATTGTCTACCTTCCTTAATTCTACCTTCCTCCTTATTGGATAAACGTTATTCCCGAATATTCTTCTGAATTTGATTACTAAATAGTAATAGTATAGATTGGTAGTGTTCGGTCGTGCAATATCATAATAAATATCACGATATTTTATGTCAAAGTTTTTTCTTTTAACTTCACTTCGTTGAATATTATGTCAAATCGAGTCAAAAGATAAAAAGATGGATTTATACGTCAATCTTTATAGGTCACTTTTATTTCAATTAATTTTAACACAAAAGATAAATTTAGCCCGAAAACCACAAATCAATTTTATCAAGAATAGTTATCATAAAAATGTAAGCATAAACAAAACAAAACCTAAAGCGTTATGCCCAAAATACATGTGCAGAAAGTCTGCACGTAGTGCTGCAAGCATATCTGCATCTAAAACAGATGTGCAGAATTTTTATATATTTGACGTGCAGAATTTTCGTAACGATGACAGTTCATGTTCTTACGTATTATGAAATTGTTATAAGTGAAAGTTGTGAAAGGGAAAGAAAACTGTCTTTTTAATTAAAAAAATATGGAGGGGCTGAAATCTCACAGCTCTGAGATATCAAGAATTCGGTCTGGGTTAAGGATTTTGATATAGTTTTCAGCAAAAAACTTTCACGAGGACATTGGTTTTAGTTTTGGGCAGCGATGTTTATCAAACATAACTCTTTGTTAAAGTACAAGTATTTTTTATATCTGTTAAAAAATTTATTACAAAACTAATACGAAACATACGTATTGATTGCCGGCAAATTATAATCAAAATTCCAAAAATATTGTTAAATTAACTAAAATCAATCTTTTTCAAAATTCCAAAAATATTCCAAAAATTAGAATAAAATCAAATATTTAAATTTTTTCTAAATTCCAATAATATTTCATAAATTCTTAAATATTCAAACTTTTTCCAAAATTCTAAAAATATTGCAAAAATTATTACAAAATCAAAAATTGAAAATTTTTTCAAAATTCCAAAAATTATAATAATATCAAAAATTAAAAATTTTTCAAAATTCTAAAAATATTCCAAAAATTCTTACAAAATCAAAAATTAAAACTTTTGCCGAAATTCTAAAAATATTGCAAAAATTATTACAAAATCAAAACTACAAACTTTTTCAAAATTCCAAAAATATTTCAAAAACTATAACAAATTCAAAAATTCCCATGTCCAATTTCATTTTAAATTACATTTACGTCATAAAAACAGCTACATTTTTTTCAAAAAATTGGCTAAAAAAATAAATGAAATCATTTTTTGACACACTTGACATTATTTTTTTGACAAACTTATAATGCCATAATTCTCTATAATAATAATAAAATATCATGTCATACAAACTATTAATTTTATTTTTTTCTAAAAAAATTGGCTAAAAAATAAATAAAAACCTTTCTTTTGACACACTTGACAACATTTTTTGACAAACTTATAATGCCATATTTCTCAATAATAATAATAAAATTTCATTTCAAAGAAACAATTTTATTTTTTTCCAAAAAATTGGGTAAAAAGCTAATTAAAAATCTTTTGACACACTTGACAACATTTTTTTGACAAACTTATAATGCCATAATTCTCAATAAAAATTGGGTAAAAAGCTAATTTAAAATCTTTTGACACACTTGACAACATTTTTTTGACAAACTATAATGCCATAATTCTCAATAATAATAATAAAATTCATTTCAAACAAACAATTAATTTTATTTTTTTTCCAAAAAATTAGGTAAAAAAATAAACAAAAATCTTTCTTTTGACACACTTGACAACATTTTTTTGACATACTTATAATGCAATAATCTAGATACGACATACCAATCCCGACCATCAAGATTTCTCCAAATTCAATGTTCCTACTCGTAATCACTTAAAATGAACGTTATTTAAGCAAAAAATATGCAAATTTCCTTGTTTTGACACACTTGACGATTTTTTTGACACACTTCCGGTACAGTTATCGAACACATCGTCCTTTCGGCTCTTCCTATTAAGTAAACCTATTTTTAGAAAAAAAAATTTTTCAAATCCGTCCAGCGGTTTTCTAGATTTCGTCGGTTGTGACGGCCGGCCGGCCGGCAGACAGACATACATTTTTTTTTTTGCTTTTTTAGAATCAGTAGGTCCTAAAACGTCGAGAAATGTCAAAAAAAGTGGGGGTAAGAATTTCACTTTGAGCTCATGAATGTAATACTTAGGTCTTTCAGACAGAAGTAATAGAAGAAAATAATTAAATCGTTTAAGTTCAAATTACATATACTGTTGTGATTGCATCATTCTCATTTCAATTTTTAATTTCCAAAACTAAAATCAACCAAACAATAATTAGAAACCAATTTTCTCATAATATTTTTTAATCAAATTAAAACAAATATCTTTACGATAATATAAAACATATTATCACATTTCTATGAGAAAATTACTTCGGTCTGAAAGACCTAAGTATTACATTCATGAGCTCAAAGTGAAATTCTTACCCCCACTTTTTTTGACATTTCTCGACGTTTTAGGACCTCCTGATTCTAAAAAAGCAAAAAAAAAAAAATGTATGTCTGTCTGTCGGCCGGCCGGCCGGCCGGCCGGCCGTCACAACCGACGAAATCTAGAAAACCGCTGGACGGATTTGAAAAATTTTTTTTTCTAAAAATAGGTTTACTTAATAGGAAGAGCCGAAAGGACGATGTGTTCGATAACTGTACCGGAAGTGTGTCAAAAAAATCGAAAAGGTGTCAAAACAAGGAAATTTGCATATTTTTTGCTTAAAAAACGTTCATTTTAAGTGATTACGAGTAGGAACATTAAATTTGGAGAAATCTTGATGGTCGGGATTGGTATGTGAGACCAAAATCTAGATTATTGCATTATAAGTTTGTCAAAAAAATGTTGTCAAGTGTGTCAAAAGAAAGATTTTTATTTATTTTTTTACCTAATTTTTTGGAAAAAAAAATAAAATTAATTGTTTGTTTGAAATGAAGTTTTATTATTATTATTGAGAATTATGGCATTATAAGTTTGTCAAAAAAATGTTGTCAAGTGTGTCAAAAGAAAGATTTTTATTTATTTTTTTACCCAATTTTTTGGAAAACAAGAAAATTGTTGGTTTGAAATGAAATTTTATTATTATTATTGAGAATTATGGCATCATAAGTTTATCAGAAAAATGTTGTCAAGTGTGTCAAAAGATTTTTAATTAGTTTTTTACCCAATTTTTTGGAAAAAATTAAAATTGTTTCTTTGAAATGAAATTTTATTATTATTATTGAGAATTATGGCATTATAAGTTTGTCAAAACATGTTGTCAAGTGTGTCAAAAGAACGGTTTTTATTTATTTTTTACCCAATTTTTTACAAAAAAATAAAATCAATGATTTGTGACATGATATTTTATTATTATTATAGAGAATTATGGCATTATAAGTTTGTCAAAAAATAATGTCAAGTGTGTCAAAAAATGATTTCATTTATTTTTTTAGCCAATTTTTTGGAAGAAAATGTAGCTGTTTTTATGACGTAAATGTAATTTAAAATGAAATTGGACATGGAAATTTTTGAATTTGTTATAGTTTTGGAAATATTTTTGGAATTTTGAAAAAGTTTGTATTTTTGATTTTGTAATAATTTTTACAATATTTTTAGAATTTCGGCAAAAGTTTTAATTTTTGATTTTGTAAGAATTTTTGGAATATTTTTAGAATTTTGGAAAATTTTTAATTTTTGATATTATGATAATTTTTGGAATTTTGAAAAAATTTTCAATTTTTGATTTTGTAATAATTTTTGCAATATATTTAGAATGTTGGAAAAAGTTTGAATTTTTAAGAATTTTTGAAATATTATTGGAATTTAGAAAAAATTTAAATATTTGATTTTATTCTAATTTTTGGAATATTTTTGGAATTTTGAAAAAGTTTGGTTTTATTGCATTTAACAATATTTTTGGAATTTTGATTATAATTTTCCGGCAACGTATTGATGTTTCGTGTTAGTTTTGTAATAAATTTTTAAACAGAGATAAAAAATACTAGTACTTTAACAAAGAGTTTTGTTTGATATACATCGCTGCCCAAAACTAAAAACCATGTCCTCATAAAAGTTTTTTGCCGAAAACTATATCAAAATCCTTAACCCAGACCGAAGTCTTGATATCTCAGAGCTGTGAGATTTCAGCCCCTCCATATTTTATTAATCAAATTAAAACAAATCTCTTTGCGATAATATAAAACATATTATCATATTTCTATGAGAAAATTTTATTAAAACAATTTCTGTTTAGTTCGCGAAAATAATAAATATAATTGAATTCACTTTATAAATGAAATCTCCCTTCCACTTTTTAAAGCTAATGAAAATTGGAAAATGGAAAAAGAGATCAGATTGAAATTAACAAGACAACCGCTACAACGATTAGGTTAGAATATTCTTAAAAAAATATAAAAAAATAATTATACAAATACAATAAATAATAAATATAAATAATAAATTTAAATTAATTTAAAAGTTAATGTGTATCAGTTAAAGAAATAAAATAACCAAAAATTATCAAATAATTAATTATATGAAAATAAAAAAAATTGTGTCTGTGTTTTAATGAATGACACTTTTAGTTAAACCCTAACTCCAAAACACAACAAGTGGCGCAGCCGGTAGGATTCCAAAGCATCCCTAGAAAGGATTTTAAGGAATTATTACCTACTCTAAATGAGAAACGGGTTAAAAGTGATTTTTAAAATAAAAAGTTGTTGTTAATTTGTGAAAAAAAAAATTGAACCAAAAGCTATATTAAAACATTAGCCAATTTTTTGGTTATTTAATAAAAGTGAATAGTTAACAACTAAAAATTTAAATAATCTGAAAAAAGTATTTAAATTCTGAAAACAATAAAATTTTTAAATCAGCTAAAAAGTGATATTTTAAACAATTACTAAATACTATTTCTAGTATATGAACAATAAATTTGTTTGAATGAGTGACAAAAAAATACATAAAAGTAAAGTAGGGCCACCACTGTACAACCTCAGAGCAAGGACTACCAGCACCAGCACAGCTGACACTACACCAAATACACAAGGTAAAACTTTAGATTTAATAGATAATAATAATAGTGAAAACGACCACGAATTAGAAGATTTGTTAGATCTAGCATTAAATACTAATAAAATATTAACCCAAATTCAATCGGTTTCAAATACGTGTAAAAAAATGTCGACTTTCGAAATATTTAAACAAATTCAATCTATTCCTCTCTTTAACGGCGAAAGAACTTCAAATTTGGCAGAACGGTTACAAATATTTTTAAGTAACAGTGAAATTATTTACCACAATTTAACGGCAGAGGAAAAACCAATTTTTATGCAATATATTTACACTCGATTTGAAGGTGAAGCTTTTGCATTACTAAATAATTTACCAAAATACACTAGCTTTGTGGAACTAAAAAAATTCCTATGTGAACATTATTATCCCTCCAAAACAACCATAGATTTGACCAGAGAGCTAATCAACTGCCGTCAAATGCCAGACGATAGTGTTTTAAAATATTCCGATAAAATTCGAACTATACTTAACCAGACAAAAACAGCTGTAAAAGGCAAATATGCTGAAAGTAATGAGGCCTTCATAAAAGAGCTCGAATTGTACGCTATTAACTCTTTTAAAATGGGTTTGTCACATCCAGTTATAAGACAGACGATTATAGGCTCTACAGAAACAGAACTAGAGGGTTTAATCAAATTGGCATTACAGACTGAGCTTTTAATTTCCTATTCCCGAGATAACACTATGTATGAATTGGCAGGTGTTTCATTTCCTAAACAAGAGTTAAAACCTAATATTCAACCTTCTCATAACGTAGTTATACAGCCCCAATTACATACACATCAGTCAAATAAGTTACCTATTATGCATCCCAGTAATCTATATCCCCCACCAATTAAATACGAACAGCCGCAGTTTTATAACAATTCTCCATATTACACCTTTCAAGCCCATAATATTAAAACTGAATATGATACAGTACCACCAGTTTATTCACAAAAACAATATCAAGTTTACAATCCTCAACCAGTTAAATGTTTATACTGTAATAGAATAGGACATCTGATTTCTGAATGTAGAACTCGACAAAGGATCGAAAGTCAGCAAAATTATAACCGGAACTTTAGTAACACTTACAATAATAATCCACAGTACCAGATGCGACAAAACAATTTAAATGACCAAACGACCCGACAAACTTATCAAAATAATTTTAATACCCAAAAATGCGAGTTTTGTGGCAGAACAAGTCATACGGTTGACAAATGCTTCCAAAAACAAAAATGGGAGTTAAAAAGTACAGATGCGGGAAACTCTACAGGCACGACTTGCAACCCACAAGTCGAAGCCCAACAATTGCAAGCCTAAACCCAGGTAATAATAAAACTCCAACATCAATAAACGTAAAATATTCAAATTCTTTAACAGATGATGCAGTAGTAAATTTACCTTTAGATATAATTAAAAATAACGTAGTAGAAATAGTCGTTGATACAGGCGCGGAACTCTCCATATTAAAATTAAATAATCTCAAACCAAACACAATAATAGATACCTCAAAAACTATTAAATATAAAGGAATACAAGGTGCAGTAACGGAAACATTGGGAACAACAACAGGCATTTTTTTTAATGATTCAAAGCTAGTTTGTAAATTCCATATAGTAAGAGATGATGCTCTTGATATCACAGCAGATGGTATCCTGGGTAGAGACTTTCTATGGAATAATGCTAGAATAGATTGCTTGAATTACATGATTGAAATTTATCAAACTGATGCAAAACCAGAGCTCGCACGAAATGAATCCGAAGAAATAATACTTAGAAAGAATTCTGAAGATGAAATTTCAAACGAAATTGGTAATATTTTCCCTAGAAAGGAAATTAATGTTCCAAGTTATAGTTCAGGTTTAACAATTCCTTCTAGAAAAATAAAAATTGTTAATTTCCCTGTTCCACCAACCACTACCGGGCAACTTTTTTGTGAGAAACAAGAAATTTTGCCAGGAGTTTTTATTGCAAACTCATTAGTTGACGTGAAAAACGGAGAAATTGTTACTGCCATAATAAATACACAAACTCACGATGCAAACATCGGACATTTTCAACCAACTCTTAGTCCTTTAGAACAGTATAACATAATAGATTTAATAAACACAAACATAGATTATAATAAAAAACAAACTACCTTAAATCCTGACGTACAAATAAATGAGCGCAAACAAAAAGTTATAAATCAAATAAGCTTAGACGAAACACTGAGCCACGAAGAGAAACTTTCCATTACTGACATCTGCGAATCTTTCAATGATGTATTTTATCTCGAAGGAGAAAAACTTAGTTACACCGACGCCATTCAACATTCAATACCAATAATTCAAAACAGCAGACCTATAAATCAAAAAATGTACCGGCTACCTGAGAGTCAAAAGACAGAAATAAACAAACAAGTTCAAGAAATGTTAAACCAAGAAATTATTTCTCCTAGTTCTCCTTTGTTGCTAATTCCGAAGCGTTCAAACACGAGTCCTGACGAAAAACGTTTTAGAATTGTTGTTGATTTTAGAAAATTAAACAAAATTACCATAAATGACGCATTTCCACTCCCAAGAATTGAGGAAATACTAGACCAACTTGGCAATTCGAGATTCTTTACAACACTAGATTTGGCTAGTGGCTATCATCAGATTTCCGTCAGACAGGAAGATCGTGAAAAAACAGCTTTTAGTACAGCCTTAGGTCATTTCGAATTTAACAGAATGCCTTTTGGTTTAACCTCTGCCCCAGCAACTTTTCAGAGAGTTATGAATTATATTCTAACAGGACTTCAAGGCATAGAGTGTTATGTTTACTTGGACGATATTGTGATTTACGGCAAAAACCTAGAAGATCATAATAGAAAATTAGAAGGGGTTCTCACCAGATTACGGCAATTCAATTTAAAACTGCAACCCAATAAATGTCAATTTCTTAGAAAGGAAATCACTTATCTAGGGCACTTATGTACTGAAGACGGTGTAATGCCTGATCCTGCTCGTACAATTTCTGTTCAAAATTTTCCCACACCAAGAACGATTAGACAAGTTCAGTCGTTTTTAGGTCTAGCTAATTATTATCGTAAGTTTATTCAAAATTTTTCCCGAATAGCGAATCCAATAAATAAATTATTGCAAAAAGGAGTAAAATTTTATTGGGATACAGATTGTGATTTTGCTTTCCAAACATTAAAACAATTAATAATTTCTCCTCCAGTACTTACATATCCTGACTTCAATATACCATTCAATCTCACAACTGATGCTAGTAACGAGGGTTTAGGTGCCGTGCTATCTCAAACGAAATCAGACCAAGACAAGCCTATAGCATTTATTAGTAGAACATTAAATAAGGCTGAAAAAAAGTATTCTACAATCGAAAAAGAGCTGTTGGCAATAGTTTGGGCCACAAAAACTCTTCGATGTTATTTACAAGGAAGGAAATTCACCGTTTTCTCAGATCATTTACCGTTAAAGGGAGTATTCAACATAAAAGATCCGACCTCACGACTAGTACGCTTTCATCATAAGCTGTCTGAATTCGATTATAACATTGTCTATGTACCAGGAACGAAAAACAGGGTAGCTGATTGTTTAAGTAGAATAGTTGCTGATGAACCAAATGAAACATTAAAAAACGACGTTCCAAACCTTCTGCCTACAGTAGGTCAAAATGAGAGTCGACCTACATTCCAAATGTGCGATAACAAAAATTCAATAAACTCTTCAAGGGCAAATAGTTCCATTTTTTGCAATAATGAAAATAAAATAAAAGAAAAACAAAACTTAAATTTAATTGACGATTCCAAAACAAATAATGAAGAACTACACATACCGAATGAAATAGAACAACACAAAGACGGCATTATATTACAATCACACGATAAACGTAATGAAAACATCACTGCTGCAGCACATAATTTTGTTTCTTATTATGAAAACAGGGAAGAAAATGAAACACAAACAAACAAAGTAGATCAAAATATTTTAATCCACAATCAAGGTGAACAAACTCCATTTGAAATATTAAATTGCTTAGCTGTAACTAGGGCACAGAAAAAAATTGATGATGACTTAAATTTAGAACAAAACAAAGTTAATGATTGCATTAAACAAGACGGTCAAATTGAGTTAAATGACAACATAGATGACGATCTCGATTTTGAACAGAACGGTTTTCTTGACGAAGATACAGACATAAAGATATTGACAACACAAGAAGACATCGAAACTATTCTTTAAGATTGTCACGACAACCCGCTAGGGGGACATCAAGGAATTAAAAGAACTTACTGCACTGTTACCCTGTTACGGGGCCAGTTTGTAACTTTTATTTGAACTTTTGTTACACTATAAATTAACACGGGATAACTTGGCCCCAATACGAATTTGACATTAGGAATCTCTATTATCTTACTATATTTATCTTAACATTCCGAAGGGGAAAATAATTAAACAAGAATTAATATATCTATAAAATAAATTACCTCGAACTAAAAAAACTGTTGATTGATGATCTGGTTTCTAATTTTTCAATTCCATTGACTAGCGTTTGATCAACTAACTATATTGGCCGAACTAATTCGTGAACATCAGTTGCTGCTGTAGTTGCTGCACATTGAATTACACCTTCGCTGTTCGAAATGCCCAATTGAACATTACTTTTGATCCTTTAACTTTTCATTCCATACCATATCTTGCTTTAAATCCGTGCGGTTTCAACAACCGGAAAATCCACCATACACTCGATTGTTTCTAACTGTGGTAATAGGCTTATTTTCATTTACTGCCACTTTATAAAGCAAATTTTCTTTTATGATGAGTTAAGCATAAACTTAATGAAAACACCCATGACACACTTCTTGTATCAATTAACAGAAAATTCTTTTTGAAATCAACATAAAATGGAATTAGTATTTATTTTTAATGATCAATTAACAAATTCAAACTAACAAATTAATTTAAATTACAGATTTTGTTCACAAATTCATTTAAACATTTACTTTCAAGAACCAAAATCAGAATGAATCTTTCTTTTTCAAAAAAACAATGTGATTTTCTATTTGACATCTTCCGATGTCAAAATAAATCGGGTAACATCGAAAATTCAGTAAAGATTAATAACGACAACGACATCTGTTCGCTAGAATTGGAAATAAAATTGAGTACGTTCGTTTGCTTTTTATAGTATATTCAAAATTTAACTAGCAGTTAAGTTTTAGAAAAATTTAAAATTATCATTAATGTAAAAATGAACGGAAACTAATGAAATACATTTCTATTGAATTGAAAACAAAGAGGAATTTGGTTTTATTATTGTTTTGCGATTATTGCGATCGTTACACCATGAATTCAAGGTAAAAATCAAGATTTCTACTCTTGAAATCACAAAAACGTCGCCATCCCCTCCATGACAGAAAACCACCGAACTACTTCCACTTATTAAACTGTATCTGGGATCGAGATACCCACAGTCACTGGCGTCAAGACCGATGACCGGTTCCAACACTCATGAAGTCCTTAAGAACTTCACTGAGCATTGAGACCGACCATCCATCCGAACGTCAGCACCATGGACACCCCGATACAACCAGTAAGTATGACCTGAAGATGTGAACCCCAGAGACGACAATCAGCCAGAGGAACAACCCTACCTAACAAAAAGACTTCATTCTCTGATGTCTTTCGCGTGATGAACTCCAAGACTCTTACCGCTCATATCTATGCACTCGTAGAGTACATTTCCAATCTTAGTCTTAATCATTGCAGGTAAGAACTTTGGAGCCAATTTTGCCGAGAATTTTTTGGTAGCGTCACTCAAATGATGGTGCCGTACAAACACACGTTGTTGTGGTTGAAAAGTCCGTAGTTTAGATCGCAGGTTGTACTGATGTTGCGATTTTTTGAAAGCTGCTTTTAAATTTTGTTGAACCCGGTTCCTGAGCAGAGTCAAATGATCAGAGCGTTCTATTTCCTCACCAGCATCTTCACCAAGCTTGTGTAGTGATCTCAACAAATGGTAAGTATTTCCATCCGATATTGGATGTTGTCCAAATAATAAATAGTACGGTGAGTACTTGGTAGCAGAATGTACTGCAGCCCGCAGTGCATATGCGATTTCACCAATTTGTGAGTCCCACTTGGTATGTTGACCTTTTATGAACGCTCGAATTGCTGCTAGGACTGACCTATTGACCCGCTCTGACGCGTTGCTTTGAGGACTATAGACACCGGTCCTAATGTGTTTAATGCCGAAACCTGACAAAAGACTTTGAAAGTTCCTACTAGTGAACTGTTTGCCATTGTCACTGTGTAGAAACTCTGGTACCCCATATGTAAGAAACACTTCATTCCTTAGAAAAGCATTCACCTTCGGTGAAGTTGCGTTTCTAAGTGGTTTCAGTAGTACAAACTTCGTAGCATGATCCAGAACTATCAATAACACCGTATTCCCAAGTGTAGAACGAGGATACGGTCCCAAAAAATCTATATAGACTCTCTGCCATGGACGTGCTGTTTCGAATTGATATTGCATCGGAGGACGCAATATCTGATTCGTGGCTTTTGTTTGTTTACATGTGTCGCAGGACACAACATAGTTGTGTACCTGTGACGCCATGCCCGGCCAATAATAAAGACGTCGAAGTAATTCTAAAGTCTTTTTAACACCTCCATGAGCAGCAGTACTATCATCATGATGTTTCTGAATCATGTTTGAAGTCATCGGTTTTGGTACCCAGAGTTTCCACACAGGAACATCGTTGGGTATTGCATCAGGTCTTGGCTCAATACGTATGTATAGCTTATCATCCACGACTTTAACTGAAGGAAAGTCCTTTGGTGATGATTGAACTTTAGCTATCATATCCGTATATTCGTTGTGCCGATAACCTTCATTGTCGATTTTAATTTCATTAATGTGATGTGTTAATGCTTCCGTCAATTCCTCGTGTGTATCGTCATAAAGACGAGATAGAGCATCAGGGACTATATTTTGGGTACCTTTTTGGTGGACAATGGTAAAATCCAAATGTTGGAGTTTTAGGCTCCACCTAGCCAGACGGCCACTCAAGTTTTTCTGTGACATAAGCCACTTCAGACTTGAGTGATCAGTCACAATTGTGAATCGGTGACCTTCAACATAGCCCCTGAATTTCTTCACACTCAGAATTGCCGCAAGACATTCAAGCTCAGAAACAGAATAGTTTCGTTGAGCTTTATTAAGTTTTTTCGACATGAAGGCTATCGGACACTCTTGTCCGTCTTCGTCGATCTGATACAGTACACTACCTATCCCTGTCAGACTCGCATCGCATCTAATAAAGAACTCTTTATTATAATCAGGGTTTACTAATACCGGTGCTGTAGTCAGCAATCGTTTTAAATTTTCGAAAGCAGCTTGCGCTTCTAATGTCCATTTCAATTTACCAGAACTTTTCTTTAATAAATCCGTAATCGGTGATACCACGCTTGCATAATTTGGTATGAAACGTTGGTACCACCCAGCCATTCCCAATAGTCTACGTATTTGTTTTACTGTAGATGGAGCTGGATACTCTGCTACAGCTCTTACCTTGTCAGGGTCTGTTCGAAGACCATCTTCACCGACCAAAAATCCCAAGTATTTCACCTCTCTCAGAACAAATTTGCTTTTCTTGAGGTTTATGGTTAACCCAGCCGCTCTTATCAGTGAAGAGACTTTGGACAGCAATTCCATATGTTCCTGGAACGTGGAAGAGACTACCAATAGATCATCTAAATAAACAAAGACATTTTCGTGATATTGATGTGGTATCACTTTGTGCATTAGCCGACACATTGTCTGGGGAGCATTGCACAATCCAAAGGGCATAACCCGGAATTGATACAATGGACGACCAGGCACTGTGAAGGCTGTCTTGTCTCTAGATGCTTCTGCCAGAGGAATCTGCCAGAAAGCATCTTTGAGATCAATACTTGAAATGTACTTTGTGCTATTTAGACGACCTAGTAAGCCATCAATCAAGGGAAGTGGGTAAGCGTCCGTTTTTGTGAGTGAATTGACACGACGGCTATGAATACATAATCTGTTTTTACCAGATTCTTTTTGTACCAAAACCACTGGCGAGCACCAAGAACTGTTACTCTCTTCGATCACGCCCATTTGAAGCATTCGGTCGAGTTCGGCATAAACCTTTAGTTGAACAGCCGGCGATGTGGGATAATGCCTCTGTTTAACAGGTGCACTATCACCAACATCGATGACATGTTCAACCAAAGAAGTCTTTCCGAGCCCAGACACTTCAAATGACGGGAAAGAATCCTTGATCATATCCAGTTCATGTTGCTGATCAGTGGTGAGGTTGTGTGTATTCAAAGTTATTGGCTCTGTACGAGTCAGTTCACTAACAAAAGAAGGAACAATACCGAATTTCTCCCAGAAATCTATGCCCAGGTAGAGCTCTTCTCGTAAACCAGGGACAATATGAAACCGCATTGGTTTAGTGGAGCCATTCACGGTTATTGGAATTTCTATGTAACCCAAAATTTTATTTGCAGTACCATCTGCCGTACGAATACACGAAGTGTACTTACGGTAAGTTGTACCTGATGATTCCAATAAATCCAAGGAATTTCTTCCAAGTATTGTGATTGACGCTCCACTATCCAATAGACCTGAAATATGTTTGTCCAAAATCTTGATTGTCAATCGCGGCCGAGGATCCTTTGTTTCTGAAAGGATAGATGAAATACAAGCTTTACGAAATAATTTCCTCATCCTCCAATATCTAATGTTACGTTCAAGACGTCTAAAATATGTTCGATGTAATGATGGGAAATTAAATGTACTAGGTGATTTTATTCTGGTTTCCTGAGTGGTGATCGATCGTCCTGTGTTGCTACATCTTTCGTCGCTTTCTTCGGGCTGTTTTGAATCCATCGTTTCAATATATCCATCTCGATCTAGTTCCACATCCACCTCATAATCATCCACCTGCTGTAGCTTGCTAATTCTTAAATTTGATGTTCTGGTCGGAACTGGTGTGGACCACAACCGTTCAAACTTCTGACATAGAGTCCGAAGTTCATCAATAGAATGTATTGTTGCTGCAAGTGTAGCATTTTTGAGCTCCACACTAAGTCCCTCCCGAGCAATCTCTAGCATTTCTCGGTCAGCAAATGGACGTGCTAAGCGACGGTTTAACGAACCAATCTCCACCAGATATTCGTATACGCTCTCCTTTGACTTTTGTTTGCGGTTCAGAAGAACGCGCAAGATCGCCTTATCATCAGTGAGCGTACCGAAGGTTTGTAGGAGTCCCTCCCTTAGCACTGGATAGGTCACCACCTCATGTTCATGAGTTAAGTTCAAATAGTATCTGTCGGCAGCCCCCTTGAGATACCGTGGAACGATAGACCTAAGGTCGTCCCAGTTCACACGGTCCCTCCTGGCGGCCGCCTCAACTCTGTGAACGAACTCATGAACATCAGGAGAGTGACCATCTCCTGTGAAGGTTGGAACCCAATTTGAGTCATAACGACTCAAATTGTTCCCACGAACCCCTCGGTACTCCACTGGTGCTAACGCTGGAGCCGCGTCACGCCATACCTGAGGAGGTTGGCTGTATGGTGGTGGTGCTGTAAGTGGAGCTTGTGGATATAATGGTGGTGGTTGTACCTGTGGTACTGATGGATAATTTAATGATAATTGCGGTTGTACTAATGCTGGACTATTGTGTATGTGTTCAGCTTGGAGTGATGGACCCAATTGTGGTATTGCAAAGTCCTCTGCCCAATTGTTCCCCCTGAAGTTCACACCCCGAACCAGACATTCGATCTGTAGTTCGGTGGGTTCCAAACCATAGAACGGATGGTCAACGTCTAGTTGGTTTGACATTTTGATGGTAAAACCCGAAAAATTATGAACTCGCTAACAACAACACTAAAACCAATTCCCAACAACAAATGTAGTTAGTACGATGGAAAAATGAAAACAATGAAAAACGCAAAACGAAAAAAAACAACGAACGCCCCAAAAAAAAAATTTTGTAAAAACAAACTTGTAAAAGAACAAAAAGGAAAGACCACCGTCGTACCCAATCTTTGCTGAATCTTTTACAAAAGTTCCTAAAATATTGTATGTGTAAAAATATAATTTATTTATTTAATTTCAGATATACTGAAATATATATATATACCTAAAATTAGTTATTGACGATAGCACCCCTAAGAATATTTATTTATTTTTAAAAGAAAATTGAAAAATAAAAATATTTAGAAGAATGTTTATTTATTGGATGCACCGTCCTAACTTTGAAATATTGATTTATTTTTTTTAAAAAAAATAAAAAATATTTATTTATATCTTGATGTATTGTGTAATTAAAAAAATTATTTATTTAGTTACCTAAAATTATTTAATTCTACGAAAAAATTATTTATTTACCTAAAATTATTTAATTACGAAAATTTACTTTATTTAATAAAAAATTTTATTTATTTAATTTTTGAAAAATTTGTTTGATTTATTTTATTTTTATTTAATATCATAAGAGATTCCCAAAATCAAGATTCGTCTGGAGACAATTTAAAAAGTAAGTATGGTACAATATCCATTTTGTTTAAATCTGAATTCCCGCGTTCGCGAGCCTACTCCAACAATGCATGTGAGAACTGACTAGAAAAGCCCCTAACGACCAGATTCTACAGAACAGATTCTCCCCAACCTAATAAAACAATCACAACTGTCACGATTAGACACTAGGTCCATTTCTACTGACCCAGTTGTGCTTGTTTAACCTAAAAATAAATTACAACTAAACCTAATGCGAAAGTTGAAGAACGCTCCCGAGCACCAGACTTCACATCCTAAACTCCATGAAAAATTGTTTTATTGTAAAAGCTAAGTGGAAAAAATGGTAAGTTTTTTGAATTTGTTTGAGGTGAAGCCTCTGATCCTGAAAGCAAAAGTACAATTGGTTCTTCTCTTCATTACACCGAAGAAGCCTCTGAGCAAAGAATGGTACTACTGGTTTGCACCTAAGTACAAACACAGCAACACCACTCCTCGTCCCTGAGGACCTCCTCGTCGAATGAAGAGAAGAAACCAATGTTCTTCGATCGCATAACCACGATGGCCATAGGCGATCTAAGAACGACATCAATGTTAAGGGGATAAGCCCCATGGATGGCTTGTTAGGCCTACCGCTGGGAAAGTGAATCAATAAACCTAAATACTACATAACTTATCCATAATCCAAACAATTCCCTATTTAAAAATGCTAAATCGAAACATGAAATATATAATATGTGTTAATAAGGTTTTACCTGAAATTAATTAAATTAAATCTTCAGACTAAATAATAAATTGGTAATTTAAAAAAAATTACGATTATTTTACATTTAAAACTAAGCTTACTAATCTTTAAATTATTAATTCTAATATTTTTGTTCAGGTTAAATCTTTCGCTTTATTTATTGTATTCAAAACAAAAAATAAATGTTAGCTAAGAATAATTGTTTCTATATTTATACCATTTTTTTAAAATTAATCGCAATAAAAAATAATTTAAAAAATGGTGGTAGCTAAAATGGACTCATACGAGATATGTATACGTACATCCGCGGATCATTATGATGACAAATGTAGAGATATTGATTTGGATCCGGCTCACTCTATAAAGTTGATGGGAATTAATTATTTTCAATTGTACTTCCATAAACACAGACCAATAATACTTTGAAAGTAGTGACGAAAGATTTAAACTTATACAAAACCGTTGAAAACTGTTTGGTCAATGTTAACTTTTATTACGTTAATAACATCCTAAAACTCATAAAAACATGACTTAACCACAATCAAAAAAAACATACGATTAATTTCATATATAAATTAATTGCATCATCCAAGAATATGTACAATATATAACCAAATATAAATATACATTATGTACAAAAAATTGTACTATGTATATAAAAAAAAATATGTACAGGATATACAAAAGATATGTACAATAGTATACCAAAAATATGTACAATATGTACGTGGTAGCATAAAAAAATTTCAAAAAAAAAACTGCTTCCCCAAAACGGTTTTCTTTTTTCCAAATAAAAAAACAATTAGTATTACTAAAAGCAGATGACAGCACAAAAAACAATCTCCAAAAAAATTGCTGTCCCAAAACGGTTTTTTTCAAAATTAAAAAAAAATTAGTCTTAACTAATTATACAATGAGGAACAGGGGCCTCCTGTGGACCAGACCACTCCTCTTCCTGTCGCATGATCGGTGAGATGGGAACCACCTCAACCAGCTCCTCTATTTGAGTACTCTTGGTCGAGGAAGCTCCCAGCTCCACGACCAGGCGACTCTCCTTCTCCTTCTTCCTCCTCTCCTTCCTCTTCAGGTGTGAGCTCCTGTTTTTCTTGACCCGTCTCCTCTCACGCCAGCCCACATTCACTTCCTCATTCACTCCATTCAACTCCTCATCCACTATCTCACAAATCAAATCATCCAATGCCTTATCATACTGCTCTTCGTAGATATCATTCATAATCTCCAGATATAACTTATCTTTCACCTCATTCATAACCACATTTATAATTCCTTTCACCACATTCATCGCCTCATTCATCTTCTCCTTTCTCTCTATCTGCTCTCTCTCTTCCACCTCATCCATCCAGGGCTCAAACCCCCCTGGTCGACACCTCCTTATCAACCCCTGACCCCTCATCGTATACATATTCTCTATCAATTCCAAAAAATTTCAAAAACTATTTCTAAAATCCCACACTATTACAAAAAAACGAATTAAATGGTAGAAGTATTATTCAATCCTTAACCAAGAAACTCCACGTATATTAAATACGTATATACCCAAAAAAAACCACAACCTAAACAGGTTCGTAAAGAAAAACAACCTTTAATTCAATGGGTTGACCAACCCAAAACCGGTTGACCACACCCAGCAAAAAAAATAAAAAATGTCAAAACTGGTTTCACCACCCATAAATATATATGTTATTCCGCCAAAATTTTACGCTCTAAAAATAATACAAAAAAAATTTATTTACCGTAATTACGGTATTTTACGAAAGAAAAGAAAAAAAAATATCCAAAACCTAAACTGGTTCCACCAGGGTTTCGTTTCGGCTGCCACTCTGCACTGTTACCCTGTTACGGGGCCAGTTTGTAACTTTTATTTGAACTTTTGTTACACTATAAATTAACACGGGATAACTTGGCCCCAATACGAATTTGACATTTGGAATCTCTATTATCTTACTATATTTATCTTAACATTCCGAAGGGGAAAATAATTAAACAAGAATTAATATATCTATAAAATAAATTACCTCGAACTAAAAAAACTGTTGATTGATGATCTGGTTTCTAATTTTTCAATTCCATTGACTAGCGTTTGATCAACTAACTATATTGGCCGAACTAATTCGTGAACATCAGTTGCTGCTGTAGTTGCTGCACATTGAATTACACCTTCGCTGTTCGAAATGCCCAATTGAACATTACTTTTGATCCTTTAACTTTTCATTCCATACCATATCTTGCTTTAAATCCGTGCGGTTTCAACAACCGGAAAATCCACCATACACTCGATTGTTTCTAACTGTGGTAATAGGCTTATTTTCATTTACTGCCACTTTATAAAGCAAATTTTCTTTTATGATGAGTTAAGCATAAACTTAATGAAAACACCCATGACACACTTCTTGTATCAATTAACAGAAAATTCTTTTTGAAATCAACATAAAATGGAATTAGTATTTATTTTTAATGATCAATTAACAAATTCAAACTAACAAATTAATTTAAATTACAGATTTTGTTCACAAATTCATTTAAACATTTACTTTCAAGAACCAAAATCAGAATGAATCTTTCTTTTTCAAAAAAACAATGTGATTTTCTATTTGACATCTTCCGATGTCAAAATAAATCGGGTAACATCGAAAATTCAGTAAAGATTAATAACGACAACGACATCTGTTCGCTAGAATTGGAAATAAAATTGAGTACGTTCGTTTGCTTTTTATAGTATATTCAAAATTTAACTAGCAGTTAAGTTTTAGAAAAATTTAAAATTATCATTAATGTAAAAATGAACGGAAACTAATGAAATACATTTCTATTGAATTGAAAACAAAGAGGAATTTGGTTTTATTATTGTTTTGCGATTATTGCGATCGTTACATTACGAAAGACTTAGAAAACAATATAGATGGAATGACATGTTCAATGATATAAGCAAATATATAAAGAAATGCTCCTTATGTCAAACAAACAAAATTTCGCGTATTAGCAAAATGCCAATGGCGTTAGGAAATATTTCTAAAAAACCCTTTGAAAAAATTTACATGGACATTGTGGGACCTCTTCCAACTACCTGTAATGGAAATACCTATATCTTAACTTTCGAAGACGATCTTACAAGATTTATGGATTGCTACGCAATGCCTAATCAAGAAGCAGCAACAGTGTCCAGAATATTCTATGATGAAATAATCTCCCGCTATAGAATACATGGATGTTTAGTAACCGATCAGGGAGCAAATTTCACTTCCGATATGTTCAAAAGAGTTTGTAAATTTTTAGGTATTAAAAAACTCGAAACTTCTGCATATCACCCGCAGTCAAATGGTGCGTTAGAGCGTATCCATAGACCTTTAGCAGAATACCTTAGAAGCTTCGTTGATGAGTCTAGTAATAACTGGGATCAATGGCTTAGACAAGCTGTTCATGTACGCAATAATACTCCTCATACCAGTACCAAGCTTTGCCCAATGGACTGCCTTTTTGGTTTCACTTCGGACATACCAACAAATCTAAAGAAAACTCCATCACCCTTATACAATATGGATGATTATTTTCTAGTTTTAAAGTATAAAATACAAAAAGCTCATTTAATTGCAAGAGAAAACTTAATTAAAAGTCAAAAAATTTCTAAAAAGTATTACGACAAAAAAATTTACCCGTTAAAACTTCATGTAGGTGACTCTGTTTTGATTCGCAATGAGACGCGTAAGAATAAATTATCAAAAATATGGAAAGGCCCCTATAAGGTTACGCAAATACACAGTGATTTAAACAGTACCATTAAGATAGGAAAACGTTACAGTAGAGTTCATAATAACAGATTAAAGTTATTTAATGAATAATTATGTCATCAAAGGTCAAGATATTTCTTTTTAGTTTTAGGTATGTTTTCAATCACCTGGATATTAAGTATATTAGTGGTAAATGGAGAAATGGTCTCAGACTATACCATAAAACCATTAGAGCAGCATGGAATACTATTTGAAAGTTTGGGAACTTCAATATTTTATACTCACGAATGGGAAGTATTTACGTCTATCAGCCTTTCAAATTATTCAGATGAAATAAATTTTTTAGAGTTAAGTGGAATCGAAATTGATGGTTTGTGTAAAAAATTAAATAATGCAATTTCACAATCTCGAACTACGTGTTACAGCATAGCACATGATTTAGGGACATATATTCATGAAATAAAACTACGAGAATCCGAAATATCACATTTATTCAGTTCTAGAAGGATTAAAAGAAGTTGGATAGATGCGATTGGTAGATTTTCAAAAATAACTTTCGGAACTATGGACGATGAGGACTCTAAAGATATTTACGGTAAATTAGATGTTCTCGAAAAAGATGATAATACCACTTTCAAACTACTGAAGGAACAAATATCAGTAGTCAAATCAAATTACAATTTACTAAAAAAACCCATAAAAGAGAATCTAAATGAAACATTGGCATTAAAGTATAAAGTAATAGAATTAGAAAAAGTTATCAAAAATTTTGGTACAGAATCCCAAACGGCATTTGCTGAAGATAAAATAAAAATCCAAATAAACGAAATAGCGACGTTTATTCTTTTGAAAATAATTCAAATACAAAGAGACCAGGGCATCGCCTTATCCATTATACAATCACTTCGCAATCACCAACTACATCCGTCAGTAATTAAAATTAAAGAGTTATCCCAACTAATATCAAATATTTCTCACGATTTTAAAATAAACGAAGATTTTCTTGATGTTCACCACCTTGAACAAATAATTAGAATAGACTATTTTGAATATCTGGATCGGATCTTAGTTAAAATAACAATTCCTTTACCGGAAACGACAAACTACAATATCTACAAAATATATTTGCTACCGATTAATCTTCCAAATGATACTCATAGCTTATTAGATATTAAGAGTGACTTTATAGCTAGCACTGAGTATAAAAACGATTTTATACTTTTAACCAATTCAGATTTTAAGCAGTGCAAATCCATCATTAAAGATTTTAAATCGTCACTTAGAATTTGCCAACAAAATAGTCCAAAGATCTTAAGCTCAACAGGAAATTGCTTACTATAGCTTTATCATAATCCGTTAAAGGAACAGTCTAGCTGTAAAACGAAGCCTTTCTATTTTAAAAATGATATTTTCGTGCAAATGACAAAAAAAAATTCCTGGTTGTACATGTTAGAACATACTCGAACACTTTTTATTAAGTGTCAAGACAAAAAACAAGAGACGGTAGACATTATTCACCAAGGAATAATATCGTTTAACACAAATTGTGAAATCCAAACGGCAAATCTATTACTTCCAGTAAAAGGAGGAAGACAAGAAATATTAGAAGTTTTTCAACCCATTTCTCACGTTGAATATCCAAAATGGACTTTTTCCAAACCTTTCGAATACTCTAAAGATAAACAGAACAGAAAAGATCTAGAAATTTCAAACAAAGATGTTTTTAACACAGAAATATCATTGAGAAACCCTGCGTTACAAAATCTAGAAAGAGATTTAAATCTCAATGAGCATGAACGAATTCTACGCCACCAAACCCATACGATAAAATTCAACGCAATTATTACTTATTCTTCTTTCCTTGTCATACTTGCCGTAATAATATTTATAATAGTATGCAATTGTTATTTTATGGTGGACTTATCTGTTGAGCTGCTATACTACGGCGTCCACTTATTCGTCTCGATATTTATGATGGGAAGAAAGTCTTTACAACTGGATAAACCATGTTAAACCCGTAGACTGGGGCCTATTGGGCAGACTTTCTTCCGTTAGAGGTTTTAAATTAAAACTAACACTTTAAACTTTCGGATAAGTTTTTTTGATTGATTCTTCGTTACAATTTTCATTTAATTTATAGTGGAATTGATAGAGGGTTTCCCAGCTATAATCCCCTCTTAAGATTACATTTATTTACATTTATTTTCATAATTAAATCGATTAACCAATTATCAATCGATTTATTATGTGAAGTTAATATCGGTCAATATTATATTAAATAAATATAATTGCCTCGTTCGGCAGTAATTTCGACAAATTTTATTTAAATTTTATTCAAGTTTATTTTTGTGATGTCATCAACTTTAATATTATTTTAAGTTAATTGGGTTTCCTTATAACATGTATATCGTGGGAATTTATAGAAATTAGATCTAGGCTTTTTAGTTGTTGATGACTTATTTAATTGTTTAGAATAGTTTGGTTGGGAGAATAACATATGTAATGTATGTCAATTGGATTAGTCATACATATGTTACATCCCTACCCCTAAGTGAAAATTTATTGAAGATAAATTTTCATTGTTATTATGATTTTGACCTTTTTGATATTATTTATGCTTAATTATTGGAGAAATTGTTACATATTTTTATTGTTTGCAAGTAATATAATTTTATTCTGTTTTACTATTTAATTCTTATTGCTTAACTATTATTTTGGCAATTTTAACTAATCCTAACTTTTTTTTAATCTGTTTTTATGTACAAATTTTTCTTTATTGCCCATTTTTATCTTAACATTATTTTCTACTATTTCTATGACCTCATATGGTCCATCGAATGGTGAGTCTAACTTTTTTCTTTCACCTACTTTTAACCAAACGTAATCACCTTTTTCTATGTCTATCGGATTCGCGTTTCTATCATAGATATTTTTTCGGTTTATTTTTGCTATTATTAGAAGCTCTTTCGCTTTGCTTTGAGCTTGTTGTAAGCGAAATCTTAATTCTTCTGCGTAGTTATCAAAATTGTATATTGGTGCGTTATTAGTCAATTTTTCGTCCGATGGAAGGCTTGCTAGCTTTCCAAAAATTAACTCATACGGTGTGTACCCGGTGTCTGTATGTGGTGTTGTGTTGTAACAAAACACAAAATATGGAATCCACTCTTCCCAGTTATAATCACTCGTGAATGAAAGAAGGTATTCATTCAACACTCTATGGTTTCTCTCTATAGAACCAAGTGTCTCATGGTGATATGGTGTCGAGGTTATATGGGATATTTTAAAGAATGCACATACATTTCTCATTAATTCATTAACGAATTCTGTCCCTAAGTCTGTTTTTAATTTTTTAAAATTACCGTATTTTAGAATGAATTTTTCTACGAGCGCTTTGGCTATTGTTTTTGCTTCTTTGTTTTCTATCGGTATCGCTTCAATGTATTTCGTTAAATCGCATTGAATCGTAAGAATATATCTATTGCTATCCGTAAGTCACAATGGTCCAACTGTGTCCATTGAAATTGTTTCAAAGCTTGTTGTCGGTGTATCGGTTATGGTTAATTTTTTCTTAACATTTCTAATTTGTTTATTTTTAGCACATGATTCACATTTTTTTACATAATTCTTTATCATTCTACTCATATTTTTCCAGACGTATTTTTGTTTTAATTTGTTAATTGTTCTTTTGACACCTGCATGTCCTCCGGTGTGTGGTGTATCGTGGTAAACTTTTATTAATTCTTTGTAATTTGTCTCCGTAATTCTTTGAGGTGCTTCATAAATTATTATCTTTAAATTTGTTTGCATATTTTCTTTATTATTTTTCTGCTGCAGCTTATTGAATTCATTTTTAAATTCATTCACATCTACATGTGTGAATATACTATCATTAATCTCTAGCGCTAGATTCTCTATTTTTTCCCTTTTCATAATTAACATCAGCTTCTCCAGTGTATTCCCTAAGGCGATACTTGGATTTTTACTATATATTACTAGGATTCCTCTTTTCTTCTTTTTATTCAATTCAATTATTCGCAAACTATCATTATTTTCTTTGTAGTCAATACATTTTTTCTTTATTTTATCACGTGATTCTTTATCTTCGAATGACAAGGTTCTCATATTTCTTATTTCAGATATAGAGGTGCAGTTCCATGAATACAGCGTGCACTCCGTTTCCAACTCTGCGGTGTTTTCCTCTGTTTTGTAATTCTCTTTTCTTGTCATAGCCCTCGTTTTAACTGTATTTACCGTGGATGTCGGTATCATCGCTTTAAGCGTGTCTGAGTTTACTTCTATTCTAGATAATGCGTCAGCGTTTGCATTCATCTTTCCTTGTTTATAAATGATTTGGAAATCATAGTCAGATAAGTCTAATCTGATCCTTGTTAGTTTTGATGACGGATTTTTGTGCGTGAACAGACTCACTAATGGCCTGTGGTCTGTCACCACTGTGAATTTTCTCCCATAGACATACGGTCTAAAAAAGTTTATGGCCCAGTGTATACTTAGCAGTTCCTTTTCAATTATTGGCTTGTTAATTTCGTATTTATTTAATGATCGGCTAGCGTAGGAAATCGGCAAATCATTTCCTATTTCTCCCTGTGATAACACAGCTCCCAATGCGTAATTCGATGCATCTGTTGTTATTATGAATGTCTCTTCAAAATTTGGGTATTTTAATATTGGTGGATTGATCAGCTTGTTTTTTAATGTTGTGAATGCCTCTTCACATTCTTTAGTCCATTCGAACGTTGTGTTTTTTTTGTTTAAATTGTTCAATGGTTTTGCGATTTCTGCGAATTTTGGTATAAATCTTCTATAGTAGTTACAAAATGCTGTAAATCGTTTAGCTTCATCAGCATTTTTCGGTATAGGATAATCTTTAACTATATCATATTTTTTCGGATCTGTTTTTATGCCTTGACTTGTTATTAAGTGTCCCAAATAAGTTACTTCGGTTTGTAAAAAATTGCATTTTCTTGGATTTAATTTTAAGTTGTATTTTCTCAATCTTTCTAAGGTTTTGATCAGGTTCATATTGTGGTGTTTCAAGCTACACCCGAATATAATTATATCATCGACATATAGGAATGCTTCTGCTTCTAGACCAGCTAGTGCTATGGATAACATTCTTTGAAAGCTATTAGTTGATATTTTTGAGCCGAATGGTAATCTTTTAAATTGGTAATGACCTTTCTTTGTTGAGAATGCTGTTAATGGTCGTGAATCCTTTTCAAGTTCTATTTGGTGGAAAGAACTCGCCAAATCCAGTGTTGTAAAATACTTTGCTCTTCCGAGACTGTCTAATATGTCGTCCAATCTCGTGAGTGGGAACTTATCATCTACTATCTTCTTATTGAGTTGTCTGAAGTCAACTACAAGTCGATATTTGGTATTTTCTTCCCCTTTCTTTTTTACGATTAATAGAGGTGCATTGAATGAACTTGTCGATCCTTCTACTATGTCTCCTTTAATTAGTTCTTCTACTTGATTATTTATTTCTTCAATTTGAGATTGAGGTAATCTATAATTCTTGATATAGACTGGTGTTTTATCCATTGTAGTGATGGTTTGTTTGTAGAAATTATTTGTTGTAAGATTATCTCCTTTTAAATGAAAAATATCGGAATATTGTTCACAAATTTCCAAAATTGATTGTTTTGCTGTATCATCCAAGTTTTCGATTTTTAATTCTTCTAACAGTTTCGTGTATCTTCCTTTTTCAAGATTCTTCATTTTGCTGTCTCGTACATTCATAATTTCATAATCTCTGAGTGGTACTATCCTTGGTGAGATATTCTTGACTGTTATCTCATGATCAAGTGTGTTGAGAATTTTTATATGTGTAATGCCTTTTTCTGGTATTATTGAATTGGCTATGATTACACCATCTTGTATCTCTTCGTCTAGGATTACACTATCTTCAGCTACGTTTAAATTTATTGCTTTCATCATCTGTGTACGTGCTGGTATTCTAAAGTTGTTCTCTTCTCTCAGTTTGGTTCTTATTGGTAGTAAAATTTCTGTGCCGTTTATATAAATTGCTAAAGTATACGTTTCGTAGTCTATCTTACATAAGTTGTTTCTTAGGAAATCTCGTCCTAGTATTCCATCAGTTCCTAGTGGAAATTCTTCACTTACTATGTGAAATTTTTGCTTAATTTTCTCGCCATCAAAATCTAACGTTGCTATAATCGTACCTAAAGTGTGCGATTCATCTTTTGTTACACCAATTATTTTACGAGTATCGTCTGTTAACTCTATATTTTCTTTTAATACGTTCTCTTTAAGGAGTGAAATATCAGCTCCAGTATCTATTAAAAATGTGCTACTTATAAATCTAGTTACATTATTGTGAATCATTATGAAATTTGAAGTGCTATTATTTATATTACGTATTCTTATTGGGTTATCTATTTCTGATTCCCTAAGTCCCTCGAATCTACGTCTTCGGGGACTAGCTCGTCGTTTCCCGAGCTAATCATATTTACTTTATTAAATCTATTGTTTCCATAATTTGGAATATTTTTAAAATTCTTGTTATAGCCATTGCTATTTTGGTAATTATTTCTATTATTGCTAAATCGTTTATTACCATTATTATTATAATCTCTATTATTCGTACTACTTGTATGACCATTATTATTCTATCTATATTTTTTTAAATTATTTTTCTGAACATTATTTGAGTAAGACATTCCGCTAGTCTTAAAATTCTTTTTACGAAAACCGTAGCTTAATACCTGTGCTCTATCTTGCGTGTCAATCTCACGAGCAAGATCTATTGCGTCCTTCAAGTCTTTCGGTCGCGATGCGTATATTGTTGTCTTAATCGGTTCATTTAGTCCCGATTTGAATGTATTCAATCCGATCTGATCGTTTAATTCCGAAATCAACTCTCTTTTATCTTCACCTTTCTCCGCTATTTGAATCGTGTTTAGTTTTGCGATTAGAGTTTCAATTTTTTGTCCAAATTGATCGGCTGACAAGTTCGCTTGTCTGGCTCTCGCTAAATCAGCATGTATTTTGGATGGAGTTAAATTAGTTTTAAATGTTTCGCGAAAAACATTTCTAAATTCTATTAGGTTAGTTGGTCTCCTTCTAGAACCTAGACTAATCTTTGCTCTTTCGGCTAATTTAGTTTGCAATATGAAATTGATTAATTTGGCTTTTTCGTTATCATCCTTTAGCGTGTCATGGATGAAACCAATTAAATTTAAAAAATTTTCCAATTCCTCGTATTTACCCTTGAATTCTGGAACGAGTTTATAGGTGGAGTTGATATCAAACGATGCCATAGCTGAGTTTTTCTCTATTTCAGTTTTCTCTATCAGTTGATGCGACTGTTCATCAATCAGTTCTTTGACTGTTGTATACTGAGTTTTGAAATTTTTCTTTACTTTCTCAAATTCTTGGCTATTGAGTTCGAGTGCTAGTGTGACTGCTAGAGTCTTGAATTTCTTTCGGATCTCTTCGAGCTTAGTTGAGAGATTCAATGTATGCTCATACGTTTTAGAGTTAGATTCGTTTAGTAACTCTTCTATTTTACGCGTCTGTCTAATCAGGTTTTCAGCTTTCGTCAGTGAATCCATTTCGGTCAGAAAAATTTAAGATCATCATCTTTTGTGTTCTATTAATTTTATTTCTTAAGAAAAATTTGGATTTAGCAAAAAAAAAAAATTTTTTATTCATTTACATAATATTTAGTTTTTAACCTACTTATTGTCATTAAGTTATTTACCCTAGAAAAAATTTTTGTTTATATTGACATAAATTTTTATTTTCAACCTAAAATGATATTGAAATATCATATCCGTACTTTCATATTATATAATTTTCACAATTCTTGTTATTTTAATTACTTAATAACCATACATTTAGGCGTAAACATTTAATTTTAAGTTATATACATACGGTATTTTCTATTTATTAGGCGTAAATGTTATTTATTGAAAATTTTTGTTTATATATCTATATACTAACAATTTTGCTTATACTCATATTTATGGAATTATTATTTTTATTTTTTTTTGTACATACTTATTTTAATATTAATTACACTAACAATTTTGTGTAAACTTATATTTATGGGAAAAAATACATTTATTATTATTTTTTTTTGATTATATGAATACGGAAATTACATAATTTTTGTTTTTATGGAGATTTCTTGATTGTTTTTATTTTGGAATTGCAGCGTCCTTCTTATTGGATTTCTTCAGTTTGAGCAGGTTTGTTTATTGAGATGCTGAATTCTTCTTAAACGTTTACCACGTTTGCTGCGATGATCCGTTTGCTGATCATTGTTTTTACATACTCCTTTATTTTGTATGCTATGAATAATATTATTATTACGATGATTACAGCGGACGTGATTACTTCTATCTTGGTGAAATCTTTTCCCTGTGTTCCCTGTAGGTTGAGGTTTGTGGCTGAACCGGCTCCATTCGTAATTATTACTTCTTCTTCTTTTTCCGGTTTCTGTTGATTATTACCCATCTTGTGTGTGTTCTTATTTACTGCTTTTCTTTTTGTTTTGAATTTCGCTGTAGATCCAACTGCTGATCTTTCTTTGAATTTTCTATGATGAGTGGCCTTTCAGGTTCGTTGATGGTAGGTCGCCATATGGTGGACTTATCTGTTGAGCTGCTATACTACGGCGTCCACTTATTCGTCTCGATATTTATGATGGGAAGAAAGTCTTTACAACTGGATAAACCATGTTAAACCCGTAGACTGGGCCCTATTGGGCAGACTTTCTTCCGTTAGAGGTTTTAAATTAAAACTAACACTTTAACTTTAAACTTTCGGATAAGTTTTTTTGATTGATTCTTCGTTACAATTTTCATTTAATTTATAGTGGAATTGATAGAGGGTTTCCCCGCTATAATCCCCTCTTAAGATTACATTTATTTACATTTATTTTCATAATTAAATCGATTAACCAATTATCAATCGATTTATTATGTGAAGTTAATATCGGTCAATATTATATTAAATAAATATAATTGCCTCGTTCAGCAGTAATTTCGACAAATTTTATTTAAATTTTATTCAAGTTTATTTTTGTGATGTCATCAACTTTAATATTATTTTAAGTTAATTGGGTTTCCTTATAACATGTATATCGTGGGAATTTATAGAAATTAGATCTAGGCTTTTAAGTTGTTGATGACTTATTTAATTGTTTAGAATAGTTTGGTTGGGAGAATAACATATGTAATGTATGTCAATTGGATTAGTCATACATATGTTACAATTTGATTAAACGTTTAAAAAGGAAATTCCAATTAAGCCGATTAATGCAACGTTCAAACACTAAAATTATTTATAAGCCGAAGCTAACAAGTCCAAAAGTAACAACCAAAATTGAAGTTCCAAACCAAAAACAAGAAAATACTTTCGACAATTTTGAAACGATGATTGAAACGCCATTTAATTTGGCTTAAAATATTTTACATTTAATAATAATGAAAACAAAAAATTAGTTCATAATCTAAACTATAGAGATAAAAATACACAAAATATTTTATAGTTCATGCCTTTTTGAAAGTTAAACAACACTGCGGATTACTTTAAACAAAAAACAAACAAGTTAATATTTTAAACAATTAACGATATTTTAAGAATATATTAATATTTTTCTAAATTCAGATAGTAAGATATAATATTGAATATATAATTAGATTTTTTTTTAACAATTTTATAGAAGTACAACAAAAAATAGGATATGAATTTACAAAAAGTATTAGTACTTAATCTATAATAACTTTTATTAATATTGTTTTTTTTATTAAATATTTTATGATAAATATTTTAATGTTTATTAAGATATTTAATTATTGTAATAGCTTTAAGAAATTTTTAAAAGAACTTAAACTAAAATTTGTTGTACTGAATAAATAAACATAAATTACAGTAATACAGTTCAACATTTAAATAAAACTTAAAGCAAACTTTATTGAATAAATTAGGTTATGTTAAAATATTTTTATGTTACACACAAATAAAATTTGATGTTATGATTATAGCATTCCTATTAATAAATGATTAATGATCAATGCAATAAAAGTATATTTTAAAAAATTTAAAGATTTTAAAAAAAAAAAAATTGTTAATGTTTATTTCGAACAATCGACCATATGATACAAATTTTTGTAAGGGCGGAGGGATGTTGTGATTGCATCATTCTTATTTCAATTTTTAATTTCCAAAACTAAAATCAACCAAACAATAATTAGAAACCAATTTTCTCATAATATTTTTTAATCAAATTAAAACAAATATCTTTACGATAATATAAAACGTATTATCACATTTCTATGAGAAAATTTATTAATCAAATTAAAACAAATCTCTTTGCGATAATATAAAACATATTATCATATTTCTATGAGAAAATTTTATTAAAACAATTTCTGTTTAGTTCGCGAAAATAATAAATATAATTGAATTCACTTTATAAATGAAATCTCCCTTCCACTTTTTAAAGCTAATGAAAATTGGAAAATGGAAAAAGAGATCAGATTGAAATTAACAAGACAACCGCTACAACGATTAGGTTAGAATATTCTTTAAAAAATATAAAAAAATAATTATACAAATACAATAAATAATAAATATAAATAATAAATTTAAATTAATTTAAAAGTTAATGTGTATCAGTTAAAGAAATAAAATAACCAAAAATTATCAAATAATTAATTATATGAAAATAAAAAAATTGTGTCTGTGTTTTAATGAATGACACTTTTAGTTAAACCCTAACTCCAAAACACAACAATACCACTGTGTCCGATAATTCTTTCCCAAAAATTTATTTATTAACAATAAGTATTAGTTTTAATTATTTTATAATTTAAACAAATAATCTTTCTAAACAAATAATCATTACAAAAATAATTTCATTTTCAAAAAAATATCCTTCATTTTTATTTGAGTTATAAAAAAATAATTTATTTTCAAACAAAATGTCAAAATCATCCATTTTTATCTGAGTTTTCAAGTAGTTTTTGTTTTTTTTATTGTGGTAGCACTGTGGAGAACTAGCTTTAATTTAATTTAAAGTGTTGGTTGCGACTAGCTTTAATTAATTGTGTAAGATGGTTATTACGCCTAGTCAAGTGATTGACAGATTTTATTATTGTGAAAGTAACACGTTTTATTTGGTAATAGAGATATTCTAATTTTTTAAGCTATTTGAGTAATAAATAGACTAAGGTTTTCAAAATATTGTTAATTCTAAATATATAATAGTTGTGCATTATATGATTTTGTTAAAATTAAACCTATCTGTGAATATTATTTGTGTGCTGTTTGGTTTTATTATCTATAAACTTTATTCACATCTTGATCGAGAAAAAAAATAAGAAAACTATCGACTTGGAATCAGAAAGGGACAATTGAGTCGAAGGGATGAAGCATCTATGAACATACATATGTATATATAATCAGATGAACACGAAGGCAACAGATTTTCCAGTATACTAATACCAACTACTTTTCTCTGAGTTTCGCAGTTCTATACCATATCATCCATAACCTGGTGACCCCGACGTGATCAAAACAAAAATAACAGTGCACTTCAATTTACAGCCACAAACTTTCACTACCAGATCTGGAAGGACCACGCGTCTACCATCTAAATTTTTGTAAAACATTTTTTTTTTCTTGTATTATTAATATAATTTAAAATATTAACAAGTTTTATGAATAATCATTGTTAATAGTTCGCCAACTTTTGTAAACACAACCTTACGTGATATTGATTGACAACATCACTGATAAGGGGGTGTATGTGGCGAACTAGCTTTAATTTAATTTAAAGTGTTGGTTGCGACTAGCTTTAATTAATTGTGTAAGATGGTTATTACGCCTAGTCAAGAGATTGACAGATTTTATTATTGTGAAAGTAACACGTTTTATTTGGTAATAGAGATATTCTAATTTTTTAAGCTATTTGAGTAATAAATACACTAAGGTTTTCAAAATATTGTTAATTCTAAATATATAATAGTTATGCATTATATGATTTTGTTAAAATAAAACCTATCTGTGAATATTATTTGTGTGCTGTTTGGTTTTATTATCTATAAACTTTATTCACATCTTGATCGAGAAAAAAAATAAGAAAACTATCGACTTGGAATCAGAAAGGGACAATTGAGTCGAAGGGATGATGCATCTATGAACATACATATGTATATATAATCAGATGAACACGAAGTCAACAGATTTTCCAGTATACTAATACCAACTACTTTTCTCTGAGTTTCGCAGTTCTATACCATATCATCCATAGCACTGCCTCTGTGCAGCGAAATTAGAATTAGAGATATCTTGCAGAATTTACATGTAATTGCTCTCATATAACAACACATGTTCTAATTTCGCTGCATGCAGAATTCTGCACATGTATTTGGACCATTAACAATCAAAATAAAATATTTTTATTGTCACCTAAATTCAAAACATTTTAACATTTAAAACCAGCAAAAACTCTGATTTTTTTCGTGATAAATGGCTGCGTATAGTACTTTGAAAAATCAAGATTTTTTTTATCACGTTGTCTCGACCGAGCACTAGGGCCCATATTTTTAAACTAGGATAAATCGTCGGATTTATCGGTGGTTTTCGAAAATCTACTGTTTTAACTAAGGCTATTTTTGGAAATTATAAACGTCTTTATTTTGTAGGCAGTTTAACGCGTATACAAATTTTTTAGAAATATATTAGTTTGTTAGAATTTTTTCCGTAGAATACGATAAAAATATTAAAAAAATTTTGAGGGTAGTTTTCTTCCTTATTTTGAGGTTTTAAAGTTTAAAATCATTTTTTCGGATTGTAGGACACGTTTTTTTTTAATTTTTTTTTTCAAATGTAGTTTGAAATATGCACTTTCCATATGCACTTTCCATAATTTTTATCGCGTGATGGAAGTAGTATCGATGTGAGCGCTACAGGGCGCTGAAAGTTAAAAACCATCCCAAAAACCAGTTTTCACGATATATCTTGTGCTGTAAAATGGAAATTAAAATTCAAAGAATGTATTATAAGAGAGTCATAGTCAATAAATCCAAATTCAGGGTCAAATTATTAAAATTCAAAATGGCGGCACCAATATGGCGGCTAAAATTTTTGAAATTGATGATTTTTGAAAATCAAAAAATGTATTCATAATCTACGTAAAATTTTAAATCAAAATTAGTATGTGCAAAATTTTCCTACATGGAGCTATTTCCGAGAAAAAAAATCATAAACTTTTAGAACTACGTGAAAACCTTGTTTTTTATATTCAGCGCCCTCTAGTGCTCACATCGATACTACTTCGATCACGCGATAAAAATTATTTGAAAGTGCATACTTCAAACTAAATTTAAAAAAAAAAAATTAAAAAAAACGTGTCATACAATCCGAAAAAATGATTTTAAACTTTAAAACCTCAAAATAAGGGAGAAAACTACCCTCACAAATTTTTTTAATATATATATATATTTAAAAAAATTTTATAAATATTATAAAAAATTTTCTGTACATGTGTGTTCTATTAATATCTTGGACAAGTTCGTGAATCAGCAAAATCCGACACGTGGTTAAGAAACTAGAGGCTTTTTTCTAAAAAAAATTTATTTTTTAAAACCGTTATAACGGCCGTTTGGATAATAATATTTTTAAAAAAATAACAAATTTAGAATCTTTGGAATCTTTTTTATCAATTTATCCTCTGTAGCTAGAGGTTCCTGAGTGAGCGGCTCCAACAAAAAAGTTTGCAAAAAAATTTTTTTTTGAAAAAACCGGCACCGCCGAGTCAGACCAAAAAACCTTTTGTAAAAATGTGTGTTTTATTAATATCTTGGACAAGTTCGCAAATCAGCCAAATCCGACACATGGTTAAGAAACTAGAGGCTTTATGCTAGAAAAAAAGTCTGTTTTTTAGATCCGCTATAACGGCCGTTTGGTTATTAATATTTGTAAAAACTTCATAAATTTAGAATTTTTGAAACCTTTTTAATAATTTCTTTTAAAAAGTAGACCCCTGCAGTTCGAGGTTTCTGAGTGAGTGCTCCAACAAAAAAACTTGTAAAACACAAAATGCGTTTAAATCAACCGGCACTCTCATGGTCGCAATTGTGGAGCCAGATCAAAAAACTTTTCTTAAAAAGTGTGGTTTTTAAATATCTTGGTCAGGCTCGTAAATCAGCAAGATCGAACACATTGTTAAGAAACTAGAGGATTTATACTAGGAAAAAAATTGGATTTTTAAATCCGTTATAACGGCCGTTTGGATACTAATATTTTTAAAAATTTCATAAATTTAGAATCTGTGGAATCATTTCAATCCGTTTCCTATAAATATAAACCTCTGCAGATAGAGATTTTTGACTTGTCGGCTTCAACAAAAAAGTTTGCAACAATGCCCAACAACAACAATTTGCAAAAACCTTATAACAGTCAATGAAAAAAAAATAAAAACATTTGAATAGAAGAAATTAGTTTTTTTTTCTTAGAAATAAACTACATATTTTGATATTTTGCAGTAATTGCAGGACATGTGTTATAGAGTAGGTTTGCCGTGTGTTTTTCATATATGTATTGTCATAAATTGTCACACACATGTTCTGTAGTAGATTTGATATTTGTTTGTTGCAAAATTGCATAGATGTAGTTTTGCTTATATGTAGCAAATTTTCTTTTTAAAATTTGTTCGATATCTGTTTGTAATTAGTTTTTTTTTTAAACTAATCTGATACATCAGATTCTACTTGTACACAGAACTGTAAGATCTCGAAATCTACCTATTTCTAGCGGACATCTTGCCACTCGGACTTTTTTTTCCATACAATGGCGGTTTTAGCCTCATCAATTACATGAACATTTTTGTTTGTCACTCAACTGAAAAATCGCTCTTAACTTAAATAGAAAATCTTTATCCCTCACTGTAACATAGAAAATTATTCATCATCTATTCTTTAAATTGATATAAGTAATCAGTATTTACTCAACGACAATTACTTATTAGTAGATAATTTTTTATTATGAAATAGACAAAAAAATATTACACATATTTTTTTCCATTGTTTATATTTTCTTTTTACATTTATTTACAGTTTAAAATTCAAATTAAAACAAAACTAATTGAAAAAAAAATTGGAAATTATATTTGTCTTTGGTATATTAAAAATAAGTAATTTACTATTTACTTTTCGAGATAACAGAAAATAACAGAAACTGTGGTTTTTTCTTCAAAAAATGTAGTGTAATTGGTGAAAACTGAAACTGTGGTACCTTTCTTTTACTGTCGATTATATCATAAACTGTAAGTCCTACAATATGAAATAACTATATAGTGGTCTAGTATTTTGATTTTTGAATGACTTAACTATGACCACACGGTTTCCATCTAACCAATAGCCTTCCAATATTTATGCTATATTGGAAAATCATGGACAATGGTATAAAAAATGTTGCACTTCGAGTAAAACTCAACCAGGAAATTTGATTGAGTTGTTGAAATTAACACAGGTGAGGCACACTTGAGCATAGCCTTCGTTCTTAAAAAAACAAGTGGTCTGATATAGCCAATTGAACTTTGAATCGGAGGACCTCAGTTTGATGCACAGTCAGATTAACAACAAAAGCCTTTTAACAACATATCAACATCGTTTTGGCGCAGTGAGCGTATATAGCTTCCAATACTATCTCCGACTCTATCTTTAAATAAATTGCCTGTCTATACCATTTTATTTTCAAACCGAAAATACAAACTTTCAATATGAAACTAATAACTAGTAAAATGTCATATAATTATAAAGCTTCACGGCTAATAAACTTTTAAATAAATAAATAACTTTCAATATCAGAATAGTAAATTTCAATATGAGAATAAATTTCATTATTAGAATAATAATAGTTTTCATATTGAAAGTAATTTTTATCATATTGAAAGTTACAATTCTCATATTGAATGTTATTTTCTCATATTAGAAGTAAAACGGAAGATTTCGGAGCATGTCCCTCTCTCAGCAGCGCTACAGATTTAGCATATAGGTGCAATAAAGAAAATTGCTAGAGAATTTTCATTGAGGATGTTGGTATAATTTTGAAAGGCTCCTTAAAGCAACTTAAACATGCCATCTGTATTTTTGAGCAGATAGTTGAGCAGATATAGGGCTGCAGCTTTATTATGCTTTGGAGGAATTGATTGATTATTGAGGATAGCAGAAGACGTCTAAAACGCATTGACTTAAATTTGTGAGCTGCAGTATAAATTTTAATTAATTGAGTTTTTTAAAGCTTCATTTAATAAATTGTGTTCTAAAATAACCGTAATATCTGTGTGTTTAGTTTTTTATTTATAATTGATAAAATAAATAAAACTAAAAAGCATATAAAAAGCTTAAATAGTGAATAGCGACAGGGCGGTGGAACTCCGCTAGGGACGACAAAGATACGCGCAAAGATACATAGTTCTATTCAACAAATCACCAATGAAGTTAATAGTGATTAGGATCGCTTCTCAAGAGCGAGTGACACAACAGTGAAAAGAAAATTCAATTATTCGGTTGGCACAGTGATTATGCGGTCACGATGACATCACATTCGGTTGTTGTGACTTAAATTCAGTGGTTGTGACTTCGAATTTGGTTTTTGAAGATAAGACAACCGAATTTGAGGTTACTGTGACAGAAAACATTTGATCGGCGCAATAGAGGTAGTAGTGGTCGATTCTTTACTTTCAGTGAAGAATATTTAATTTCACTCAGCAAAATACTGTAATAGATCCAGAACAGCAAGAATTATTTTGTACTAAATCCCACCATCAACAAAGTAATCATAAAATCTCCTACCAACGAAAAATCGGCAAGCCATAATATTTAAAAATGTTTGATCAAATTGTGAGAGATACATAGATACATAGTTCTATTCAACAAATTACCAATGAAGTTAATAGTGATTAGGATCGCTTCTCAAGAGCGAGTGACACAACAGTGAAAAGAAAATTCAATTATTCGGTTGGCACAGTGATTATGCGGTCACGATGACATCACATTCGGTTGTTGTGACTTCAATTCAGTGGTTGTGACTTCGAATTTGGTTTTTAAAGATAAGACAACCGAATTTGAGGTTATTGTGATAGAAAACATTTGATCGGCGCAATAGAGGTAGTAGTGGTCAATTCTTTACTTTCAGTGAAGAATATTTAATTTCACTCAGCAAAATACTGTAATAGATCCAGAACAGCAAGAATTATTTTGTACTAAATCCCACCATCAACAAAGTAATCATAAAATCTCCTACCAGCGAAAAATCGGCAAGCCATAATATTTAAAAATGTTTGATCAAATTGTGAGATCACTACAGCAAAATATTTTCCTGCATGTCGATTGGAAATACAACATGTTTTTTCAGTTTGTAAATATGTAATTGTATAAATAATGGATACTTTCGATTTATATGGAATACGGCCAAAATTGTCCAAGTCCAATCCACTTGCCAAAATCCTATAACTCGAGTCATGTTCAGATTTCAGACCCATTGAGAAATATGGGAAAAAATCCTAGAACGAATAACAATAGAAAAGTTGTTGGATTTTTATGAGTACAATATTATCCCAGACGAACAATTTGGGTTTAGGGAAGGTCACTGTTATATCGGCAAGATAACATAATTAAAGAATTAAACAACAAGAAATGAACAGTCACGCTCTCGATAGACATCGAAAAAGTGTTCGATCACACCTACATAGACAGAGGGCCAAATACTCAAATTACATAGTTATATTTCGTGATATATTTAAAGTTCGAGTTACAAGAGTTACAGGTAAGCTGGCGAAGATCACACCTAAATACTTAACCTCACGATTATTGTATTGCATTGAAATTATAGTAGCTTTACAAATACATCTGCTTAATTATCACTCCTACAAAATCAGTAATCCCAAAAATAAAATTAAAAATCACAACCCATTATATTTTCATGAGTGATCTACTTTTATCGTTAATAATACAAATTAACACATCAATTTTTATTAACGGAAAATACAAATAAAGAAAATTTTAAAAAATAATCCTAATTTTTTTTTCTTTCATATAAAAATTAAATATGTGTCCTTTTCACATGTCGTCTGTGATATTTTATTACCTAAATCTGTGTTTCACAAGTTTTCAAATTTAAAAAAAAAAGTAAAAAATAAATAGATTTAAATATTATTATTTCCTAAACATTTGTGATCTTTTACATAAAAGGTCCTGTGGGAGCAAGGATCATTAGTTTGATACAATTTATTATTATAAACTGTTTTGAATATCCCTTTTTACATGGGTTGTATTAAGGTAAATATGTAAACGTTCAAACCCCGATTGCTGTGGTTAGTTTTACACTTTCAAATCTCAAAACAAAACAATACAATACATTTTATTGAAATTAGGTTTGGTTATTCGTTTCCAGTACAGCTCTTTTATTTATTTTCAATATAATAAGGAAGTTAACGAAAACACAATCTTGTTTCTTATTTTGTTTTTCGTGTGATGTTTTTTTTTTTTTTTTTTGTATCGCTATGTAGATTAACAAGATGCACATTTTGAATTGTTTCAAAAAGTAAAATTAAAAATTTAGGAGAAATAAATTGTCTATTGCGCGCGTGCTTGAAGATTACGTTAACATTAAAATATGGTTTGTCTCAACTATATACCAGTTGACACAAACTGGTACTACTATGAACCAGAGAGTAGCTTTACGGGTTGGCACCAGCGCTGTCGCGATGCAATAATTTTCCGTGTCTCCTTGGTCCTTGTTGAGTGCCTTTCGGTGCCCCAATTAAATATACTTAAATTCTATGTTCAGAAAGACAGATATCCTCGATCTTTTCAGCTGTTAAAGCCGGGCATTACTGCTTAAACCGGGCATTCACATACAACAAAAACAGAATTTCATTCAAATTTGATAGCAAAAAATTCTGTTGCTGTAAAATTTGTATGGAATTCTGTTTTTGTTGTATGTGATTTTCAGCATTTAACAGTAGCAGTAAAACAGCTGTTTTTATGAACAAAATCAAAAACAGTAAACAGCTGTTTTTGAAAGGCTGTTTTTACTGTTTTTAAATTTAAATTTGAAGTCTCGCAAACAAATTTGAAAACGCGAAATTTTTTTCCATGCGTTCATAGTAGAATCACTTCAAAAGTCGTGGCATATAATTTGATAAATGGCAATATTAAAAGATAAAATATGGAAGTGAGAAGAGTCAGAGAAAGTGTAATTCACCTTGATGTAAAAAGTCGCTGGAACTGAATCTCAACAATGCTTAATTGAAAAAGACAAGACTTTATTCCAATTTAAGACAGACTTAGATCTAGTCGAAAATGTAAATGCGTTAAACGATTGACTAGAAGCGGCGAGACCTGTAAACCAACAGTGTAGGTTCTTACCAGAGAAGATTCAACACTGATGAGCACTGACACATTATTAGAATTCATTCTTTTTAATGAATAATGAAATTAGTAAGAACCCGGGTAGGAACTGCCAATGTTAAACAATAGGCCAATCTCGGGCCAGTATTGGCGAGTCAAGCCTTGGCTAGTTAGCTCCGGTTTTAGTCTGGGCCAGTTGTAAATGCCTAGATTGAACCAAGATTCAGTTTATTATATTACAAGTTATTCACCAGCTGGTTATGCATTGTTATAGTGATTGTAAGTTTCATGCAATTTATATTTTTGAAATATTTCACGAAATATTTAATTAATTAAATACTACAATTTGCCAGACTTGGCCCAAGTCTTATTTGCCAGACTTGGCCCAAGTCTAATTTGCCAGACTTGGCCCAAGTCTGGTTTGCCAGTCTTGGCCCCAGGACATCATTCCAAACTTGGGCCAAGCTTGGGCCGTTTGAAAATGTTAAGTCTGGCCCAAACCCCAAAAGCTGTGGCGCGGACTTGGCCTAGGCTTGGCCCAATAGCTAATTCTTACCTGGGAAGTTGATGGATAATTTCAAGATTCGAATTGATGAACTTTGGAATGCAGAGGTTAATCATTTATTAAGTTGCCATAAAAACTCTACGATCACGCCATCCAGAGCTACACTAATTTTAGCAGGCACGTTGGCGTTGGCATCTGTTTTTGACGTCAATGATGATGAAATTATTAAAACACCTACCAATAATTCATACAAGTGAATTTTAACTGTACAAGAAGAATTTAATATATTGCTTCAGAAAAATGAATCACCAAGAGTCCCCTGGACAAGACGATTTCAAGTAATGAAAGGCTAAATTTTCTGTATTTTCTCTGTTTTCTATCTCTCCATTCCCAGGCAGAAAATTTACAGAAGATTTTTGATGCACTATTTACAATTAAACCAATATCTTTGGATGTGGAAAGAGCATTTTCAGTGTATGCCAACTTCTGTAAAGGTCACGCTTTTCTACTAAGTCGTTATCAGCGCTTGTATTTTGAAAATATTATTGTAAAAACTAAAATATATATTAAAATTTAACTTAAACTTTCATAAAACATTAGAAAAAAAAGTAAAACAGCTGTTAACAACCACAAAAACCCCTAGAACGGTTGAGATATAAACGCCCATGGAACAAATTAGCTGTAAGCGAATTGAATATAATTTTTTTTGACGTTTGTTGATGAAAAAATTCACCACAAATTTTCCATACTAAAATCCCGTAACAGTTTTTGACAATTCTTTCAAAATTAAGAAAAAAAAACATCTATAAAAACAAAAAAACCAACATTAACAAAATTATATTCTTATGTTTTTAGTGTTTTAATTAACTTCCCGATATGGGAAGTTATTGTTTTTGGGTCGATTTTCGAAATCGGAATTTTTATGATATCTTTACGTTTCTTGACCTCCTGAAGCTGTTTAGACTATTTTTAGCTGGCAGTCTGTATGTGTGTGTATGTGTATGTGTGTATGTATCGCTGTATGTGGATTAATTTTTGCCCAACGCTTTCTCAACAACGGATGGGTCGATTTTAACGAAAATGGTCGCAATCGATGTATCTTGGTGTAAATTAGAGCCCAGTCCTTTTCTAGCGAAATTAATTCATTTGTTTTTTAATGGTTTCCAAAAAACTGAAAATCATCTCTAGCAAATGTAATGAGATTAAATAATGCTATCAAGGTCATGAAGTTTGTTTCCATATTGTTTGCCATCATGTCAGCCATTTATAATGAGATTTGTATAAACAATTGCCATCTTAGTTTTTGAGTTTTTTACGAAAATGTGAGAAAATTACGTGTTATTTTCGTTACGCAAACGCATGATATCTGGATGAAATTTTGGTATGGAAATGAGCTGCAAACGCATCCGGGTTTACTTGAATATCGAAAGTCTGATTTATTTTCAAAATTTGGCAAAAAGGTCAGAGGTTCGTGAGTTTATCGCTTGGTCAACTGTTTATTAACTTCTCGATATAGGAAGATATTGTTTTTGGGTTGATTGTCGAAATAGGAATTTTTGAACGTTTCAAGAATGCTTGAACTTTGAACGCTTTCTCAACAACGAATGATCCGATTTCAACGACAATGATCACAATCGATGTATTTTGGCGTAGCTTATAGCCCAGTTCTTTTCTAACTGAATCGGTTCATTTGTTTTTTAGTGGTTTCCAAAAAACTGAAAATCAGCTCTTGCAAATATTAGAGAATAAATAACGCTATCAAGACCATTTACTTCCCATTTTGTTTGTCATCATGTCAACAACTTATAATGAGATTTGTATAAACAATTTCTATCTTACTTTTTGAGTTTTTTAAGAAAACTTGAAAAATATGTGTTATTTGCGTTACGCAAATCCATGAGATCTTGATGAAACTTTTGAATTAAAATGAACCCTGTCGATGGAAACTCGAATATGTTGAACTTTTCGGTCAATAACGAAATTTTTATCATCGCGGCTGATGACTTTCAAAGGACCTTCGTATGGAGCTTGGAGTGCTTTACGTACTAAGTCCGTACTTAAGAAGACATGCGAACAAGACTCAAGGCTTTTGGAGACGAAAACTTTAGGATAAGTGTGTCTTGACGCAGCAGAGGGACGAAGGTGAGTAAAATGTTGTTTCAGTTATGAAACGAAATCAGACTGAGGCGTGGAATTAAATTTTGGCTGAAGAATTCTCCAAGGAGACGTATGTTTGTACCGTAGACGAGCTCAGCTGATGAAGATTGGAACTTCGTAAACCAAGTAGTATTGACGGTAGAATTCGTGTCCAGTCCGTTCTGTCATAGGCCATTATCGCGGATTTTAGAGTTCGATGAGACCGTTACATTTTGGATTGTAACTATAGTAGTGCGTTTATGTTCGGAACCGATAAGTTTTTACAACTCGTTGAAGAGATTGGATTCGAATCGGAAGCCCTGATTAGTAACGATTACTGAAGGTACTTTCAAAACGAGCAGTCCAATTGGAGTAGAGAGCTGATGCTACCGTTTCAGTTGTGATATCAGAGATAGGAATGGCTTCAGGCCATCGAGTATAGCAATCAATAATTGTGAAAAATAGCGTTTGTCCTCAGAGGTAGGGAGTGGACCAATAATGTCCATATATATCTTGGAAAATCGTTGAGAAGTTTGAGGATAATTACCTAAAGGAGATTGAGTATGGCGAGAGACTTTTGCCTTTTGGCAAGTCAGGCAGTTCTGTGCCATTTGTCGTACATCCTTTTTAATGGATGGCCAAATGACTTTTTCAGTAAGGAGTTTGATAGAACTGTAGACTCCTGGGTGATGTAAATTATGGAGGCTATCGAAAACAGACTGGCGAAATTGCTTTGGAATAAAAGGCTGTCGATTACCAGAAGAGGTATCACATAAAATAGTTTTGGCACTAGAATTGCCAAACGATAATGGAAAGGAACGGAATTGAAGTATGGGACTAGTCTCCCACTAATTCATTTAGTTCTAGATCATTGAACTGAGCGTCAGCAATTTCGTCGTAGTTAATGTTTGTGTTAATGAGTGTGTCGGCAACTATGTTATCAATTACAGAAATGTGGCGAATATCAGTCGTGAACTGACTGGTAAAATCTAGATGATGAAATTGACGAAGACTCTCTTTGGCAGGGTTCTGCGACAAAGCGTAGATGAGTGGCTTATGATCGGTGAAAAGTGTGAAGATTCTACCTTCAAGGAGATAACGGAAATGTTTAATTGCAGAGTAAGCTGCAAGGAGTTCGCAATCATGAGCGCTGTATTTCTGGTGTGTTCCATTGAGTCGCACAGAAAAGAAACTGAGAGGTGTCCAACAATCGTCAGTTTTTTTTAACAACGGCGCCAAGTGCCTTGTTGGCATGTGAGGGGTGAGAAAGAGTTGTAGCCTCACTGAGTTACCGCTTGCAAAGATCGAAGGCTTGAATGGCGTCTTCAGACCATTGAATGACGCACTTGTCATTTGGAATATTGTCATTTGTCTTTGAGAAAATCATTGAGAATGGCTTGATTGCCACCAGCGTGAGGAATGAATCCGGCGGTAGTAGTTAATCATTCCGAGAAAACGGAGTTGCATAACTGTTTCAGGACGTTCGTAGCAATTGATAGCATCGACACGTTCAGAAGTAGGTTTGATTCCAGTTGAATCAATCGAATGTTCGAGAAAGTCAACGTTGGTTTTAGCAAAGTTGCATTTATCAACGTTGATAATGAGACGCTCGAAAACTGTACTTTGATGTTTGAGATGTTCCTCAAAGGTTTCAGAAGCAATAAGGAGGTCATCTATGTAGATAAAACAGAAATTTAGGTCTCGGAGAAGGGAATGCATAAACCGCTGGAAGGATTGCGGAGCGTTTCATTCGAACGAATTCGAAGAGTCCGAACGGAGTAGAATTTGTAGTTTTTGCAATATCGCAGCTCATCAATAGGAATTTCATGATATGCGCGAACAAGATCGATAGTGGAGAAAAAATTGCATCCATGTAGTTAAAGAGACAAATCCTGGATATGAGGAATATGATATTTATCCGGAATTGTAATGTTATTTAAGGTACGGTAGTCACCGCAAGGTCTCCACTCGCCGTTCTTCGTATTAACGAGATGCAGTAGCCCAAGGACTGTTAGATGGTCGGCAGATGCCTTAGGACACCATAAGATCAAATTCTGCCTTTGCAATGGCCAATTTGTCTGCAGAAGTCAGTCGACGATACTTACAAGAAACGGGAGGACCAAGTGTTTCGATAACGTGAGTTACGTTATGCTTCACAGGCTTAGCGAGATCGTTTTTGGACGTTAAGTCCTTGATATTTTTGAACACATCAAGAATTTCTACATTGACTAAATCGTTGATCAATGTAAAATAAGGTGCTGGAGAAGTGGAGAGTTTGACCAAAGTGAATAGAGAAGTTAGTGAATCGACAAGACGTCGATTTTTAATGTCCACTAAAACACCGTATTTGTTTAGAAAATCAGCTCCTAGGATTGGAATGGTACCATCGGCTATAACAAAGGTCTGAAAATTTAAAAACTTTAAAAATTTAAAGAAAAATGTATGTTTAAAATTTCCAAAATTTGTCCAAAATTTAAGTTTAGAGACCATGTACCGTAGGTGCTAATTTTAGTCGCGTTAGCGGCGTAAATATAGAAGTCTGATTTTCTGGAGTTTTTCTTTCACAGTTGCGGGCATAACGGAAACTTCAGCACCTGTATCAATTAGAAAAGTTTTTCTAGTAGAAACGTCGAGGACCGTAAGATGGAGTTGGGAGTTTTTTATCATATCATCACACGCTGTCACATGTGATGAGCTTAAAAGTTTTTTTAAAGATGTTGAGGCAAAGAAATTTGAGTGTTTGAAATAGTTTTTACACTCATGGTCGCATTTTTTTGCATCTTCCTTCTAGTAGTGATGGTAGTAGCAAACACCATCAAACATTTGAACGCGCGATTTGAACCGAGGTCGCATGGAAGAGCGATTTGAACGTTCAGAATTTGAACTGCGAAAATCTTTTCGATCCTTGGATCTACTCCGATAATGATTAGAAGGTCGAGTGAATTTTTTGTTGTTGTATGACATTGAGAAGCTGTGTCTTAAGATCTTTGACTTGATCAGTCAGTGCCATAATCACATTTGAGGAAGAGGAAGAAGCGGTAGGGCTAGAAACCACCCTGATTTGAGAACCTTGAAGTGAAGAATAAACTTTGTCTGCTATCTCGGCCGTTGTTTGCAAATCAACATCGAACTCCGCATTTTTCCTTCCAAAGAATTTTCAGAGTTGCCTCTGGAAACAAGTTTTGGGATTCATCAGCCATATCCCGAAATAATTGTGACGGCTTCCTGTCTCCAATGCCATACCGCGTAATACATTACGTACGCGGTCCGAGATGCTGCTCGTTAGGCGGTCCAGAAGAGCCTCTGTAATCCTATCGTAGGGGCGATCTTGATCGGGCCTTTTCAAGATATCACTTACCAATGTGACCAGTGCAGGAGTTATCATGCTAAGAACATGACTGTACTTAGTTTGTTGGGACCTAATGTTTGCCAACTGGAATTGCCCTTTTAGGGTGCAGAACCATAAGTCCGGTTTCTAGGACCAGAAAGGAAAAACTTTTGGTGCTACATGATTTAAAAGTGGAGCGGGTGCCGAAGAAGAAGAAGCAGAAGATAACGATGAAGACGAAGCGGGTAGAGGAGGTGGTGGAGGATTTGAAGAAATTGATGGAATAGCTGTACCTCCAACATTCATTCTTGACAGAGCAGATGCAACATGCTCTGCGACCAGTGCCTCTAGCTGGCCTTAGGTCATCGTAAAGTTTTGGGTTCAGAAGTTGGAGCAGTTCCCTCAGCTTCTGCATTACCTGCTGAAACTGCTGGGAATTTGAACGAATTGCGGTTAAGCCTAATTGTGATGGCAAGAAGGTATAATAGTGCTGCGGCACACAACACTCTCATGGCATGTTGGCTTGCGATTATAAAACCGCAGATCGCAACCAACAAAGTTTCTAAAATAATTAATATTTCTTTAATTGCATTATTTAATAAAAAAAATCAAAAGAAACATTTTTTAAACTCCGATTATAAAAATAAAAATAGTATTTTAATCAATCAGTGTGTAATGAAATAGTTTATTCTCAAGCAAAAGTTTAAAATTTGAGCGAGGCACGAGCGAAAATTTTAAATTTGCGAGAGAGTAAAATTCATTAAACACGAATTGATTCTCTGACAAAGAATTATGTATTATAAAAATAAAAACGTATTCTTCAATTAAAACAAAAAATCTTCATTATTTTAATTGATAAATCAAATTTCTGATTAAAAAAAACCCTGATGATAAAAACAAACCCCATCCCATACAATCAACTAAACGAAATAAGAGAATTTAACTTAAAATTTGATTTTTAAACAAAACGTATCAAAGCCATTGTGATTATAATTTGAAAATAATTTTAATAAAATCAAAACATTTTGACCAATTGGAATCATACCAATTGAATAATGATAATTTTTTATAGGAAAATTTTCATTAGACAATAGGTTAAGTTCATTGGGCTATAGGTTAGAAAATAATACAATAATACATACTATTATTATGAAAAAACATACAAATAAAGCTAATATTGAACTGAATCTAAAAAATTATGGTGCAAATCATGAAAATTTTTGCAATCCATACAATTTTCGACCGATCTAGTTTCGAACCAATGAGAAAATTTTAAACTTTAAAAAAGTTTATCATTCTCATCAATTGAATAATGATAATTTTTTATAGGAAAATTTTCATTAGACAATAGGTTAAGTTCATTGGGCTATAGGTTAGAAAATAATACAATAATACATACTATTATTATGAAAAAACATACAAATAAAGCTAATATTGAACTGAATCTAAAAAATTATGGTGCAAATCATGAAAATTTTTGCAATCCATACAATTTTCGACCGATCTAGTTTCGAACCAATGAGAAAATTTTAAACTTTAAAAAAGTTTATCATTCTCATCAGGGCTAGCCGACTAGATAAACTACCAAAAAATGTCAACGCTAATATAAACCAAAAATTAGGTTACATTTCTAGAGAAGTATAAGAAAACAAAAAATTTTCATAAACATATATTTAATAGATTCAGGTTTAGTCAATTAGTTTCTCTAGTGATCACTGTTTTGTTATACTCTAGACATACTAGTATTGAATAACAAGCTCGTATCGGCGAGATGATAAAATTTTTTAAAGTTTAAAATTTTTTCATTGGTTCGAAACTAGATCGGTCGAAAATTGTATGGATTGCAAAAAGTTTCATAATTTGCACCATAATTTTTTAGATTCAGCTCTTATATTCTTGATGGGAAATTTTCCATCGGAGTGATGTTATATAACAAATAATCTACTGAATTAAACACTGATATTGTTAAATGAAAGAGAATAAAATATATTATTATATTATTATTAATTTTACCCAACTACAATTTTTAATATGTACTATTATTCTTAAATTCAATTGAACAACTCATATTTAACGTCCGCGTATGAATCGATTTGTGTGGAAAAAAACGAACTCGCAACTTTCAAATTATTTGACATTGTTAGTAGTTAAATGCTACGACACTGCACTGCATTGGGATGTTTTGAAGGAAGCAAACAACCAGAGGTTCCCTATACCTACATATCCTTACTGACCCTTATAATGAAATATTAAGAGGAGAAATCATCACATTCCATTTAATTCTGCATGACAAAATTGTATCAACCTTAGGAAATATAATTTTAATAAACATTTCCCAAATATTTGTCCTAAATCCTAGTACAATACACAATAGGAACATTTTACGGATATAACAAAGATCGTTCGTTATGACGATCAAACAATTTCCTAACTGTCAAAAGTCAACGAAATTTAAAACCTTTGACAGAAAATTTACACTTTTGTAAATATATAATAAATTGTAATTTTTAAATTCTAATTGTTACATTTTAAAATTTTCTCATATTTCCATAATTCAGAAGTTAGGAATTAACTAAGCTTAGATATGTTTCGTTATGTTATAGCATGATTTCAATAACACAAATATTATTATTATAAATTGTAACAATTTATATCATTTATATGTGAATATCCTCGAACCGTGTCATCATAAATCTCTTTAAAGGTTCGACATATTATTATAAATTTATTTTGTTTTATTGTAAGTAACACAAAGTAATAGTTTTTATTGATATATTTTCAATAATAATAAAAAGGGGGTCAACAATATAACAATTGATACAAGTCCAAGGGTCATTTAATAAACAATAGAATGGCTGACCAGAGGGGTTACCAATTTATGTATCATTTATTATTATTTCTAAATAAAACTTATACATTGTTATAAGGAATTATTTTAAAAGAAAAAAATAAATCGGAATGAGAGGATTTTTATCCTTTTTATATTTTATTTTTATTTCTGGTCGAAATTTGGTTAGGATATAATACGATTTATAATATTAAAAAAAAAGAAACATGAAAGAAATCGCCTTGATTGGATATTGGAAACGGATTTTTATATCATTTATTTTGATTTTCAATTGAATGTCGAGCAAAAAAAAAGAATAAATAACAGCAACAACAACAAATTGTGGACACTTTTATGATTATTTGTTACAATTTTTCTATTGTTAGTTTTGAACTTTTTTTTTTTAATGATGTTACGTCGTCGTCGTCCAGTTCAATGTCCAAATTTTAATTTTTCTGACCTTTTTCCCACTAAATATATGTACAAGGAGGAACGAAAAAAAAGCAAAACAATTATAATAAATAATTGGAAATTGTAATTTATTAGATTTCGATTTAAGAAATACAATTGGTTGGAAATTTGAAAAATTTTCTTTTGTAAAATTTATTTATGAAAAATGAGATTATGAAGAAATTATGATGTTGGGCAACGGTTTTTCCCATTTGCTTATGGTTGATCGGTTAGACTTTTTGCAACGGTTTTTACTTTTTATATGTTTAATCAACGGTTATTTAATATTATTATACAATTTATTTGATTTATTATCCATGGAGGTACATAATACGGCTTCTTCTGACTTTTGGGTCGGTAATATTTTTTATAATTTTTTTAGTCTTGGAGTCTTAGAGTTAACGTTAACTTTAGTTAATGTGAGTTATCACATAGCACTGATAATAGCAGTGAGATAATAATCACTAACCAAGGTGATATCTTAGTGGTGCTGACGGGTGAACTCTATTCAATCAACGCGCTAGTACCTTCAATCTTCAATCGTTATTGCTTGCTGTAAGAAACGATGATATACATAACTATAACTATAACGACGAGGAATCCAGTGCGTCACATGATCAAGGAAAATGTTACTACCAACATTATTGGCGCTACTTTTTAGTTTTGTTTCTGCAAATTTTTTAAATAAATTTGCGCTTTATCAATTATTTTATTTTAATTTTATTTTATTCTCTTTCCATCAACACCCCGCGTGTTGTTGTGGGATCTAGATCTTTAAAGGTTATGTGCTGTTGTGACATATATTAGTAACGTTCGGTTGTGCAAAATGATAAAAAGTCGGAGTAGTACGAATAAAGTTCGCTCTCCAAGGGTTCCGTGAATGTAAAAGAACACAATATCAAAGCTAATTGACTTACGTCAAGTTGTGTTATAAAGTCTTTATATAACATAACAAAATAAATGTTTCATCCTAAAATTCAATAGCAAATGCCGATCACATCTACATAGATCGAAATGACATAAAAAATGTAACTTGAGGTTAAATCTTATTCATAGCTGTTTATGGTAATTGAAGAAAGATTCAATAACACCAACTTGTAAATGGTTTAAATTGGAAATTTTTTCTCTCAATCAACGTCGTGTAACGACGGACTATTTTCAATTTTTACTCTAAAATAATAGTTTTCAAATTCAATAATAATTTTATTAATTTTCTTCAATTGTAATAAACGTAAACCTTTATTTGTACCACTATACAATTAAACATTTTTTTATGATTTAAATAAACTCAATTTCAATTAAAAATACAAGTTTTGCATGAATGATTGGTTGTATTAGTGGAAATTGCTTGTCACATGATGAAAAATGAAACAGAAAATCTGGAAGATATGTATATAAACGATCAAATTGTTTGGATCGAATCAATTAGTAAAATTTAAATCAATTAGTATATAATTTTTAAATGTTCAATTAGGACATAAATTAAAATCGAAGAATTGTGTGTGATCGCAAAATTAAAGTTTTAATTTAATAAACTATAATAATGGTTCTTAATAAATTCTATTAATTCAATATTTGTTTATTTTCATTTATAAATTGTTTAAAGATATATCAATTTCATACCAGAATATTGAGTTTGTCACAAAATACATTTCAAAAACATAATTCGTTTTAGTGATAATTTGAATTGAGATTTTAAGCCTGAAGAAAATCTTAATATATATAAATATGACAGAACCAAAAAAAATCGAAAGCTTAAGTTTTTTAAGAAAAAATAATGTTATCTGGACGTGTTGTGTTTTATTTGGACATGCAGTTATTTACAATTCGAAAACATTAAAATTTTGCAAAGTTAATTAAATAATAATAGTTATGAAATGTTGTATAGATTTCCAACCGATACAAAATATTTAAATGCATGGTTAAAAGCACTAAATTTAAAACCTTGGAGACCGCAGAAACATGATGTAATTTGTTCGCAGCATTTTGAGGAAAATTGTTTAGATCAAAGTTCACCGTTAAGGATACGTTTTAAGAAAACTGCAATACTTACTATTTTAAATCAAATGTCTGGGGTATTCTTAATAAAGGGAGTTATCACAGAAGATAAGCGAAGACGTAAAATAAAACATGAAGAAGACAACATTCAAAATAAATTAATGTAAGCTTTTTTTTTAAATTTTAATTTATATAATTTTTAGTTTGTTTTTAACTAAATTATTTTATTTGTTAGCCAATTAATAAGTTTCTTCACAATTTTTCTGTGATTCATAATATAAGAGATTTCTAAGTGTAATTAGTTTGCCGTATATTCAGTTTTCATATAGTTTTTTGACCTTTCCGGTGTAATTGAATATTATAATTTCGTAAAAAAGTCCAAATCATTACAGTCGAAATTTAGGGGGGTGGAGGGAGTGCAACGCAAAATTCTAAAAAAAATTGCAATGGTACTTAAGTACGTGATCTTTCAAATAACACCCCACTCATTTGGGTCAAAAAAGGATTTTTTTTGCTCTCCCCAATCGTAATTAATAATTAATTAATAATTTTCGTTCAAAATTTACCAAACTTTCTGTCTCGGTGAATTTTTAAAATTTTTCTGTCAGTCAGCATCGAAACGTAGGGAAAGGGTGGGGATGACGGTCTGAAAGTTGTACTTTTTTGACAATAACTGAAAAACTGTACACTTCAAAATTCGAAAAAATGCAATGTTTTTTAAATTAGGGGCTCTTTCAAATGACGCTTCAATCATTTGGGTCAAAAACGTTTTTTTTACCCTACCCACTCCCATCCCCTAAACACACAGAAGTATAATTATTTGAGAATTCATTATTCAAACTTTACCAAACTTCCTGTCTCTGTGAATTTTTTCAAATTTTTCTGTCAGTCTGCGTCGAAATATAGGGCGGGGGTGGTCTAAAACTTGCACTTTTTTGACAATAACTCAAACTGTACATCGCAATATTTTAAAATTGCAATGATTCTTAAATTAGGTCCTCTTTCAGCCCAGGTGACACTTCTTGATTCATTTGGGTCAAAAATGGGCGGTCTGAAAATTGCACTTCAGAAATTTTCAGCTTTCTAACCCTAGAAGTTCCAATGCAATTAACATTATACTAACTCAATGCAAGCCCCTAAACGCTATATAATTACAAACAAATCCCAAAAATATCCCAATAAAATAAAATTTCTTTTGTTTTAGGTAGATTTCATATAATTTTTTTTGTTTTTATTTTTTTTTCGCAAAAAGTTAAAAAATTTGTTTTGAATGTTTGTTGTTGTTGTTTTGAAGATTTATTATTGTTTTGAATTAGGGAATAGTTTCTTTGGAATATTTGGAAGTGGTTTAGTTGAAATAAATATATGTATATTGATTACATATTTACAATTGATAGATATTTGTATTATATTTGAGGTGTAAAAGTTGTTTGATGTTGTTGTTGATTATAATAGTACATTATGATGCTAGGACGTAAAGCTAAAGATTTTGGACGGATGTGGAGTTTGCAAATCGAGGCGCTAGCCGAGATTTGCACCCACATCAAGTCCAAAATAGCTTACGTCCGTGCATCATATACTATTTTTTATTCGCCGCAAGCAAAATATTTTAAGAAAAGTTGTTTATTCTAAATTAAAATTATAAATTTTCATAAATTTTAAAATAAAAATATGTGGAACAAGTAACCTTTGAAAAAATATTTATTATTTTTTCCAAATTCTATGACAAAAAATGATAACAACTATTTTAATTGGATAATGAAATTTTGAATTTGCGGGTTGCTTTGATAAAAAAACTTATTTTTCATAGAATTTAAACAAATACAAATGCTTTTTACTATTTTGGACGTAGCTATGACGACAAAATAAATAGTTGAAAAGTGATACTTTAAAGCCGCAAATCACAGTAATAAAGTAACACTTTAATATATAGGCGAATAAAAATTATAGTATGGCAGTAGTGATGTAGTTAGAACGTTAATCCACCAAAGGATTTAATTTGATATTAAGAGGATTTGACCAAATTAAACAAAACTATTCGAAATTGCATTGACAAAGTAGTTTCTGTTTATGTATTTAGTTTGGTTGTTTGATAAATTTTTTGGATTTTCTGTTTCTAGTTAAATTTTTTATTTAAACTAATCTGACATATCCAATTCTATTTGTACACAAAGCTGTCTTGTCCCGAAATCTACCTATTTCTAGCGGATATACGTGCCGCTTGGACTTTTTTCTTTTGTTTTTTATATTTTAAAAATTTATTGTTTCCCTAAAACATACTAAAATCACAGACAACTGTCTTTTTGTTTTCGAGAAAATGTCCTTTGAATATATATTAGTTTGAAATTTTTTGTACTTGTGCCATTTACTTAAAACAAGTTTACCGATTCATACTGAACTTTTTTTGGACAAACTGCTGTTTAGGGTTTTTCAAACGGGATCCCGGGATCCCGTTTTCCCGGGATCCCGGGGGTAAATTTACATCCCGTTTTCCCGGGATTTCATCCCGGGATCCCGGGTATCCCGTTAATTTTTATTAACATTTTTTTGTACTTTTTTCAAAGGTATTAAAACTTTTCTCACTCGAAATTCGAAAAGTTTTTAATTCTTTTCCCCTTGTAGTAGTTAATTTCGTTCAAAATTAGGAAAATGTTTTTTCTGTAACATATGGTATCATGGTTTTTTTGTATGGTTTTTTTGACACATATAAACACAACAAATTAAAACCAATTAAACTTAAAATAGGTAGATTTTTCTGAGAAATCTACCTAAAACTTGCGCTTCATTTCTCTTAATTTATGTTTAATGGTTCTCTTGGACGGATGGTTCAATGTACGGTTCGTCACGAAAATTCAGACAAAATTGAGTGATGGCGCCATTGACAACCTGGTTTTTTGAAAAATTGTTTAAAAATTAGTATTATGAATTTATTTTTGTTTTGTTTTTATGTATTCTTTTTTTATTTATTTTTGAAGTTTTTTTAATTAAAAATAATGGAAATTTAAAAATCAAAAGCGCATTTTTTTTGCTGTTTTAATTTTACACATTTTTCTATCACCCAATTAGAAAAATCTAGCTTTTTAGTGTTTCCCGGGATCCCGGGATTTGAATATTTTCTGTCCCGGCTTCCCGGGATTTGAATTTCTACGGGAAATGAGAAACCCTACTGCTGTTGCGTTATTCATTGTAAAAAATCACCTCAGTTTACAACAATTAAGTAACTGGGCTAATAAAACTCAGCCTAAACTATCAATTATGAAAACTGGTTTCTTCCATTCTTTTTGGTTTCTTCAAATACATTAGTTCATTCGAACTATCCCGTTACGAATTAAATAAAAAGGATTTCAGTTTTTTACATCTTTAACATAATCTCAGTCATAAAAACTATAAAAAATTATCTCCAACCCATTATGTATTTAAATTTTTAAAAGATGACAAATTATTTTTAAAAAAATACCTAAATTAACTTTTAATAAAAAAAACAGAATGGTTGTTTTATTGTTTTATTTATGATATTGTTTCAGCTCAACAGGACCTCTAATTTTATTACAGGATCGTCGTTTGTAAAAAATGTTTAAAATTAAAACTGTAAAATATGAATTTGGGTGTAACATATCTTCATCCAAGTTGGCAGATAATCATGAAATACTCATCACGGGATGGAATAAATCACCGGTACGAACATATAAGACAACTAAATTTTAATATTTTCTTCTTTTTATTGAGTTGTAAAAAAGGATTTAAAGAACAAAATTAGAATCCTTGAAAGTCTGAAAAAATCCGTTATTTATCAACAACTGTCAGGTAAGAAAAGCTATAAAAATAATTTGTTTTTTCTTTGCTTTGTTTATAATAGTTTCAAGGATGACAATATTTTTCTTGTTTGTTTGAACTTCCGATACCATAAATTGATGAGAACAATTATTATTTTATTGTTATCTGTATTGTTTTATGACTTGTGAAATTGAAGAATCATAATTTTAATGTTGATTGATCCGAATTGGTTAATTAGAATTTTTTCCTATGATATAATCGTATTTTCTAGATGGTTTTTGTTTCTTTGGGTTTCTAAGTGGGATGTAAACTGAAATTGCACATACATTGTTTATTAATTTGCAAATATACAGTCAGCGTCAAAAAAAAGTGTACAGCAAATAGTTCAACATTTACGGACCAATATATCTTAAAAGAAGAATGGAAAAATAAAATACATTTCATTTTTAAAAAGTGTATTAAGTATTAGTTTATTTTAACAAAAACAAAAATTCAATTATATGTTGTTATCCTTGTAATTTTAAAAAAATTGCAAAATGCTCTGATTTTACGCGTTAAAAAAAAGTGTACACTCTCACATTGTTTGGTTGTTTATTGTTATAACGGGAGTTCCGATTTTTTCAACTAATTTTATTTTGTTTTGTTGCATTGTCGATACCTTCGTGTCAAAGATCTGTGCAGTTATTATTATCCCAATAATAATAATTTAATATTATTCAACATGGCCAAACAAACTACAATAGAAACACGTAATTTAGTGGTAAAATTAGCATCTCAAGGCAAATCTCTGAGGGAAATTGCTAGTATTATCGACAGAAGTAGTGATGTAAAAGTGTTTAATACTATTGTATAATACGCGGTATTATACGTAAAATACCGTATTGTCCAAAACGTAGTAAAATACAAGGTATTTTATTATAAAATTTTTTTCTATTGTGGTGGCGCGCGAATCAGTAATCTGCAATTTTATTGAGATTTCGCGTGAATTACTTGAAGAATTTATAATTGCAAAAATATATACTACTGGTTCTTGAATATATGAACGACACAGAAGAAATTAATGAGTTATTGCCCCTTGTTACTAACAGTTAGAAAAGCATTGTTTATGGCATTTTCTATGGCAACAAAATTGTTGTAATATCAACAGAACATAAATTTCAAACATCGAAGGCTGCTTCATTACTGTTCACCGTTATATGGAATTTTTTTTATGCTGCAAATCAAAATTATGAGCCATGAATTCATTCCGTTCCACTCATTATGAGCTATGGACTGTCATTCAATTTTACATCTTTGAGTAGTCCTCTTTCTATACATTCAAATTGATTAACTAAAACACCCAAATCTCAAAACTCACATTTTGAAACCAATGGCAGCTATATTGATTGTTTAACTTAGTGGCAAAGAGTTTGTGGCTCTTCGGAATGTTGCATCGTTTCGCATATTCCACTGTAACAGAAAAATCTTTTTCAATTTGCAGCCTAACTCATACTGCAAGAAGTATTTGTCTTACAAGTCAAAGAGGCGTAATCTTGTTTATGTGAAAAATCATAATTTAAATCTTCAACAGTTTACCGATGGGAAATGATTAAGTTTTCAATTTAAATAAAAACATAAATACAATAACTCGGCGCGAATGAAAGTGATTAATATTGAAACCAAGCAGAATCACATGAATAAATAGATCTTCTTAGCATTGGTTTAAGAAATATAAATAAAGATAACGATAAGAAATTCAAATGTCGGGGCAGTTATTTAGAAGGAAATGAATTAGTTGTGATTGAAAATGGTGATGGAAGTAATTTTTTGTTGTTATATCACTAACACTGTATGTCGGCTATTGCACTTTTGTACAGAATATACTGTATTTTATTTTATATTATACAATGTATAATACGCTGTATTATACAAAAAAAATAAAATACCGTATTTTAACATCTCTAGACAGAAGTCATAATATTGTGAAAAAATACTATTCAAATTCAAACATTTGGGAAGTGTAGAAGATCTTCCCCGTTCTGGCAGGCCGCCAATTTTGTCAGTTGTAGACAAAAGAGCGATAGCGCGAAGGGCTAGGGCTAATCCCTCTGAAAGTGCAGTCAGAATAGATGAGAAACTCACAGAAACATTAGGAGCAGGAATAAGTGCCAGTACCGTTTGCCGTGCTCTGCATGAAAATGGGTTACATGGTAGAACTCCGAGAAAAAAAGCAGTTAATTCTAAGAAAAACCAAAAAAAGCGTCTCGAATATGCAAAAAAGAATATATTTGAAGACATTACTATTTGGAATAATTGGCTTATTCAGTGACGAGTGTAAAATAGACATTTTGTAAAATAAAAATATGCTTTTTTGCCTATTCGAGACGCTTTTTTCGGTTTTTCTTAGAATTAACTAATTTTTTTCTCGGAGTTCTACCATGTAACCCATATTAATGCAGAGCACGGTGTAGTGAGTGTACACCATATGATCGTTCTCTATATCGTGAGTAAACGACATTTGTACACTACCTTGATCTGACTGCGTATTTATTACTTATTATTTTAAACTTTTGATGGCTAACTTTAACTTTTATTGGTGGTAAAATATACCACAAGAGATATTTAAACACTGCCCGTCTATACGTCCGTAAGTCCAGAACTGTCCGGCTTTTCAATGATACAGTTTGCCGAAACAACTTTGCACCAAGGAAAGAACCGTTAGACCCGTTTGACGTGCGTCAACTTAGGTCGTCGGGAGGATCAGAGAAAGTAAAACACTATTTAAATTCAAACTGATTCTGGTTTTTATTTGTTCGAAAACTTTCTTTTATACAATTTTTGGATTTGCATTTTCATTTTCCTAATCCCCACTTAAATCAATCAATATATTTATTTCAAATTAATTATGCTAGAAAATGCAATTCTAGCAAAATGTACATATAATATATATATATGTCAATTTAATTACTTATTATTTTCCCCTTAATAAAATCTGTGTCATCATAATTATTTACCTTTTGTTTTATTTAAAATTAGTTTGAATGTTTTGAAACATAATATATGATGACACACTTTGAGTAATGTATAATTCATAAAGTTCATAAAACTTTGCTTACTTATAATTGTAAACATATGAAATGTTGTTTACTAAATTATTATTATTTTGTTTTGATAAAAAGAAATTACGTCACGGGAATTCCTTTATAACTTATTATATGTGTTTTGATTTGGATAGGAAGATGTAGTAGTATCTCTACACTTCCCTTCCTTTTTTAACAAAAATTTGTTTTTAAAGGTAAGAAAACAAATTTTTGCGTAATTTATGAAATAAATTTCGATTTTAAAAATGTTTAGTATCCATAACGTTTAATATTTAGCAAATTTTTATTGGGATTTTATTTGGGAACATAATTTTTTAGTCTATTTTTATGTACTTCCTTAATTAAGTTACCGTTTCTTATTCTAACATTTGTTTTATTTATACCTATGACCTCATAGGGTCCTGTATAAGGTGGATCTAATTTTTTACGATCACCTGCTTTTAACCATACTGATTCCCCTATATTAATTTTTAATGGATTAGTCTTTTGATCATAGATGCTCTTGCGTTTCAGCTTTGCTATACGTAGAAGCTCACTTGCTTTGTTGTTTGCGTGTTGCAAACGAAATCTTAGTTCTTGAGCATAGTCCTCAAGATTATATACTGGTGCACTTGTAATAAGTTTCTCGTCAGTTGGTAGCATTGCCAGCTTACCAAAAATGAACTCATAAGGAGAATGACCTGTATCAGTGTGTGGAGTTATGTTATAACAGAACACAAAGTACGGAATCCATTCTTCCCAGCTGTAGTCATTTGTGAAAGAAAGTAAGTATTCATTCAAAACTCTGTGGTTTCTTTCTATAGAACCAAGGGTTTCGTGATGATACGGAGTGGATGTTACGTGAAGTATTCCAAAGAATGAGCATATATGCTTCATAATTTCATTCACAAATTCAGTGCCCATGTCAGTTTTTAAGATTTTAAAGTTTCCATATTTCAGGATAAAATTTTCTACCAAGGCTCTCGCTATGGTTTTTGCTTCCTTATTCTCTACCGGTATAGCTTCAATGTACTTTGTTAATTCACATTGAATTGTAAGAATGTATCTGTACTTGTTCGTTGGTCGCAATGGACCTACTGTATCCATTGAAATTATCTCGAAACTTGTTTTAGGAGTTTCAGTTATGGTTAATTGTTCTTTTATATTCTTATTTTGTTTATTCCTAGCGCACAATTCACACTTACTTACATAACTTTTTACCAGTTTACTTAAATTTTTGAAGATGTAACGTTGCTTAATTTTGTTAGCTGTCCTTCTCACACCTGAATGTCCTCCAGAGTGTGGACTATCATGAAATTGTTTAATTATTTCTAACATTCTATCATTGTCAATTATTCTTAATGGAGCTTCATAAATTATTATTTTTAGATTAGTTTGCTTAATATCTTTATTTAATCCCGACTGCAGTTCGGTGAATATTTTCTTGAATTCATTTATCTTAACACGTGTAAATATTATATCGTTAATTTCAAGCGCTAACTTTTCAATATTCTCATTTTTCATTTCCCATACCAGTTTCTCCAGCATAAAACCTAAGTTCATATGTGGATTATCGCTGATTTCTGCTACGACTTCTTCGTCATTGATATCAATATTATATTTATTCTTATGCGCTGAACTTTTAATTATCCTATCGTCTGTTTTCCATCTCAGTTTCTCCTGCTTAAAACCTAAGTTCATAGGCGGATTATCGCCGGATGTCATCAAAACTTCTTCCTCATTTTGCAAACTTTTGTTATTTTTAAACTTTAACTTTCTTAAATTTTTTATTTCTGAGATCGATGTACAGAGCCATGCATAAGGTTGGCCAGCCTTATCCAATTCTGTAGTATCATTCGTCTCTATATTCTGAATCTCTTCGCTTTATAGCTCTCGTGACAATGTGCTAATTCTAATTCTAAAAAAAAAATGTGTTTGTGTGATCGATCGCCCGCAATCGATCCCTAGACTTATTTTCATAAGTTAGACACCAACACTAACTCCCCTTCAATGTGTTTGTGTGCTAGGATTTACATAAAATATTTTTATTGGGTTTCTAAAATTTGGGAGTCTCTCGATAACTGGTTTTCGGAGACCCCTTCCCAGTTTTTCCGATTGTACAATATTCCATTCTGGAAATTCTTTCTTACAAAAAAATTTTTTCTTTATTTTAGTAAACACTTCTATTAAAATTTCTATTATGTTTATTATTATTATTACAATTATTATTATTATTATAATTGTTGTAGCTACTCTAATGGCTACAATTACATTCATTATTTTTGAGCATAACATTATAATGGTTTTTATAAAAATTACTAATTCCATTTTTATTTAGATAATTTGACTTTTTTAAAATTTTATAATAAAAAAAATTTTAGTCAAACGGAAATTTTTTGTTTAAATTTTTATTATCATGAAAAAAAATGAAATATTTTACTATAAAAATCTTGTTTACCATTCATTATTTGTCTAAATTATTATATTCAAAGTTTTATTCGTTATATATAAATTCATCTTTTTTTTTATTTAATTTTTAAATTATCTAAAAGAATTTATTTATTTATCTTATCATTTGTTCAAAAATATATATGCTCAAGACAATTTATTTTCATTATACGTTTAATTATATATATATTTGTTTTTGTATGAAAATTTTAATTGTAAGTTATATTATAAATTTATTTATATAAAAATTAGAACTTTATTTTCTTTCAATAGATTATATAATAGATTTTTCTTTAACTATAATGTTTTTATGGCTTTTGTACAATAAAAAAAAATGTCCTTACTATTTTATTCAGTAAAAAAAAATATATAAATACTTATTTAATTAATTTATTAATTAATAAATGATAATTATTATTCAAAATTAATTTATTTATTGAAAATGAGAAATTGTTACTATTAAAAGCAAAAATTTTCTTTATTATTTATTTATTTTCACAAAAAAAATTCTTAACTAATTAACTAATAGTTTTAATAAACAAAAAAAATTTTTTGTTTAAACTGTTGCAATTGTCGTTTTGGTTATTTCTTTCCTTACGGTTTTTTGAAAATAACCTTTTAATCTAAAGATTATATACATAATTATCAAGACTACTATCGTTACAAATATGATAATTTCATATTTGTTTATTGGTGACGTGTTCTCTGATATGTTCGTTGACGAATTAGGTCCATTTGTAATGAACACTTCTTCTTCCTTCGTTTTTTTAACTGAATACCCCATCTTCAATTTAATACTTTTCTCCTTGATGTTGTTGATTTCAATTCTTAATGTTGAATGCTCGTTCAGTATTTACTTCTTCATCAAATTATAACTTGGATAATTGTCATCTATTGTTGCGATTCTTTGGGCAAGATTCCAGTTTTAGTTCGTGAATGGCAAGTTCGCCATGTAGTGAGTGTACACCATATGATCGTTCTCTATATCGTGAGTAAACGACATTTGTACACTACCTTGATCTGACTGCGTATTTATTACTTATTATTTTAAACTTTTGATGGCTAACTTTAACTTTTATTGGTGGTAAAATATACCACAAGAGATATTTAAACACTGCCCGTCTATACGTCCGTAAGTCCAGAACTGTCCGGCTTTTCAATGATACAGTTTGCCGAAACAACTTTGCACCAAGGAAAGAACCATTAGACCCGTTTGACGTGCGTCAACTTAGGTCGTCGGGAGGATCAGAGAAAGTAAAACACTATTTAAATTCAAACTGATTCTGGTTTTTATTTGTTCGAAAACTTTCTTTTATACAATTTTTGGATTTGCATTTTCATTTTCCTAATCCCCACTTAAATCAATCAATATATTTATTTCAAATTAATTATGCTAGAAAATGCAATTCTAGCAAAATGTACATATAATATATATATGTCAATTTAATTACTTATTATTTTCCCCTTAATAAAATCTGTGTCATCATAATTATTTACCTTTTGTTTTATTTAAAATTATTTAAAATTAGTTTAAATGTTTTGAAACATAATATATGATGACACACTTTGAGTAATGTATAATTCATAAAGCTCATAAAACTTTGCTTACTTATAATTGTAAACATATGAAATGTTGTTTACTAAATTATTATTATTTTGTTTTGATAAAAAGAAATTACGTCACGGGAATTCCTTTATAACTTATTATATGTGTTTTGATTTGGATAGGTAGATGTAGTAGTATCTCTACAACGGCAAACGGTACTGGCACTTATTCCTGCTCCTAATGTTTCTGTGAGTTTCTCGGCTATTCTGACTGCACTTTCAGAGGGATTAGCCCTAACCCTTCGCGCTATCGCTCTTTTGTCCACAACTGACAAAATTGGCGGCCTGCCAGAACGGGGAAGATCTTCTACACTTCCCAAATATTTGAATTTGAATAGTATTTTTTTCACAATATTATGACTTCTGTCGATAATACTAGCAATTTCTCTCAGAGATTTGCCTTGAGATGCTAATTTTACCACTAAATTACGTGTTTCTATTGTAGTTTGTTTGGCCATGTTGAATAATATTAAATTATTATTATTGGAATAATAATAACTGCACGGATCTTTAACACGAAGATATCGACAATGCAACAAAACAATATAAAATTAGTTGAAAAAATCGGAAATCCCGTTATAACAAAAACAATCAAACAATGTGAGAGTGTACACTTTTTTTTGACGCGTAAAATCAGAGCATTTTGCAATTTTTTTAAAATTACAAGGATAAGAACAAATAATTGAATTTTTGTTTTTGCTAAAATAAACTAATACTTAATACACTTTTTAAAAATGAAATGTATTTTATTTTTCCATTCTTCTTTTAAGATTAGTTCGTAAATGTTGAACTATTTGCTGTACACTTTTTTTTGACGCTGACTGTATTTGTATCATGCAAGGTTGCCAACTGAAGTGTTTTCACCCGAAGTTTCAGGTTTTTATGCTGTTCTCCGGTTACCGGGTTTTGGCATAAAAATCTCCGGTTTTTTTCAAAATATTTCAAATTTGCATCGTAAACGCATTGAAATTTTTTTGTTCTGTTTTAAGAACAAATGCACGCACCCCATAAATTGTGACTTATGCTTTATGCAAAACCCCCGTTATAGAGGGGGTTTTGCTTTATGACATAATATTTGGGGGGGTTTTGCTTTATGACATAATAGATGCAATTAACCAATTAATTATAAAAAACGTCAAATTATATTCATATGTTTTTAATTAGTTTTCATGAATTACGGTAGTGCGTATAGGTCATTTTAATAGCGATTTAATTCTACTAATTCATCTTTGTGCTGACTGTTTTGTAATTGTAAGTAATTAAATTATATTACTACAAAAATATTTAATATTAAAGTCAAATTTTATTGAAGTGAAAATATACTTAAATCATTTCAAATTTTAGTCAACAATGCCAAAATTAAAAAAATTAAAGAAAAATAGAGCCGACTTCAGAAAAAACAAAAGAGGCACAAAAGAGTGAAAAATAATTCAATTGTGGCTTTTAGAGACAAAAATACGTTACATTTTGATTAATTTAATTATACCTTGCTATAGACAATAAAATTACGCTGTTAAACAACGTTACTATATTAAAATCGTTACTTTTTATTATAATTATTATAGTTGCTATAATAGTAATTATATTTTAAAAGTTATTTGTAGTACAAAACTGTTGGAAATCGGTGCCAAGCCTGAGATATATTAGTCGGTTTTTCGTTAATGTGGCACCGACTTTGAACAGTTTTGTACTACAAATAACTTTTAAAATATAATTACTATTATAATAACTATAATAATTATAATAAAAAGTAATGATTTTAATATAGTAACGTTGTTTGATAGCGTAATTTTATTGTCTATAGCAAGGTATAATTAAGTTAATCAAAATGTAACGTATTTTTGTCTCTAAAAGCCACAATTGAATTATTTTTCACTTTTCTGTGCCTCTTTTGTTTTTTCTGAAGTCGGTTCTATTTTTTAAAAAATTTTTTTTATTTTTAGTGTAGTCATAAAGCAAATGTCGGCTAGAAAGCGTTTTTTAAAGTAATAACTTCAAAGACCGGAAAAACTTTCATCAGTGACAATCTATTAATTATGGTTTTGCGATTTTTTGCACAAACGGCATACATATTTCCCGTCATAGAAAATTATTTACGATAACCTTGACAAGTATAGCAATATAATACTGCCCAAAACATCCAAACAGATTAATATGTTTTGACGAAATCAGCGAAAATGTATTAAAAATATGTTTTTTCTAATTTTCTGAATAACAGTATTTTTCACATCATAGAAAAAATTATGGGGGTATAGTCTCTATTAGGTTTTTTCTCCGGTTGAAGTAAGTTGAAGAGTTGGCATATTCATGATCTTGTTAAGATTATTGGTCGATCATATGAACAAAACATTGTCTCATCTTGCTTGACTAAGTACATCGAAGGAAAACAAGTTTATGTTTATGCTTTTGGTACATAATTCTATGATTGTTTTACGAAACTCAATAATAATTTTTGAGTTGTATATCTATGTTAAAAATTAAGAAACAATAGAGAAACAAACAGATAAAGAATTCATAGTGATGACTGTTAATATTTTAATTGCCCGTACCATTCTTATACTTTTTGTTCACCTATTGAGACTTAAGTGACTTTTCTTCTTGACTTCATGTTTCTATGTCACTTTTCCTGTTTGTAAATCTTTCGTTCCAAATAAATCTGGAGGACAGTATGATTTGACGGAATAAATAGACTCGAGAGGCTTTTATCTACAAAGGCTTAAACAAAGAGTCCTTCAATACCTCAGCACGCATGTTGTTGTGGCCTATGGGATATAGGTATTAAAAGGTAGGTATGTTTTGTGGTGACACATATTGTAATTTCTATTACACAACACTTTTTACTAAAAACACGGTTGATTGTGAATTTCTTCGCGTTATGTAAATATGTACAAGCAAGACCACTTTTTCTAAATTTGCTGACTTGTTTGCACAATCCTAAGTAGGTTTTGCCAGACATTGACATACGGCCAAGCACTGGCCCATTAATGGTTAACAGTACTTGGCTATTGTTATTGGACCAATACTAGAACCATTCATCGGCCGATCTATGGTTTACAGAAAATAGCCAGTATATTGTTACATTTGAATGGCCAAGCACTGGCCCATGAATGATAAATATTACTTGGCTATTGTTATCGTGCCATTACTGGAACCATGAATCGACCAATCTACCGTTTATAGAAACTTGCCAGTGCAGTTTACTTTGGATGGTCAAACAATGGCCCGTTAATGGTTAACATTAATTGGCTATTGTTATTGGACCAGTACTATAGCCATGAATTTGCCGATCTGTCATTTTTTTAAATTTCACTAGATTAAACTGACCAGATGCCAGAAGCTGCAATGCTGGAGAAATTAAAAATCATATTTATTTGAGAATAAAAATATACAAGGCTACCTTGTATTGATTTTGCAAAAGATTATTGCAAGTAACTGAAATAGCCGCTAATTTATTATATATTTAGGAATAAAACTCAAAATATATTTTAGTGTGATTATGGAGAACTGCATAAAATGCAAAAATTCCTTCCGCCATGGCCAATTCTTTTTCTTTCATACCAAAATCCTGTTGTCGAAAAAATGTGCCCAGTTTACAGGATGAAGCAGATGCCTGCACCGGTCTTTTATGTTTTTCCGAAATTATGTGTCGTGATATATAACGCCTTCCACCAGAAGTTATGGAGAATATTCCGTTACAAATTGTGCAATGGACATTTCCTTCATGTGCAGAATTAGAAATACATTTTTTATAAAAGGAAAAGTCCTTTTTCCAGTTCTTCAGTAAATTTGCAATCACCTCGTTTTCTTTTTGGCGGCATTGTCGTCATTGGGTGGTATTGTCGTCATTGTAAGTTATTTTCTTCTGAAGGCATAAATAAATACTTTAAAATTTAAAATTAATTATGTATATGGGGCATTCCACGTGAACGGGAACAACCAAAAATTTGTTTTTGCCCAAATTTTGGGGATTCATAGTACTCCATTAGAAAACGATTTCGTAATTTATTTAGATTTTTTGGCCAACCCCTTTACCCCATCATTTTTTCGGGATGTATGACACGTTTTTTAAAATTTTTTTTAATCTAGTTCAAAATATGCACTTTCAAATAATTTTTATTGCATGATGGAAGTTGTATCGATCGATGTGAGCGCTGAAAGTTAAAAACCACCCTCAAAACCTGTTTTTACGATATATCTTGTGCTGTTAAATGAAAATTAAAATTCAAAGAATGTATTATAAGAAAGTCATGGTCACTAAATTCAAATTCAGTGTCAAATTATTAAAATTCAAAATGGCGGCACCCAATATGGCGCCAAATGTTTTTTAAATTGAAGATTTTTTAAAATCAAAATATGTATTCGTAATCTACGTACAGTTTTAAGACAAAATCGTTATGTTCAAAGTTTTCCTACATGGAGCTATTTCTGAGAAAAAAATCAAAGTTTTAGAACTACGTGAAAACCTTGTTGTTTTACATTCAGCGCCCTCTAGCGCTCACATCGATACAACTTCCTTCACGCGATAAAAATTATTTGAAACTGCATATTTTAAACAAAATTTAAAAAACAAAAATAAAAAAAACGTGTCATACATTCCGAAAAAACGATTTTAAACTTTAAAACCTCAAAATAAGGGAGAAAACTACCCTAAAAAATTTTTATTGTATTCTACGGAAAAATGCTAACGAACTAATGGTTTTTAAAAAAAGGTTTATACGCATTAAACTGCCTACAAAATGGAGACGTTGTCATTCAAGAAAAAATTTCAAATTTGTGACCGTCACCGACAGCAAAGGGGTTGGCCAAAAAATCTAAAAAAAATTACGAAATCGTATTCTAATGGAGTACTATCAATACCCAAAATTTGGGCAAAAACAAATTTTTAGTTGTTCCCGTTCACGTGGAATGCCTCATATATATATATAATTACTTACAAAACGCTCATCAAAATCTTATTTTATTATTAATTATATTATAATTATATAAATCCATAGCAAAACAAACCGCATTACTTTGTAAAAATGAGATTTGATATTTATACTTCTGACACTGACGACTTATTACTTGCTGTACCCACTAAACATTATGATCTATTTTCTGAACGCATCTAATTATCTCAGAAAAAAATGCACAACATTAACAAAACGACAAATTTAGGTTGGCTGGACAAATTTTATAAATGCTGTGCATTTTACTGGACGGATACTGATGCTGTACAAGCAGTAAAAATGCTGTATAATACAGCACAATGCTGTACGTATGGTCAGTTTACACTAGATTACTATCCCTTTAAGAAATACATAGTTTGAAAAATTTCACAAATAGTTTATTCATCACTTCTCGGCTGAAGACTATGATAATATTGAAAAGGTTGGTATATGTTTTAATTTACTTTCATTTCTATTTTATTTTAATTATTTTGTAAATAATTTATTTAAATTTATGTATGAAAATATTATTTTATATTTTTTTTAATGGCGGAGTACTGGCAGCCATGCTTGCCATTACTCAGCCATTCTAGCAACTGAACCAGTTGTATAGGGAGTTTTGAATTTTTTCCGTCATTTTTATTTTATTTTAAATTAGTTTGTATTTAATTTATTTAAATTTACATATGATAATAATGTATATTTTTTTCAACGGCCCAGTCATGGTTGCCAGTATTCGGTCATTACTACAATGCTGGTCATCATTATTGGCCGTTACTAGGCCAAATGTACAACCTTGTATGGGCCATTGCTATTATTTTTTCTCGGGCCCATGAATGGCAACCATTTATTGTCCGAAGTTATCATCCAGTAAAATTATGTTAATGGCCCAGTCGTGGTTGCCAGTACTCGCCCATTGCTGCATTACTGGCTGCCAGTAATGGACCATTACTGAACCAGTTGTACAACCTTGTATGGGGTTAGTGATATCTGGATGAAAGTTTATAATATTTATAGCTGAAATTTACTTCTAAACTTTAGCTTCTTTGTGAATCCAGTACTTTTGAAAACAAGCTCATATAAGATACGCGTAACGCACCTTTAAGAACCAATCTGAATATAAATAAATTTGTAATTGTCGTTAACAATAGCAAATACCACAATGATAAACGTTTCTTTTATTTAGAGAATTTATATAGGCCATGTAGTGTAATTTTCGGGGGTTGACAACAAAATCTGGTGGGATTAAATTAAGTTTATTTCGATGCGAATTTTTTTCCAAAATTTCTGTCCTTTTTGTATTTTATGTTATTGTGCTATAATCTATAAGATTATAAGACATTTTAATATTAGGTCACTACGATGTATTTTGTATTTATAGATGACAAATAGGGAGCGCAAAATGCATCAGAAATTTTTGTCTAAGCTTTTTCTAATGATACAATGATAAACTAAGCCATTGAGAGCTTTAACTCTCCAAAGTATATTATGTAACCATTTTCAATTCCCAATCCTTAAATACAACCAAAATAAACCAGAAAGAATTAGACGAATAGCCCTACAATAATGAACCCGACAAACATTCTGTGCATGGTGCACGAGTCTATGCACTTTTTTAATTTAGCAATTTTTAAGTTTTTTTTTAAATATTATAGGTAGTATATATTTTAAATTTAGTTGAAAAAAATACAAAATGGGCATAGAACACACCTGTGTACCTTCGTCCACTTAAGACAGACGATGGAGAGTACAGAACCCGGTATAACTTTGAGATCAGAGACCTTCTTGAGGGTCCGATATAATAGGTATATCCGGATATGAGGATATAATAGGTTGTATCCGTTCTAATAGGATTGCTTGGTTTGAGCATATTCTACGAGCCGATACACAGTCTGGAATGATTAAAAAATGTACGTTAGTCATTTCTCGAACTGTCCTTGACGTTGAAAAGTTATTTTAACTGGCTAGTAGTGTTAAATTGACAGCAGACCAGTTATGAATTTAACAAGATAGTAGAAAAATTTCAAATTTGAAAAAGATAGTAGCGTTTTTAACATTTGAACATTTTTATTTCTTTGTTTCATACAAATTAAAATTAAAAGTACAATTAGAATTTCCGCTAATGTCGAACATTCCTGAAGCGGAAGTGAATTTGCTCGTCATTGGACAATTAATTGTAGAACCTCCCGAAGTATAGAAGCCACATTTATCGATGTGGAAGCCACATCTGTTGAGTTTCGTCCAGGAAACATTTTTTTCGCAATTTCAATTTTTTTATTGATAGAATCATCCACATAACCTTCCGCAATTCCACTACTTTTCCATCCTCCCGCACGTGTTAGTGTCAATTCTTTTAGTGTCATATCTCCGCCGGCATCCACAACCATCGTTGCTGCTGATCGGCGAAAGGAGTGATCTGTGTATAATTTAGGTTCTTGTAGCCCTAAGTATGTTGCAATCTTGCTAGTAATGATGACTGTTTTGATTGATAAAACCTCGGACTAAGTAAAACACTTGCAATATTATACTTATTGAACTTTAATTAATTCCTGTGACGAGCGATAACTTGATAGAAATATGAATTCCTAATATTTTCAATTTGTTTTGATTGGGCAGGAGAATAATAACAAATTCGTGGGACAAACTTTAATAGGATATATCTTATATGAAATATAGAGTAATGCTATGATTATTTACACATTATCAAAGCATCATTCTTCAAAATAATTACTACAGTGTAAATTTGTCTCTACACACTTAGAATCATTGATTATTTAGTTTACCAGCTTTGACTTTCAAGGTGGGACACGCCATGGGACTGATAATTTGACGTTTTGAATAATTTTTTCTGTAAGAAATGTATGTCGAAACGGGTTTATTTTGGGTGACCAGCTAGACATAGTTAAGGTTTATAAATTTCATTTGAAAAAATTTTTTTTTTCATATTAATATACGAAATAAGCAGAGCCGTCCAAAATTCCTATGTTTGTAGAACTACCCATTTAACAAACCTCGAGCTGCAAACCATTTTCCATGCTCGTAAAGGTACTGCACTCGCCGCTACGAGTCTCGTGCGCAATATTTTCACTCGCATGTAAAATGCTATTTACAGCGCTGGGATGTAATATACTATTACCTGGCTTGTAATGTAAAATATTATAACCGCTTTGAGATTGTCCGATATACAATTTTTAGAATCGCTAATTCTCGCCATTTCAGGTAATCCTCTGTTTCTAAACTTAAAAAATAGCTGACCAACCAAGTTAAACTCATCAAGCCATCATAGACACGGAAATAAATCTCGTATTATTTGTGATTGTCTTTATTATTTGTGATTGAGAAATTATTTGTGATATCTATCGAGTATCGACGTCATGTTATTCATAAAAGAATAATCACAAATATGGAACGAAACGCTAACGTAAAAAAAATTATTCTCAGAATGAGGGAATTTTATTTCTTTTATGAATTTTAATTAAATATGAAATCGTAAGCGAAAAATTACAGATAACTGTAAACAATTTGTGTGAACCACATTTGCATTTTTAGCTCTTTAGTATACGAAGGAGTTATTATAATTTCATACCTAAAATGTTCAAAAATCTTTATTCATATAAGCTACAGTGCGGTTACTATTCTTTTATAATTTGGAGATAATTTCTTTGAACAGACTTTTTACTTAATTTATTATAGTATCGGATACTTTCAATCGCCCTTGTACAATTAGTTTACTATATAATCAACAGTTTTTTTTTACAATCACAGTTGAAATTAATTTTCTCGACAACGTACTTGTTTCTAAGCAGTTTACCTCTAAAACTTGTAAAATATAAATAAATTTGTTTTTGGTTATTTTTTACATAAATATTTTAGAAATGAAAGTATTATTTCTATTGACGATAATAATAGGATATGTAATGATGGTAGTCTCTCGAACACCATTATTATGTCAAAATGGAATGAAAGAAGAAGGAAGATACTGTATAACTTCAAAATTAGATGATGGGACCTGTCCAAGTAAATTTCCAGTTATTCTAGAAATTAATGAATGTGGCTATAAACGATGGTGAATTTGTTGTCTACAAAATAATTAATAAAAAATTGAAAATGTTTGTTTAACTTTAAAATCACTGTTATTCTCTCAAATGGTTATATCTGTTACAAGACCGTAAAGAGACCACAAGTTTATGAAACGGATAAAGCTGTTATTTAATTATTGAAAAAGTCAGCCAGTTTTTGAGCGTAATTCTTATATCATTTTTATAAAAATATGATTATGCATTACACTTTTCTTCTAGATCGTTAGTATCAAATGTTAATGGAAGCGAATTGGGTTCTATATCTACACTAAAAGAAAAAATCGATCAGTTGGTTGGTATAGTGGTTATGGGGTCACGATAATATCACATTCGATTGTTGTGTCTTCAAATTTAGTTTTTGAAGATAAGACAACCGAAATAAAGTTATTGTTACAGGGTTCATGGGTTGGCACAAAATAGGTTCTACCGAATTTTTACTTTCAGTGTAGTAAAATGTGAATAAGTGTTTTGCTCAATCCATAATCGTTTTAAACTTATAAAGAACATCTCGATCGTCATGCAATTAAAAACATTAACTCGGAACGAATGAATGTCGTAAACATTGTTAATAGAAATAAACGATATATTCAATAAAACACATTAGACTCACTCATTTTTGGGATGCTTTTTTTTTAACTTAAACCACGAAATATCGTTTGAATGACATAACAGTTTTTTTTTCAAACTTTATCTAACCATCATGATACCATATTTATTATCTATTCAGTTTATTATAATTATGTTTTTTTTTCAAGTAAATTAACTATGAATTTTTTTGTTCTCTATAATAAATATTTTTAATATACCCACCCCATACTAATTACCAATAATATACTAATCATCGTCTACTGGTTGGTTATGTTGATTTGTTGTTTTTCATTTTCATTACACGTCACTACAAATTGACTGATGACAAAATTCAATTAATAATTAGAAATTTTAAAACAAAAAAAAGTGACAGCAGACTCATTTTGTTTTTTAGCCCTTTTTTGTTTGTACAAAATCGAAATTACTTGAAATTATGATTTTATAATTGGTCGCGACATTTTTTTAAAATTATTATTATTAATATCTTATGACATGACTTTTTAATTTATATAAATAGGAATTTTTTGTGGACTAATGAGATGGTTTTTGTCTTTATAATATTAACTTTGATTATTAATTGTTATTATGGTGATATTAAATATTTAATAATAATTATTGATAGGCGTTTTTTTAATTTATTTAAACAAGTTAGGTTGGTTTTTTGATAATCGTTTGAATTAATGGAATTTTTTTTATATTAATAAATTTTATGCTATTCTACATTTTAAATAGTATTCTTTTGTTTTTTTGCTGTATTGCGTTGGGGGTCAACACGTGTTCCACTAGAAAAAACTCCAACCACAAAGGTAATAGTTTGATCATTGGTCAGCTGCTACTAGTTGCCATAGTTTTTCTCGGATATTCAAAGAGGCTAAGTAATGAATATTTGGTGTGCTAAACATGTCCAACTAAATAAAAAAACTGAGCTTCTATATTTAGATTAAACTGGTTTTGAGACGCGAACAGTGCAGGAGCTACCCGAAGAAACATTCACCAGTGAAATGCAATTCTTTTACTTCCTGTTTTGGTTTATAATATACATAAAATAATGCGAACAATACATACAATAAATACGCTGACCTACGATTGTGTTCGTCCCATTAAACCGAGATAAGAGATTCACTATAGTTTCATCTAGATATCAAAGATTTTTTTCTGAGAAACCAAAAATTTCCATGGACGAATTTGAGTTTAGTTTGAAAAAAGTTCACGTGGGGAATTTATCTTGTGAATAATAACCACTAATATTAACCACTTGGGTAGCGAAAATCCGAAATTCTACGTCCACGCCGTGCTACCTGGGTAACGCTAACAGAATTAGGTTGGTGTAGTTGAGAGGGGCAGAGTAAATACTGCTTATACTCAATGATTCTGCACCATGGCGAGTCATTGGCGCCATAAAACCAGTGCAACTCAAGCGTCTGTTCTCCATGTTAGGGGCGGCTTGGAGCGGGCGTCTGTCTTGGATCAAGCGGCTCGCTATATAAATGTGTAGAAAGCGTCTGTTCTCCATGTTAGGGGCGGCTTGCAGCGGGCGTCTGTCTTGGATCAAGCGGCTCGCTATACAAACGTGTAAAAAGGTTGTTTCTGGTGACCTTAAGATGCAGAACGAACCCATTCACGAAAATTTGGGTTGGGCGAAGGGCTAACACCCCATTTCCGTAAAAAAATTATTGTCATGAATTCTGTACACAGGCCTCGAAATATCTCGGATTCAATATTGGAACGACCTCGGAAACTGTACCCGGACTACGATTTAAAAATGGGAACCTGGAACGTGCTAAGCCTTAGAAGACCAGGAGATCTCTTAAAACTCACACAACAAGTCGAGAGCTACACACTAGATATAGTGGCATTACAAGAACTAAGATGGCCAGGTAGTGGAATCCATGAAACAGCGAAAGGATACACTCTTTATTATTGCGGTCATCAAAACGGAGGAGAATTTGGAGTTGGCTTTCTTATACACCGTCGCGTGAATCAGCATGTTATCGACTTCTGCCCAATTAATATGCGGTTATGCACACTGAGAATCCGCACGCAAAAATTCAATGTAACGATCGTCAATGTTCATGCACCTACTGAAGATAAAGCAGATGATATTAAAGACCTGTTCTTCCTAGAACTCGAAGAAGTCATCAATAACATCCCGCGGCACGATATAAAAATCGTGGTAGGTGACTTTAATGCTCAAATTGGTAGGATTGCAGAACTTAAAACACATATCGGCCCCAACAGCTTGCATCATACCAGCAACAATAACGGTTTTCGCGCAGCCGAGCTGGCTATGATGTATGATCTAGTAATTTCCAGCACTTTCTTCCCTCACAAGAGAATTCACAAAGCAACGTGGAAATCAAATGACGGAAGAACAGAAAATCAAATCGATCACGTCATGATCTCTAAGAGACACTCTACAAGTGTAACTGACGTTCGTTCATACAGAGGTGCTGATATGGACACCGATCATATGCTTGTCATCTTTAAGTACAAGTGCAAATTATCATCTACATTTAACAGACAAGCAAAAAAAAAAACGTGCGCTGGAATGTCGAAGCATTTAAACATCCGGAAACGCTGAACAGATATCAGGAAATAATAACACAAAACATAGAAGAGCATGACATCTCTCCTGAGATGCCATTAAACATACAAGAAGAATGGCAAACGCTTCAATCAACCATTATAGCCGCAGCACAAACTACAATCGGAAAACGACCACCGAAATCACACAACGAATGGTTTGACGACGAATGCCGCCAATCCGTTGAAAATAAACAAAAACTGGGAGAAAAATGGTTAACAAGGAACACCCGAAGCTCCCAAGCTGATTATCTATGCGCCAGAAAAGCCTCAGCAAAACTTCTACGTTAAAATAAACGCGAACACATGAAGAGTTGCATCGAAAACATCGACCTACATGCGGCCAACGGAAATTCAAAAGAGTGCTTTGCCAATGCACGGAATCTGACAAAAGATTTCCACCCAAGATCTACAGCCATCAAAAATGAAAACAATGAACTTACAACAAGTGAACGCGATGTGCTGGCAGTGTGGCGATCCCACTTTCAAGACCTACTGAATAGAACGAATGAAGTTCATCCTATTCGAGCAATTGCTCCGTCAAATGAGGAGATTTTTGTCCCTTACCCAGCAATAGAAGAAGTGGAAGCTGCCATTAAAAAACTGAAAAATGGCAAATCACCAGGTTTCGATGGTATTCCCGCAGAACTTTTGAAAAATGGAGGAGCAGCTCTGGTCTCACGTATATATGATCTGATTCTTGCAATCTGGGACCAAGAAGAACTACCTGCTGAATGGAAAACAGCTCCCATTGTTCCGCTGCATAAGAAAGGTGACCGTCTAAAGTATGCGAATTATCGTGGCATCGCACTGTTGAACACTGCATATAAAATACTAGCTAATGTCGTACTTGCTCGACTCATCCCGTTCGCCGAATCTATCATCGGTGACTATCAGTGTGGTTTTCGTCCCAACCGTTCAACCACAGATCAATGTTTTACCTTAAGGATGATTCTAGAAAAATGTTGGGAGTACAACATCAGCATTCACCAGCTCTACGTTGATTTCAAGCAAGCATATGATAGTATCATCCGCGAAAACCTTTGGTCCGCACTCATATGCCTTGGCATCCCAGAGAAACTTGTTTCTCTGTGCAAACTCACAACATCGGGATCAAATTGTAGAATACTAATCGAAGGGTCAGTTTCTGATCCTTTCGATATAACATCAGGTGTTCGACAAGGTGATGCACTTGCGCCCGTTCTGTTTAATTTGGCGCTGGAGTGCGCGATAAGAAGAAGCCGAATTGAGACACAAAACTGCATATATAACAAATCTAGTCAAGTTCTTGGCTACGCAGATGATATTGTGCTTCTCGGACGTAGAACAAGCGATATTAAGGATAGTCTCTCTCAGCTTGAAAGAAATGCTAAACGACTTGGATTATGCATCAACACCAGCAAAACCAAAGTGTTAACAACATCTAAGAACATACCTCCCGGAAATCTGGATACTGGCGACTATGAAGTGGAACGCGTGGAAAACTTCAAATACCTCGGGTCTGTAATACCATCGTCAAATGACATGCAGGCAGATATCAAAGCCCGTGTCTCTGCCGCATACAGAGTTTTCTACGCATACTCAAAACTTCTGCGATCAAAATATCTTTCGCGGTCGTGTAAACTCACACTTTTCAAAGCATTAATTCGACCTGTGCTTACATTTGGAAGTGAAAGCTGGACACTGACTTCCTCCGATTGTAGAATTTTATCAACTTTCGAGAGGATTGTCATACGAACAATTTAGGGTCCATGTAAAATCAGTATAGAATCCGAATGAATCACGAAATCAGACAGCTTCTTGGAGGCTGTGATGTAATCGGATTCATTAAATCCAACCGGATTAGATGGTTTGGTCATGTAGAAAGGGCTCCATTGGATAGAATGATAAAAAAAGCGTCCCAACAACAACCAGCTGGTGTTCGTCGAAGAGGAAGACCTAGACAACGCTGGCGTGATGACATCATCCAAGACCTTCGTGATATAGGATATCGAAACTGGGGTCAACTGGTCATGGAACGAGATAATTGGAAGCTGATTGCACAGACGGCAAAATCCCTCCATGGGATGTAAACGCCAGAGAGAGAGAGAGAGAGAAATAATAACCACTAGTACTACCACCACTAGTACCGGAATATTTATATCAAAAAAAGGTAACATTCATCCTTCTCTTATTTAGCCTATTCGTAAGATGACATTGTGTTATAATCAGAGTTTCGAACCGGAACCGAACCGTAAACCGAAAAACCGTTATTAACCGAAATTTTGGGCTGAACCGTAACGTAACCGAAATCGTAATTTTTTTATGTAATGAACCGTAACCGGAACGAAAAAATCATTTTATTTACGGTTCATGTAAAACGGTTTGCAGTGAATAAACAAAAAAAATATTCTAACAAAAAGCTGCTCATATATTATAAGTAAAAGATTTTCATTTTGCATGTAAAATTAGCTATAGGTACTACAATTTTGGTTTCTAATCTATTCCAAAATTTATTACATTTTTTTAAAATACCATGAAACCATGCAGCAAATTTTGAGAGGCATATTGAACGGTTTCATAACAAAGAATTTTAAATTTTAAAATGTCTTAAAATATCAGCAAAAGCTTCATGTAAACGAAATCTGCCATCAAAGTTAAGCTCAAGTAGTGTAATGACGCTTACTCCAACGTTATTAGACATGAAATTTAAGCCTCAAAATATTACGGTACTATGTTTGAAAAACTTCTTACTGAAGCCTGTATCGATGTTCTAGATTCAATAATTACTGAAGTTGTTTCTTTTGAATTTTTGCATAAGAATACTGAAAATCCTTGATTTTGACATCGGAACTGAACCGGAACCGAACCGAAAACCGGAACGAAAAAATGAACTAAGGAGCTAAACCGAAAAGCGGAACGAAATAATAGTCGGAACGAAACCGTAAACCGAAACGGAAAACATTTCGGTTCGGAACTCTGGTTATAATTGACTGAGGCTGATGCAAAATAATCTAGCCCTAACATACTCGTGAAAGACCTTGTAAAGTAATAGCAATCAAAGCATGGACAAGGACACCTAAAACTTTGTGGCAAAATGAAGTTGGCAATAGTTTTAATTGATTAGAAAAGTACACTATTTTTAAATTTTAAATTTAAGTAGTCTGAGCACAATTCTTTTGCTTAGAATTGTTTTTTCAAATACGCTACAAAAATGCTGATTTTCATTTTTGAATAAAAATTGCTGCGTTTGCTAAAACTCTAAAAAAATTGTTCTAATTTATTTAAAATAGTAATAAGTAATAACTATATTATGTAAAATAAAAACTAGTTAATTTGAAAAATATACGTTTATTCCTAAAATGAATTATTATATTAAATGAAAATTCCTTAACTAAAATCTTTATCTGGTGAATATGTAATCAATATGTGAATATGTAATCATCATTTGCACATCAAATCAGCACCATTAATATAAATTGGAATTTCGATTACTAATTATAAGCCGAGAAACATAAAAACTTCAACAGCTTTGGTGGAAATTTAACAACTAAAGAGTCCAAGGAAAATGCTGGTTAAATATCAATAATTGAGAAGATTATAATATAGCGAGAATGACTATATAGCTACCAGGACACAAAGTAAATTATATAGCGAGAAATTTACTAGCTATAACTTAAAAGTTAAAACCTAAAAAATTTTATTTTTTCATAAATCAACAACAATTTCCACAAATAACACTAGTTTACAAGAAAAATCTCCCTAAATAAAACCCAACTTTTCCTATAGATTTTAACCTGCTAAACACGAATATCATATTCATATTTTATTTTAGCTCTTGTTTTTGAGATATTCGCGAAAAACCAATTTTTTCGGTTAACAAAAAGGTTATTCCGGTTTTTGGATCGCATATTTTACAAAACAAACAAATTTAATATATTAATGAAAAAAGTGCATAGTACAGATACTAAAAAACATTTTGAGCTTTTTTTTTAAAAAATCCATCAAGGATTCTGGAAGTTATACTCGAAAAAAGTTGGAAAAAAATCAAAAATTATGTTTTTTAAAAATTTTTCTATATTCATATTTTCTATATTGAACAAACAATGATTGGAAATTTTATTAATTTCTTGGAGCCTACAGTTGATTCAATATCCGTTCTTTTAAATTAAAAAACACGAATTTTGGTGCAGGCTGCAAAAAATGTCAAAACTCAAAATTTGAAAAAAAAATTTTTTACTAAGAATAATTTAAATTCGCAACATAATTGATTTATATATGAGTTGTTATACAGATTTTCGAGTTAAAATGTCGAGTTATTGTCAACACCTGGTCGTAACACAACGTTAAAACCTTAAATGAACATTTTCTCTATTGTACCATCTTGAAAGTGTTAAGTTGCAGTTGACATAGCGATTTTTCGGCATCCACGGTTTATCTTCATTCAGTTTTATGCCAAAGTAATGAAGGTAGGCAATTCTTATATATTGTTTTTTTGTGATTTAGATATAGTGATTTTTTTAGCAGGATGTATTATGCAAATTCCACAAATAAAACAAAATATATTTGGACTATTTTTACACTTGAAACTTCTTGAGAAGCCATTTAAATAGATTTAGCTTTGCACTTTACTATTTTAAAAGAATTATTAACTGATGTTTGAGAACGACTGAACTTTTAAAATATTATTTACGATGCGGCACAAAACCAAAAGAAAAAATGCATAAACGCGGTTGAAATAATGAAAACTCAATATGGCTTGCAGTTTTTATTCGAAAATCTGTATAACAACTTCTATATAAATCAATTATGTTGCAGAATTTAAATTATTCTTGCAAAAAATTTTTTTTTCCAAATTTTTAGTTTTGCCTTTTTTTGGAAAACCATGAATAACTTGGTGCAGCCTGCAACAAAATTCGTGTTTTTTAACTTAAAAGAAAGGAAATTGAATTTACCACGGGCTCCAAAAAATTAAAAAAATTTTCCCACGACCATATGAGAAAGTAATATATTCCATACAATCAAGTTCTCACGAAAATTGACAATATCATTTAACTGTACGTTATTATAACAAACGTGATTCTTGTGAATTTAAAACTTTTGTTTTTCTTTTTAGTAGGCTTATATAACTGTACGTTATTATAACAAACGTGATTCTTATAAATTTAAAACTTTTGTTTCACGATAAATTTTGTAAATGATGTTAAAAAATAAATTATTAATGATGATGTCTAATAATTCTTATGGTCGTGGGAAAATTAGTGTACAAAACTCGCTGGAAAGTGTCTATTGTTTGCTCGTGAGATTTCCGCAGAACCTCACTCGCACGATATTACTCACTTTCCAAGCTTGGTATGTAATATACTATTACAATTATTGTTTGTTCATTGAATATGGAAAAATTTTTAAAAAACGTAAATTTTTTATTTTTTTTCATCTTTTTTCGAATGCAACTTCCAGAATCCTTGATGGATTTTTACAAAAATAGCTCAAAATGTTTGTTAGCATCTTTGCTATGAACTTGCTTCATTAATACGTTGAATTTGTTTGTTTTGTAAAATATGCAATCCAAAAACCGGAATAACCGAAAAATTGGTTTATCGCGAATATCTCAAAAACAACAGCTAAAGTGAATATGATATTCGTGTTCAGCAGGTCAAAATCCACAAGAAAAGTTGGGCTTTAGTCAGGGAGACAAAAAAAGATCAAAATTTGTAAACTAATGTAATCGTTAACTGAGTTATCAAATCATCCTTTAATGAATTACAATTTACAAGATCAAGACCTTACGTTAATAAAAAATGCAATTGCTTTAAACCTGACTGTATAAATAAATAATGCAACCACAACAACTCAAATAAATAACAGTTAAATCACCGAAATTTATATGTATATAAAAAATTTATACATTAATAAAACTACACTATAATATTTTAAAAAATGGCTTCCACGAACTTCAATAATTTCGAAAATTTCAATACCAACAACAAAAAAAATATATATTTACAGTACAGCCATGTACAGCTATAAATAAAAAAAGTGAACGTGAAAAAATATAAAAATTTCCCCTTTAGAATAAATTTGGCTGAAAACATAAAAAAAAATCCCCTATTTTTATTATTCATTTTTTTCTCTTTTTCTATATAAAAGGTTGTTTGTGTTAACAGAAAGAGGAATAAAAAAATATAACGTTTAACGTTTCATCCAATTGCGTGATATAATTTTTTTTTAGATTTCATTTTTTATTGGAATACAATTTTTTTATGTCGAGTTTTTTAATAAGGTTTATATATATTATATATACAATAAAAATGTTCCGTTTTATTTGTTTTTATATAAATAGAAGAGGTGGGAATACTGGGATTTCGATTTTGAAGTAATGAAATTGATGAAGAAGAAAAAAATTATATACATTATTTAATTTTTTTTGTAAGGGTTCACGATTTTTATATTTAAATTTTTCACTACTAATACAAAGGAAGAGAGTTTTCAATTCGTTGGATATTTTTATATTTGAATAATTTTGTGTTGAAATTAGTAAAAAAAGAAAATTTAAGTAGAAAATTAGATAGTGGGATGATTTCTATGGATTTTAATTATGTAAATTTAGTTTTTGTTTAACAAAAAATGGAGGTTTGATTATATTGAAAGCAATGTAAGATTCCATGTAACATATATTAAATAAAGTTTTTGTATGATAAGACGATTTTGATTGCCTACAATATAAATTCGTAATGCCAGCCTTGAAGTTTATTAATATCCATTCCAAAAACATTTCCATAAATAAGTATTCATCTTATAAAATGAGTTTGTTTTTTTAAAGATAAAACTGACAAATTATCTCCAACCCTTTAAATCATATATTACTGTCAAATTGTTTATTATGTTTCCGAAATTAAACGGTACATTTAACGGTCTCAAGTTTTTTTTATCGTATAATAGTAGTTTAATCAATGAGTGAATAATGAAGTAGTTTATTCTCAAGCAAAAGTTTAAAATTTGAGCGAGGCACGAGCGAGAATTTTAATTTGCGAGAGAATAAAATTCATTATTCACGAATCGATCACAATACTTTATTCTCTGACAAAGATTTTATTATAAAAAAGAATTGTGTATTATAAAAAAATAAAAACATTTTCTTCAATTAAAACAATAAATCTTTATTGTTTTAATTGATAAATCAAATTTCTTAATAAAAAAAACCCTGATGATAAAAAACGCCCTTCTCATACAATCAACCAAGTTCAACTAAACGAAATAAGAGAATTTATTAAAATTTGATTTTTGAACAAAACTTATCAAAGCAATTGTGATTATAATTTGAAAATAATTTTAATGAAATCAAAAAAATTTGACCAATTGGAATCATACCAATTGAATAAAATTTTCATTAGGCAATAGGTTAAGTTCATTAGGTTATAGGTTAGAAAACAATACAATAATACATACTATTATTATCGAAAAAACATACAAATAAAGCTGATATAATTAAATGGAAGAGAATAAATACATTTTTTGTTTTTTCCTGTTTCAAAATTAAGATTACCGTTTTGGTTTTTTCAACTATTTTATAGAAATAGTTTTTAGAAATATTTCTAATTAGTTGTCAAATGTTTAGGTTGTAACATATGAAAGTAAAAATATGAAATCTACCTAAAAGTTCAAACGGCAAAACAGCCGCTAGAAATAGGTAGATTTCTTGGCCAGTCGACAGATTTGTGTACAATTAGAATCGGATGTATCAGATTGGTTTAATTAAAAAAGTTAATTTTCGAACAAATTTTATAGTTCAAATTAAAGATATTAACCCAAAATACTTGATATATGTAATTTTGGGACAGTTTTTGTTAATTTGGTTCAAATCAGTTATATATAATACTAGGGGGTATCCCACAGGCTTCGCAATAATTTAAAAAAACTTCATTATCGAAAAATTTGAATGCCGTAAATGGAATTTTTATGAATAAAAAGGAATAATTTTATGTTATATAAAAAATAAACAAAAACAATAAAAAATAAATAAAGGGTCCGCGTTGAACTCCGGACCTTTCTCACAACCCTCTACATTCATAATGAGAACGAAATTTTGTGCTCAGTTTTTTTAACTTCATTTTATTAAATCTATTTAAATTATTAAATGTATAAAAATGTATATTATAACACAAACTGTTTTTGCCCCAAAAATATCAAATATAAAACCTACATTGTTTTTAAAAATGTCAAAAATCTATATTTTCCTATGCTGTTAGGTTTACTGTTCCATCGAACAATTTTCTGGTTCTGATTCCTGCCATACACTGAAAAAAAAATTGAAGTTCATGACAACCTCATCTCAAAGTTGGCGGTTGATTATTCATGCAAAGAAAAATTATTTGCAAACAATTTCACTGTGATTGGAACAACTACACGATAACATTTTCCTAACAACAGAATGAGGTTTATTTAAAATATAAAGTGTTATATCCAATATAACAGTAGTTGAATACAGATAATAGTTATAACTATTTCCCCTGAAAAAATTTTTCTTTGGCCTTATATCATGAATTTTTCATTTTAAAGTTTAAGTATTTGAGATTAATTGGACTATATTTTATTTTCGCATAAATATTTCGTGTGATTGTCTCAACTTCATCGATTCATAATTGTAGAGTTGTTAAAGCAATTTTGTAGTTTGATTCGCCATATGTGACCGCATGGTGAGGTTGAGACAATTGCATTTCGATTGGAAATAGGACATGTTTTTTTCAGTGTAGCGCTACAATGGGGAGATAAGAAAATAAATTTCAAAAACTTTTATTAGCTTACATACAAAACAACTATTTCTATTTCGAAATACACAGATTCTCTATGAAATTTCTCATGTTTTTGATTTAAAACGATTTAAGTTTGTTTATGAAGTACATATATTAATTAATAATTACTATACATCAAAATATATATAATATATTGTTACGATTACAGAAAAATCATAACAAAACACAACAACAAATTAATAAATTTAATAGTGTTGTTGTTGTATTCTTAGAACTTGGGTCAACATAAATTACTTCCATTCAAGATTTTATTATGATTTTTATCTAGATACGATATCAAAGGATCTAACCATTATGTAGTTTAGAATTATAAGACACTAGAAATAAACGTATTTAATTGAATAGAATGAAAAATTGCTTTGAAAAGCGAAAGATCGGTAACAAAAGTTTTATCTCAATTCCGGTCGGTTCGGGAATCAAACCGGCGTCCTTCTGATCGGAGTTTATGGTTAACCATTTAACCAACTCGACCAGCGACGAGATAAAATTTTGTTTTTGGACGATCAACTTAACATCACAATTATTTTAATTAATTTTTAGTGTCATTTTTTATCTGATTTTTTATTATACGAACACGTTTTACCGTTCTTCATATCTCAACCAAGTTGACATTGAATAAAGAACATTATGGAACTACGAATATGGGAGACAAATCCCAACTAGTGGAGAATGGCCATTAACCAATTTAAATTCAAGATTTTATTAAGATTTTTATCTATACGATAGCAAAGGATCTAACCATTATGTAGTTAGAATTATAAGACACTAAAAATGAATGTATTCAATTGAATAGAATGAAAAATTGCTTTGAAAATCGAAAGATCCATAACAAAAGTTTTATCTCAATTCCGGTCGGCTCGGGAATCGAACCGCGTCCTTCCGATCAGAGTTTATGGTTAACCATTTAACCTACTCGACCAGCGACGAGATAAAATTTTGTTTTTGGACGATCGACTTAACATCACAATTATTTTAATTCATTTTTAGTGTTAATTTTTGTGTCTTATTTTTTATTCTACGAACACGTTTTACCGTTCTTCATAACTCAACCAAGTTGACATTGAATGAAGAACATTATGGAACTACGAATATGGGAGAAAAATCCCAAGTTGTGGAGAATTTATATATATATATATTATATATATATATATATATATATATATATATATATATATATATATATATATATATATATATATATATATATAATATATATATATATATATATATATATGTATATATATATATATATATATATATATATACATATGTATATATATATATATATATATATATATATATATATATATATATATATATATATATATATATACATAGTTTAGGTAAAAATTTAGATAAAAATTCTGACTTATTTTATTCTCTGCTTGTCAAACCCTTTCATTTGACACCCATATACAGGGGGTTTTAAGAAAAATCCCATCCGCCATTTTGTTTTTGCCGCCATCCTATTGTATTCTTTTCGTCATCATGCCTTTTATTTGATACCCATCTCGAGGGGGTTCTAAAAAATATAGTCGGCCATTTTCTGATGTCGGCGATGTTGGATCTACAATGATATGAACCATACTACCTTAAATTATTATTAAACACAAAGGATATGGGCAGGATTGAGGCCGATTGGATGTCGGGAAGTAATCGAAAAATTTGAAATTTAATGATTGTTCACGTACTTTCTTCTTCTTTTCCGCCATTGTTGATCCGCCATTTTGAAAATCGCAAAACACCATACGGCATAAAAAATGAGAAGGTCTAAGAAAAATTTTAAGCCCAAATGCATTTAATTATCTTTAACAATAAAGTGTGCAGGGGGGGTGGCTGATTTGACAGAGAATGCCCCATATATATATATATATATATATATATATATATATATATATATATATATAATATTATATATATATATATATATATATATATATATATATATATATATATATATATATATATATATATATATATATATATATATATATATATATATATATGTATATATATATATATATATATATATATATGTATATATATATATATATATATATATATATATATATATATATATATATATATATATACATATATATATATATATATATATATATATATATATATATATATATATATATATATATATATATATATATATATATATATATATATATATTATATATATATATATATATATATATATATATATATATATATATATATATATATATATATATATATATATATATATATATATATATATATATATATATATATATATATATATATGTATATATATATATATATATATATATATATATATATATATATATATATATATATATATATATATATATATATATATATATATATATATATATATATATATATATATATATATATATGTATATATATATATATATATATATATATATATATATATATATATATCAGTGTTGCAAAACGTTACTCGTAACGTAACGCAAAAACGAAATAACGTAATGAAATAGCGTTACTAGTAATAATTACGTTCATAACGTTTTAAAAATTAAATTACGTTACAATAACGTAAAACGTAACGATAACGTCAATATTTTATTTCGTTTTTCGGGTGACTTTTTTATAATTATGTATATGAAAATCAAAACGCAAAAACCGGTTGAATAAAGTCCAACTTATCTGTTCTTTATCAATTTTTGCGGACGCTTAAACTACAGATTTTGGTAGTTCTAAAATTTTGTACAATTTTAAGTTTATTTTAAATAATTTCAAGTCTGTAGTAGCCGTTTCTGCATCACAGGTGTTTTGAATAATTTTAAGAAAGAATATTTTTATGCTGGCCGAGAAATCAATCTGAAGATCTATTAAAAGCAACTCTAATAGTTTTAAACAAACTCAGATTTGTGAAAACTCCTGATAAGATTGCTAAGTTTTGGTAAAAATTAATTATTTTAATTTGAAATGATTTCAAAATATTCATCGGAGTGACGTGAACAATCCATTGTATAATTCTTTAATTTTAATTACGTCAGTTACATATCTACGCCCGTTGATGATCTCCACGAGATCGAAACTATAGTAGTGTGAATTATAAAAAATATATTTACTTAAAAATTTTAAATTATTGTTTTTTAATTGTTTTTTTATATATAACAATAGTGAATAATAAAAGGGTCGTAATTAAAATTAAAGGATTTGAAATGAGTCAAATTTTTTTAATGCATTTAATTATTTAGTTTTATTTTACTATTATTTTTAAAATTAATAATTTTATAATTGTTCATCAGAGATTTTCGATTTTTGTACATTTGAGTATAATGTTATAGTTACGTTATTTTAAAATTAAATGTAATGTTTAAAACTAATCTTTTAAACATTACATTTAATTGTAAAATAACGTAATTATAACGTTATAACATAATAAAATATAATATTTATCTGTTTCATAACGAAATAACGTACCGAAAAAATAAATATACTGTTATAAAAACGAAACCCATAACGTTACGAATTTTTTTTTTCGTTTTGCAACACTGATATATATATATATATATATATATATATATATATATAATATATATATATATATATATATATATATATTATATATACATATATATGATATTATATTGTGGATATCAAATCCTCCACAGAGAAAACGATAATATATATAACGATCAAACACAATTACAATATTACCACATAAAATTTATAATAACAAAATATGGAGGGGCTGAAATCTCAAGCTCTGAGATATCAAGAGTTCGGTCTGAGTTAAGGATTTTGATATATTTTTCGTCAAAAAACTTTTACGAGGACATGGTTTTTAGTTTTGGGCAGCGATGTATATCAAACATAATTCTTTGTTAAAGTACAAGTATTTTTTTTATCTCTGTTTAGAAATTTATTACATAACTAACACGAAACATCAATACGTTGCCGGAAAATTATAACAGATCATAAATTAACATAATTTAGTGAAAAGATGATACACTCAGCAATTCATATTTCTTTCAAAATTCCAAAAATTCTAAAATTCTAAAACTATTCCAAAAATTATTACAAAATCAAAGATTAAAATTTTTTCAAAAATTCTAAAAATATTGCAAAAATTATAACAAAATCAAAAATTGAAACTTTTTTCAAAATTCCAAAAATATTCCAAAAATTAGAATAAAATCAAATATTTAAACTTTTTCTAAATTCCAATAATATTCCAAAAATTCTTAAAAATTAAAACTTTTTTCACAATCCTAAAAATATTGCAAAAATTATTATAAAATCAAAAATTGAAACTTTTTTCAAAATTCCAAAAATTATAATAAAATCAAAAATTTAAAATTTTTCAAAATCCTAAAAATATTCCAAAAATTCTTACAAAATCAAAAATTGAAACTTTTTCAAATTCTAAATATATGTAAAATTCAAAAATGCTATTTTTTTCAAAATTCTAAAAATATTGCAAAAATTAAAACAAAATCAAAAATTAAAACTTTTTCCAAAATTCTAAAAATATTGCTAAAATTATTATAAAATCAAAAATACAAACTTTTTCAAAATTCCAAAAATATTTCAAAAACTATAACAAATTCAAAAATTTCCATGTCCAATTTCATGTTCAATTACATTTACGTCATAAAAACAACTAAATTTTTTTTCCAAAATATTGGCTAAAAAATAAATGAAATCATTTTTTGACACACTTGACACTATTTTTTTGACAAACTTATAATGCCATAATTCTCTATAATAATAATAAAATTTCATGTCATACAAATAATTAATTTTAATTGTTTCCAAAAAATTGGATAAAAAAATAAATAAAAATCTTTCTTTTGACACACTTGACAACATTTTTTGACAAACTTATAATGCCATAATTCTTAATAATAATAATAAAATTTTATGTCATACAAATAATTAATTTTTTCTTTTCCAAAAAATTGGGTACAAAAATAAATAAAAATCTTTCTTTTGACACACTGGACAGCATTTTTTGACAAACTTCTAATGAAGTAATCTAGTTTTTGATCTCACATTCCAATCCCTCAAGATTTCTCCAAATTCAATGTTCCTACTCGTAATCACTTGAAATGAACGTTTTTTAAGCCAAAAATATAAAAATTTGCTATAAAGATGTTGTGAAAGAGTAACATATATGAAAATAAAGATAAACATAATATGGCCTGCACATGTTTACAATGCATTAGACTGGTTATAACGAGTAATATAATAAACTGAACCTTGGTTCTGTCTAGGCATTTACAACTGGCCCAGACCTGGCCCAAAGCTACCCTGCAGCTAACAAACTTACTTCTCAATTTTGAATTATACAAGTTTTAGCTTCAATAAAGCTTCTAAGTGAAAGATAGTTATATTTTACTTCTATAAAGTTTCGATACATTTTTCACAGAGAAGTTCTCCCCACCACCGAAATGAAAGCTTCTAAAATACTTCTATATTTAATATTAGAAGCTTTGCCGAAACTTGTCTACAGATCATTAAATAGAGCTTCCGAAAAAAGGTTATAGAAGTTATAGCTGTCATTAGGATTGTAGTTGTTTCGGTTGTAACTGTTTACAGATCTTATAGAAGCACAGCTGTCATAGTCTAAAAATTGCTTCAATATCTGAAACGAAATATGTCAAACTTCAATTATTTCAACTTAATTTAGATGTAGAAAATATAGTTTAATTCAGGGGATTACTTTTTAAGGAAAAAGATATGTGACATGCAATTTCACTGGGTTTATACGAAATTGAAGCTTATACGAAATTGAAATCGTTTTGTTTTTGCCAAAAAAGTATTGTGCATAAGGTGGTTTTTGTTTTTTAATCTATCATTTAGACTTATTTTGCACAATATAAAATGTTCTTTATTACGAGTCTTCAAATAGACGAAAAAATCAATTAACATCATAATCAACTAGACTAGAGATTCAGAATCAAAAACCAACTAGAGTGGAATACAGAAAATTTAAAGTTTTATAAATAATGGTATATGAATTTTCTTTACATTTCTGAGAGGCAAACTCGTCAGGAAGAACTGAGACGATACAGAGTTTCATAATTTAGTCACTCTATTAACATAATTTACAGCAAATGGATTGGTGCGATATATCGTTGCTTCTTTTGTTATTGTTTTATATTTATATAACATTTTTAAAAATTAACTGCATTCATCAGCACCTTAGTACGCATGTTGTTGTGACACCTATTAAAAATCCAATGACAAAACTTTTTATTTAAAAAAAATATTGTTCAAATAAAGGTGTAAGTACGCTAAAAGTTAATGATTGAAAAAATATAACCCCTCAATGTTGCTATACCTAAAATCTTTAAACTAATAAAACAAATAGAAAATAGATTTTTCATATTCTTTTACGTCTATCAAAAAGAAACAAAATATTTTAAGAACGTAAGCCTCAGATTATGATTTCATCGTTAAAAAACCCATTGAAGTTACATGTCACATACCTTTTTCCATAAAAAATAAGCCCCTGAATTATATACTATATTTTCCACATCTAAATTAAAAAACAAAATTCTATGGAGGTCTTATTGAAGCTATTGTTATTGTAACTACTATCAAAGATATTTATTGTTTCTTAACATTTAAATTAGCCGATTGGACAGCGTGCAGGACAAACGATCGAAGGACCAGGATTCGAAACTTGATGCGACCGTAAACAAAAACTTAAATTTAAACACTATATAATAACATAGCAATAACAATAATTACGTTAAAAAGTGTAGATATATAAAAAACATTGTAATATTTTTAACACATTTTTTAATAGTTTCTATAAGACTTCTAAAGATTGCTTAAAACAAGCTATTAGACGCACTTTACCGAAGCTATAACTTGTGAAACCATAAATTATATTCAGCTTGCATAAGTGCTTACAAAGGACCTTACCGAAGTTATTTCCGAAGTCTTTTACAAATTATAGCTTCGTTAAAGGCGGGGAAAGTTCTCCAAATGGCCTTTATCGAAACTGCTTAGAAATTTTAAAGAAACTATGAAGGTGGGGAACTTAGTTTCGGTAAGACTGTTTAGTGTTTAAAAAGAAATTAAATGCTAGTTAGATAACTAGCCAAGGCTTGGCTCGCCAATACTGGCCCGAGATTGGTCCGTTGTTTAACATTGGCAGCTCCTACGCGGGTTTAGATGCAATCGTATATATGCGCTTACTGCCTTGACGGCTTGTTGTTCGACAAGGTAGCAATCCTTTTGTTCTGATATTTTATATTCAGTTTGAATTCTGCACAACTTTCAATTGTCTGAATTTTAGTCTGGAACACAGTGGGAAGTACACATTGGTTCTTGGGGTAAATACTTCAACTACGATATCTAAGTACTTAAACTTTTAAATTATATATTCAATTCAACCGCCATTTTAGTTGATTTCACTATAAAATTTTGTTGAGTGTATATATTTTTTTTTATTTTGTTTGCCTTTTCCGACTCCGCTTATCATATATAGGTGTTTGCACAAACATCTTCCCGAAATTCCGAGATGACGCACATTGCAATACGTATAGATTTGTATAAGAAATCTACCTAAAAGCAATCTACAGCAAAGCAAGTTAGAACATATACTATCTCGCCTAGAAAACCGTTAGATGTCAAATTGTCGTTGTTTTTCCTGTTTTATTTTAAAAACATTTTGTTCTCCAAAAAATCCCGTTTCATTAAATTTTTTTATTTGTTATTTTTATTTATTTAATTGATTTGTTGATTGGAATCTGTATTTTTTATATTGAGTTGTTTAATTGTGTTTTGATTGTTGGCTTTTTAATTATCAAAAAATGATAGTTTTCCGCCGAAAAATGGTTTCGCTGCGGGCAAGGTTAATTGTTTTAAAGTAAATAGTATTAAGTTGTCTTTAAAAACAATTAGTTATTGTTCTTAATTGTTTTTTTCATAATTAATTTATTTAAACAATTTAACGGAAGAAACATTGTATTGCGGACATGATATCGTTTTTCATTATCCTGCTTTAGTACTTTACAATACTGTCACCGTTGAGTCTACGTGCTTTTAGGTGTGGTTTATACCAAATAATAAGCAAATAAGCTGGATAAAGGTGAACAGCCTGGTTTGGAACACATTTTAAAAACCAAAAGAACCCACTGGGGCACTTGGTAAAACCTGAGTCTATATAGCTTTGTCTACATAATGCGTATTTTTTTCGTTGATTGTCGTTTTGTTTCCTCTGTTATACTGCCAGGACAAATTTAAAAAGAGATAACAATTAATAATTGAGTCCTGCGCTGCGAAAACAAAAAATGTGATAATTTTACATTTAACAATACCAATCAAAAGAACACTAGCAAATAAAACTAGTTCCTTATAACTTTCCAGGACGACCTTCAACTCATAGTAAAAACTTAAAAAGTCCTTAGTGCCTAAAGTCGATTCCGAACGAAAAAAGTGTCTGATTCGTCTAAGAGTTTAATGTTCCAAACACCGAGATCGCAAGATGAATCTTCATTAGGTGCCACAATACCGAGGGCTCATACTGGTTTAGAGAAAACAACTAGTCGTAAGTGCATGCGTAATTGTTAAGACACTAGAGAATGGATATATAAACCAGATGATAAATACACGGGACTGTATAGTCGGGACTGTACCGCTCTATAGAGAGGACAATTGGTATCAGACCATGTCAAATAGAAAGCCCGCACATGATCATCAATCTAGGTTTCTATACATTCCAAAAAATAAAGAAAAATTATACGAAATGTTTATAAAGACACACACAAAAGTGAAATGAATCTGTGGTTTTTAAAAATAATATTTCATATTTTAACAATTTACAATATTTTTGGTGTATTTAAAAAAATATTGTGAATTGTATATTTATAAAAAAAATTGTAAAATTTACATAGTTTTTTTAGCGTATACATGAAAGGGCATCAGACAACTTGAATAGGGATTGGTGTGGGGCAATGTGGGAAAGACTTAGTATAGGCCGTGGTATAGGATCCCTCGAGAGCCAACCATCTGGACTAAGCTGGGGAATTATGTTGGAAAATCAATATGATACTCTAAATTATTTATAAAAAAAACTCAGTTGGCTTTACTTATGTTGGTTTTGCTTGGATCAAAGTAAACTTACTTGTATTAAAGCTTTCTTATAAAACGGTTGCCTTTTACTCTTACTCCACTGATATTTTGGGATAAGAACTTATAGTTCTTTAGGTTATTGGTCCGCGATAAGAGTAATCTAGAATGGCAGAGGACAACATATATCGGAAATTTATTCTATTTGATGGAACAAATTGGAATAGCTGGAAATTCCGAGTGAATGTGTTGTTAAAAGAAAAGAATCTGACCGAATACTTAGAAGAAGACTTGGATGTTCTTATAGGGAAAGGAATCGACGATGACGATGAACTAAAATGCAGAAAAGACGAAAAGAAATATAAGACGATTTTAGTTCAGTGTAATGCGGACACTCATTTAGAATACGTTCAAGACAAGAAAAGAGTCAAAGATATGTATGATTCTTTAAAGGCAGTATTCGAAAGAAAGAGTGTGGCAGGATAATTGTATCTACGCAACAAATTGATAACAATGAAATTTGAAGAAACTGATGACATGTCTGAACATTTTTTGAATTTCGATAAAACGGTTCGAGAATTAAAAGCGATTGGTGCTAAAGTAGAAGATTTGGACATTGTATGCCATTTGTTATTATCATTGCATATAAGTCGTATGGAAATCTGGTAACTGCTCTAGAAACTTTGGATCCTGATAAGCTGGAAAATAATTTTGTTAAGAGTCGTTTATTAGACGAATTTACTAAAAGAAAGCAATTTGAAGGTGCTAGTGGTATTAAATCAAACAATTCAGTGGCGATGAATGCATATGTATCTAATTTCAAATTCAAATGTTATCGCTGCCAAAAATTGGGACATAAGTGGTCACAATGCAAAGGAAAGATTGATACGGAAAATTCAAAGCAAAATGAATTTAAAATTGGAAAGAATGCGAATGTTGCTGCGAAGCCTTCTGAGGACAGTGATGAAGAAGTTCGTATAGCTTTTGCTGTTTTTGGTAAATGGTCTGCTACACAAGAAGGATTGTGCATGAATCATCAAGCTTTGGATGGGGTATCCAGTGCTTTGCGTCGACGAACAATCAAATTTTTTCTAGATTCAGCTGCAACAAGTCACATGGTAAATGACCAGACGTTGATGGTTAATATACAGAGTATTTTAGAAGGAAAGGTTCCAAAGCGCTAAGAAAGGTGCAACTATATCTTCGAATCATAGTGGAGATATCAATGATTTCTTTATGCATGGAAATAAAGAAACAGAAGATACTTTAAATGGTGTTCTATTTATGAAAGATTTGAGGTGTTATAATTTGATGTCGATTGGAAAAATGGAGAAAGCAGGCATGCAAATTCATTTTAAAGATGGAGGAGCTCATATTTTGTTTAAAAATAAGCTTCTTTATGTTGCACAACGATACGGTGATACATATCAAGTGGAGTTTGTGATTGAAGAAAAACAGTTCGCTGGTATATGTGCAGAAGATAACAAAACATTGTGGCACAATAGAATGGGTCATTTAAACATTCAAGATATCCAGAAATTGGTTGGCAAAGATATGGTTACGGGCATTGATTTGAGAAGCAAAGATCATGTACGGAGATTTTGTGAGCCTTGCATTTTTGGAAAACAATCACGAAAACCATTTCCTGCAAATAATGAACGTCGTTCGAAACGGCCATTGGAATTAATACACACAGATGTTTGTGGTCAAATTGAACCAATTGCTTAGGATGGTTCGAAATACTTTGTGACTTTTATTGATAATTATACCCATTTCACTGTGGTTTACATGCTTGAAAAAAAAAATGAAGTATTGGACAAGTTCAAACACTTTGCTGCCTGGGCTGAGGTCTATTTTCAATAAAAAATTGCTGAATATTCTTTTGGATTAAATATGAGAGAACAGATCAAAGCAAGAATTGTGCGAGTGAAGAGTGATAATGGTGGAGAGTATACTTCAAATGAATTTCTTGATTTCTGTGCTGAACGAGGAATTCGTCATGATCACACTGTACCATATAATCCGGAAATTAAATCTGTAGCTGAACGAATGAATAGGACACTAATGGAGAAGGCTTGTACTATGATATTTGCTGGAAAAATTGAGAAACGTTTTTGAAACGAGGCTGTTCTAACAGCAACATATCTGACAAATAGAAGTCCAACAAGTTCTTTCATTGGTGACGAGAGAGAATTGAAGACACCAGCTCAATTATGGTATGGTAAGAAGCACGATTTAAAGAATTTGGAAGTTTTTGGATCTTTGGCATATAATCATGTACCAAAAGAATTACGCAGCAAAATGGATTCGAAAGCAGTCAAAACAATTATGATGGGCTATGTTGTAAAGTGTTGTAAATCAGAAGAAGTTAGTGGATATTTTTGAAGATCACGAAGATACACAGGTAAATAAATCGAATGAAATTGAATCAGATGAGTCAGAAGATACAACGATACCAATGTTGAGGAGGAGTGAACGTAACCGTCGTCCACCAGACCGTTATTCTGATGGTGATTATGTTGATCAGTTTGCGTTTAGTGCAGAACAATATGTACAGAACGACCCATTAACTTTGCAAGAAGCGAAACGTCGAAGTGATTGGAAATTCTGGAACGTTGCTATCGCTGCTGAATACAATTCATTGATAAAGAACGAGACATGGACACTTTGTGATTTACCACCTGGTAGAAAGGCAATTCAATGTAAGTGGGTTTTTAAAATCAAACGCAAATTTGATGGAACAATTGATAAATACAAAGGACGTCTTTGTGCGAAAGGATTTTCTCAAAAGAAAGGATTTGATTACAACGAAACTTATGCGCCAGTAGCAAAATTAACGACATTTCGAGTACTGATAGCAATTGCCTGTCATGAAAATCTATTTGTTCATCAAATGGATGTAAGCTGTGCATTTTTGAATGGTTTCTTGGATGTGAAGAGATTTATATGGTTCAACCAGAAGGGTACGAAATCGGCAAGAAAGTTTGTAAATTAAATCGAGCTATATATGGATTGAAGCAATCTCCAAGAATGTGGAATCTGCGCTTAAATCAATTTTTAGTGGAATTGAATTTTCAACGTTGCGAATCTGATAGCTGTTTATATGTTAAGTTCACTGAAGAAATTAAGTTTTACTTGCTCATATAAGTTGATCTAATTTTGGAAAACAAATTTCTAGACGAAATTAAATGGCTGAAGCAAAACATATCCCAAAAATTCGAAATGACGAATTTGAACGAAATGGAGACATATTTGGGGATTCACATGGAACGGAACATTTCGAAAGGTACAATGAAATTTGAAATGTCTGACTGCAAATCAATGAGTACACCAATGGAAGTTGGCTTAAAAATAGATAAACTTGAAAAATATGGTGAAGATTTACCGTATCGTGAGCTGATTGGCTGTTTAATGTATGTGATGCCAACCAGCAGACCTGATTTGGCAGCAGCAACTAATTTCTTTAGTCGTTTTCAAAATACTTACGATCACGAACATTTCATGTACGCAAAACGAATCTTGAAATACATTAAGGGAACATTGGACATAAAATTGATCTACCATCGCAATGAAAATGCTACACCTTCGTCAGGATACGCAGATGCAGATTGGGCAAATGATATTGTTGACAGAAAATCGGTTTCTGGTTATTTTTTCAAAGTTTTCGGAAATGTTGTGTCTTGGTCATGACGAAAGCAAACAACGGTGAGCTTGTCTTCAACAGAGGCCGAATATATTGCGCTAACAGAATGTGCATGCGAAGCAATTTGGATTCGAAAATTACTTCAAGAGCTTCGAGTAAATTGTGATGAACCAACTATATTGTTTGAGGACAATCAATCGTGTATCCGAATTGCTGAAACCCCGAAAGACAATAAACGAATGAAACATGTGGATACGAAGTATCACTTTATCCGGCAGACCTTATTAAATGGTGACACGAAAATTCAATATATTCCATCTGAAGATCAATTGGCGGATATTATGACAAAACCATTACCACCGAAACAATTTATCAAATTGCGTGATCTCTTGGGATTATCAAATTGAAAGGAGGTGTTGGAAAATCAATATGATACTCTAAATTATTTATAAAAAAACTCAGTTGGCTTTACTTATGTTGGTTTTGTTTAGATCATAGTAAACTTACTTGTATTAAAGCTTTCTTATAAAACGGTTGCCTTTTACTCTTACTCCACTGATATTTTGGGATAAGAAAATATAGTTCTTTAAATCAGATATTGCTATTGTAGAGGTTATGGATCTAAACATATATCAACGTTGAAATTTCTGCCAATATTATAGGCATATGGATTCAAAACTATAAACTGTTTTTTGTACAAAACAAGATAATATTTGTTCATATATCCATGCTTAATATATTTCTTTTCCTTTAAAAATTATAACGATACAGATATAACTGCGATAAACCTAGAAGCCAGCAATAACAGCATATGACTAATATCACCTTGACTATACCGAACAGTTCGAATAAACTCCCACATGAAACTGTACGGCACCTGATAATGAATCCTTAAAACCAGAAAATATGGGAAAGTGATAAAACTCTATTTTAGGAAGCACTATAGAACAAGTTAGTTACCGTTTGATTATTTTATGTTGTAAATTAACCCATCTATAACAGGGGTAATAATTTAGTCTATTACATTTAGTAATAGACTAGAAATGTTAAGGGTGACATTTGTCTTAGACGTCATATAAAATAAACTATTAAATTGGAATGTATGAAGACACTTTCCTTTTCTGATCTATACATATTATATTCTGTTCGAATTGGATATCAAATGTCCTATAACACTCAAAAAAACTAAGTAAATTTTACAGGTATGGTATGATTGAGTATGATCGGATATTTTTATTCCAATCGAAAATATTACGACAAATTTTTGCCGACGTATGATTGAAATGTTACGTTATATTTTCGATTCTCATATAAACGCACCCATTTAGTACAGAATTTAAAAATGTCAAAACCTTTTTAATATTTCTATTTATCATTTGTTTTGTGTTGATGTTGATAGAATATATAGTTTAAATGGAGAGTTTAGTTTTTTTATGATTATGGATAGCTTTTCTATTGTAAAATGTTTATTAAACAAATGCAAAAATAATATATTAAAAACACAAAACTATAACATAGTATAATTTACAACAAAACGTCAAATTTAAATTTCCGACAAGCAAAAAGTACTCAAAAATTTTTTCCGAAAGAAATCTTCAAAAAATACTTTCAATCATATGCCATTTTAAATTTTCGAATAGTTATAATATTTCCGAGTCGAATTTTTCTTCAATCATACCACCACAGTTTTTGTATAAGTATACAACAAAACACAACATTTTTGTAAGTTCAATAAAAATATTGTAAATTGAAGAAAAAAATTATTGAAAGATTCGCAAATTTGTTTGGGCTAGAATAGCTATTTATGTACCAAGGGCTTTATGTAGGTTATTGCGCCCGGAAAGCGACGTTATCTAGCGCGAGGGCCTCTGGCTCGAGGGATGGATGTCGCTTGATGAGTGTAATGCCCAGTAACGCCAGTGGTGCATACAAGATTTTATGCTTCACTTAATAAGCTAAAAACTAAGGAAAATTTAACTTGTTAGTCTATATTGATATGCTAAAAAATACAAATGTATCCTAGTGTGCCAAGAAAATAAATATTTTGAAGTTTAAAATAATTATTTGTTATTTGTACGTTGCTATGTAAACAAATTATCCTAAATTTTGTAGCGTATGACATAAACATTGTATGAAGTTTAAAATAATTTGATAGTTTTGGAAAACCATATGCACATTTAATAACTAAAATGTTGCTAAAAATTTAAAAACAAATGTAAAAATCTTTTAATAGCTTAAATTGAATATGAATCAATCACACTAACTATTTCTACTTAATAGTACTTAAAACTTTATTTAAAAATAACTTCTATTTACACGATGTTATATTCATGGTAGAACATTTTGTTTACAATTAATTTCACTTAAACTATTTACAATATCGCACTTTTTGTATAATCATCACAGGTTAAAATAAAACTAGCTAATTCTACAAGAGGGATTTCCTTGTACACAATTCTGAATAATTTCTCGATTATTCGAGGTCAATCTAAGATTATTCGATAACATTATTTTTCTACCTAACATCTTGATTTGATTCATAAAATAATTCAATTTTATTTCATGTTGACCCTGATTCTAAGAAACGAATGTGAACTTGATTTTAATTTTGAAATATTATTCATCGAAAATTAAGGTTTTGTATTTCATTGTGTTTATGTAGAATCGTAACAATATTTATCAAAATTTTATAAGATTTTCAATTATATTTTTAGTGAAGCATCTAAATTAGGAAACAAGTCCTACTATCTCCAGTTATCTCCAATGGGAGAATGGTCTATAAACTACTACGTATATACCTACAGTTGAATGGATATAGTTGTTTGGCCCTTGGAACAAAGAACTTGAAACATTGAGCATAGGCAATGTGTAGAACTCTTGAACTTAGAACATATTTCAAGTTCAACGTAATTAGGGATAGAAACTTAAAACAAGAAAAATTAAAATAAGCGTTCAGTATTTTATTAGAAAACATCATTGCAAAGTAGGATTTTTCTCGCATTATTACTGTCGCAGCTGCAATGATGAGGAGGATGTTCTCCACCTTCTCTGCTCTTTGCCTGGTCTTGTTCGGTTTAGACTCAGGATTCTGGGTACAAGGACCTTATTTGATCCGACGGATCTCAGAGAGATGAAACATAAACGAGAAGCTCTATAGATGGTTTCCTAAGCGGTAGTGCTGCAACGGAAGTTCTTTCCATGGTACGACTACAGATCACTCGTATTTATTTCTCGTGCTAAGGCCTTTTAAATCTAGTCAGGAAATTAAAACACGGTTTAAAATAATTTTTATTAATAAATTCTTAAAATAACAATGGAACTTACAGTTTGCAGTTGTAACTTTCAAGTTGGAGCTTAAAACATCAAAGCTCAAAAGATTCTGATAATATTGAACTCACAATTTAAAACTTAACGTAATTTAAAGCAACATGAAATTTTGAGCTCAATACTTAAAAGTTTGAATTTGAATTTTGAATTTTAAAATCTGAAACTTGACCCTGGATCTTAAAACGTGGTTCTTAAAACTTGATATTTTTAATTTGCTAGCAGTTAAATTGCAGTTTTGAGTTTGTATTCGGAACTAAAAATTCGTATTACTCATCGTTTATATTATCTATGACTTTTTCAATTATTCTAGCTGGCGTTACGATCACAACTGAAATACAGAATTATCCAAACTTAATTTTCTGACCGACAAACAAAATCAGACCTTGAAATAGTCGAATTCAATTACACCATCTGAGCTTTTCCACTTTCATTGCAGATTTTGTTACCACTCCATCCCCATCCACACACAAATTCTTTTCGTTGTTTAGTTGTTACCATTTTTTTTCGTTCGTTGTCATGACTATGTTGATTCTGTTTAAGCAGTGGCGAAATATAATATTACCATTTTTTACAATCCCCTTTCACTATTTTTTTTTTATTTTTTGTTATCGTTCCATTTATGTAGTTCCTTTTGCACTTCAAAACAAAAAATGAAGGAAAAAAAATATCATAATACTAATAATAAAAAAAAGGGGGACAGTCACATTTTCTATATTTGAAATGTTTTCAATAAAAAAGAAAATTCTTTTATGTTTTTAGAAAAACAAAAAAAGGAAAACATGAGATAGTATCGTAACGTAACGTCATCATATCGTTTTTAGTGAAAGTGTACGTATATTTATTTGCTTTTTTACTATATGACTGTATACAGTTTAGTTTTTAGATTCGCTTAGGGTGCGTTTTATTGTCTCAAACTATCTAATTTATATTGAAAGAAATATACGATGAGGGTGGACATTTTTTCTATTCGTTTGTTGTTTATAATAATAAAATTTTGGTAACTAAATGGATTTCACTAGAATTATTCCAATAAAAAATAAATGAACGAAATAAGCTTTTATCATAAAGCGATGGTGAAAAAAGTATCCGTTTTAGTAAATCTGCCTATATATTTTTATGTTTATGAAATATTTCGTGTTTAGCAAAAAGGATACTGGTTTTGCACATTTTTACTTTCCTAAAAAACATAACATTATTGAAAACGAAACTATTGGTTATACGAATTGATTATGGAGAAAATATATTTCCAAAATCTTAAAATTTTCTTTTTTGTTGTTTTGTACTTCCTTCGAAGGCAATAACATCTTTTTAAAGAATAATTGGGAAAACAATATAAACAACTCTAAAACTAGATCAAGCTATCAATCATAATTCGTGCCGAATTTTACTGAATACATGAACTAATTGGTAATTTCTAATCGATCATTCTAGTTTTCTATCAAATTAGTAAATATTTTGTTAATGTTTTCCAAAAAATCGTAATAAATTTTAAGTGGAACAAATTAATATCCTAAATTTTACAAATTGAATTAGACATCGATCCGCCCAAATTAATATCGATTCTACCATATAATATATAGCTTTTTCACCTTTCTAAAACGTTAAATATTGACTCCGTATGCGAAAGTTATGGATATGTTTCCATTATTTGGGTTTACAATTCCGATTCAGTAAACTGAAATTTGTATACAAATTATTAAATTAATTAAGATATTTTGTGAGCGATTAAGCAAGGGAAGAGTGACCACCAAGGGAAGAGAGTTTCTCTCAATAAACTTTCAATTAATTCGTGAAAAATTGTTCTGCTCATATTTCACGTACATTCGAAGCCACACTCATCAGTACTACAGATTCAAATTCATATGTGGTATTAATGAGCTGAAAAATTCCGAGAAACTCATGCTTTCGATTACTCACAAAAACCTGTAATTAATTCAAAACTCTATTCAAATTTTAGTCTAGTAAAATATAAAGGGGCTGAAATCTCAAAGCTTTGAGATATCAAGACTTCGGTCTTTGTTAAGGATTTTTATATAGTTTTCGGTAAAAGACATCATAAAAGCCTGTTTCAAAAAGCCTCATAAAAACATTGTTTTTAGTTTTGGGTCAGCGCTGTGTATTAAACAACTCTTTGTAAAAGTACAAGTACTTTATCTCTGTTTAGAAGTTTATTGTAAAACCAACAAGAAACATCAATACGTTACCGGCAAATTATAACAGATCATAAATTAACGTAATTTAGTTAACGTAATTTTTCAACTTTTCAAAACAAACAAACAACAATTTCATGTTCAATTACATTCCATGTCATACAAATATCAAAAAATTAGAACAAAATCAAAAATTCAAACTTTTTTCAAGATTTTAAAAATTATAATAAAATCAAAAATTCCAACTTTCTTCAAGATTCCAAAAATATTCAAGAGAATATCACAAAATCAAAGAATTCAAACTTTTTTCAAAATTCCAAAAATATTCTAAAAATTGTATCAAAATCAAAAATACAAACTTTTATCAAAATTCCAAAAATATTACAAAAATTATAATAACAACAAAAATTCAAACCTTTTCAAAATTCTAAAAATATTCCAAAAATTATTACAAAATCAAAAACTAAAACTTTTTCAAAATTCTAAAAATATTGCAAAAATTATAAAATAATACAAATATTTTCAAAATTCTAAAATTATTCCATAAAATATAATGAAATCAAAAATTTATACTTTTTTCGAAATTCTATATATATATATATATTCCAATAATTAATACAAAATCAAAGATTTAAATTTCAAAATTTCAAAAATATTGCAAAAATAAATCATATAATCAAAAATTCAAACATATTTTCCAATTATCCTGTTATTCAGAAGTCGTGCAATATGGAATCACACAAAAAATTACTCAAGAAACATCTCCATAATAACTACATTTTTATACAAAAAACGACAATTAATCTGCAACATCTTGATATTTTCCAACTGTTTTTGTCAGTTGGGAGTAGCTGTGGCTGGCTAGAACCTTATTCCATATCCAATTTGTCATACAAACAATTAATTTTATTTGCAAAATGTTTCTAATCGAAAATGTTTCCCATTTTATGTTTGTCCAAAAAATTGTGTAAAAAATGTTTTGACAGGTATTTTTTGACACGGTATTTTTTGACACATTTTTAATACAATAATCAAGGTTTTGGTCTCACATACAGATGCCGACCATCTCCCCATTCAATGTTACTACTCATTATCACTTAAAATGAACGTTTTTTAAGCAAAATATATCCAAATTTTCGTGTTTATATATCCAAGTTTTCGTTTACACACCTGATGATTTTTTTGACACACTTCCGTTTATTTATCAAATAATTATTTATTTATTTAAATGTTAGGTATATATTTATTTAAATTTTATTTATTTATTTAAATTTTATTTATTTATTTTAACTTCATTTATTTATTTAAATCATTGAGAAGAAGAGATCCTGCTGTGATAGAGCCCACATGCATATAACTGTATAAGAAAAATAAAGGCATTTGTTGAAGAAGAGACGGAGAGGAAGATCGAACTCGCGATCTCTCTCCAGCAACGATATATGAGACCCAGAGATAATATAGATCTAAAAATACTAAAATCAACTCTCTGGAACCGCCCGAACGATGAAAGACAGTAGCATCTAAAAACTCAGTTTTTAGATACTACTGTCGATGAAAGCATAGCTTTCGAAATACGTATTTAGTGAAATAAAACTCAATTTAACAAGAATAAGGCGTTTATTATTTTTTTATTATTATTTAAATATCTTGTTACAGTTTAGAACTTTTTAAATTAAAATGTTTGATCTATAATGCAGTTTTTTAAGGTTATATTGCTACTGTCTTTTGCAATTTGCATTCTAGTCATCATGCTAAATAAATATTGAACGTAGGAAAGATAGTATAACCTGAAACAATTACATTTGTATATCAAAATTGTTGGTTTGAAATTGTATGTAATACATGTTTAAAGCTCACAATAGCTCACATGATTTAAAGCTGCATAAATTCTATATAAAGAAGCATAGCTTATGTATGATTAAACATGGATGGCAATCATGATAAATAAAATAATTAAAAGCCGATAGTGATTTGCAAACGGCAACAATGCGCATTAATACCAATTAATTTACTTAGCTTTCCACAGGAAGATTTGTAAAATTTAAATTTGTTGATCTATGGGTGTGACAACCACGCGTACTTTAGTCTCTGCTATTGGCATATGAGTTATCTTATGATATCGTATACCACTGGCAATAGCAGTGCTATCTCATTAGCCAAAGTGATATCTTAGGGGTGCTGGCGGATGAAGTATTTTCAATCAACTATACCATCCCTTACTCTAAGTTATGGAATATTCTTTGATGATACGCTATTTTTTTTTAAAATAAAATGTGTTTGGTAGTAGAAATTACAAGGTATGTCACAACAACACATAAAGAACTTTTAAGAACAAGGTCTCCAAACAATTCATTCTTTCTAAGGTGTTGATAGACGCAAATTTTTCTATGATATGTTTTGATTATTTTAAACTAGCAGGACCCGGCGTACGTTGCTACGCCTGTAAAAAAGATTGTGTGCAGAAAATAATAATAATCAGAATAATATCATTTATAAATCCAGACTTATATACTAATCTAAAACCAGTCAAATCACTTCATTTGTTGACATATTTGCATATATTTTACCGATTTCTTTAAATAACCTACATCGTTTGTTTGTTTTTGAAATTAATGGGGACGCCTATTTTTCTTAATAAGTAAAACACTTTCAACCTGTAGCTTTGATATTATTGTTCATAATCCTATTCTTCAATTCAACGGTTCCATTGCAAAAAATTGCTGCATCAATGTTTCTAAAAAGAGGAAAAGAAACGCCTATTTTCTTTATTTTGAACATGCATAACATATATATATATATATATATATATATATATATATATATATATATATATATATATATATATATATATATATATATATATATATATATATATATATATATATATATATATATATATATATATATATATATATGTATATATATATATATATATATATATATATATATATATATATATATATATATATATATATATATATATATATATATATATATAAACCAAATGAAATATGTATTACATATGTATATACACCAAACCAGGAACATGTTTGTTGTAAATTGGAAATATTATTTGCAACGTAATGTGTTGGTTGCATATAATTACACTTAATTCTGTTTTTACACGGTAGATACGTTCCAGGAAAAGACGTGTAAAAAAAACCGTGCATAAAAAGACATGCAGCATATAGAAAAAAAGGGGATTGGTTTCATACCCTTTATTTCTGTAAAAAATAGGTAAAATAAAATGATTTGTACAAAAAAACTATTAAGAGTCTATATAAAAGCCAAATTAAATTTTTTGTGCATGTATGCACAGTTCATTTGATAAAAAAACAAAAATTAAACCAGAGATCAGCAACAGTGCGACAATGTTGTAGGAAATCAAGATTTGATGTTAAATTTAGCCTAGAGCCTAGATCGAAATAGATGCACCACACAAGACTTGACAACAATATTCCATACATGGACGAATGTAGAACTTATAAATGTGGGTAAATTATACGGAATGAAATATTTTTACCATCTAATTAGGATGCTATTTGTTCGTCATAGATACTAATGGAAGTATCATTGGGGAACTCGGTCTATGATCTAAAAACAATCAATAGCTGTTTTTTGGTGGAATTAGAATTGAATAAATTTTTTTACCCCAATCGGCGACTTTATTCTCGGTCCTCGGTGCTTTTCTCCTTCAAGGTCCTCGTTTACATTTATAACAACGTTTCTCCGGGCGAGATTTATTTTTTCATTCATTTTACCTTTGAAGATAGGGGAACGAATGACCTGTGCAATGTACTGTATGTCATCTGCAAAACTATTTGTCGTGTTACTGATAATTTTCAACAGATCATTGATATAAATTAAAAATAGAGTGGGGAATAAAACTGTGCCTTGGAGAACACCAGTAATAATTAATTTAGATTCAGAAGAAAAACTATCGATGGATACCGAAATGTTTTGATCGGTGGGCATTTTTGAATATGCTTTATGTCTACATGAAGTTGGCATGCCAGATTCGATCATATGCTTTTCAGATGTTTAAGCGATAACGTACGTTTCACAAGCTCAATCAAACATGCTGTTCCAACGACATATATATAATTTGAAATATTAGTTTTTCTGGGAAATGGCTAGTGTAGGCACAGCCAGTTCCAAAAAGGTACGAAAACGGATACAACAAATTACAAACCCATATCAAACTAATCGATTGTAGCTAAAATATTTGAAAAAAACATTAATTTTAAAAATATGAGGTTCTTTGTTAACTGGTCAAAAATACTTAAAGACAATGCGGTTTTCGCCGAAAGACGATCGCCCTACATGGATTATTGTTGTCACATATGGAGTGTACCATACAGGTCTTGATTGAATGTATACAACAGAGGGCTGTTAAATTGATCAGCAATTCAAATCTTACTAATGAGCTTGATTCCTGGTATGTCGCTGATTTGACGGTATTTTACATTATGGATAAACGGGCTTCTATCTATATCAAATCGATTTAACCTAAGCCTGCAAACTTGACACGTTACACCAGAGTATCAATAAGAGTATAATAAGATAAAATAATTTTCTTCCTCCAAACTTTAAGATTAGCGTTAAAAAATAAAAAATCTTCAAAGAAAATTGATCAACTGTACATACATACTTCTAGGAATAGAAGTTGAAAACAATATGAAATTAAATTCTCATATTTTTAACCTAGCTAAGAACGCTGTTCAAAAATTTTGATCTTTGGAACGATTTCGTAAGTTTTTCAATAGCGAACAGCTTCTTTTAATATATAAATCATTTATACTCCCTGCATGGAGTATTGTTCTCACATATGGGGGTGTATCTGATTTTAGTAGTATGAAGTAAATTGAGTTTGTTCAGCGCAGAACTGCTAAACTATTTAGCAAATCAACTCTTATTAATGAGTTAAATTCCTTGCAACATAGGAGAAATGTTGCTGATCTGAGAATTTTCTATTAATACATTGTGGATGAACAAACTTCGACTGAGATAAAATCAATTTTACCTGAACTAGCAACCTATCGCGTAACACCAGAGTAAATTTTGTAGCCCATCCTTTTACACTTCATATAAAAAGAATCAGAAGTGTTGCTTTTCAGCGTGATTTTTTCAGCAGAGTCTCTCACATATGGAATGTCTCACCAGCTAGGGTTTTCCCTGATAGCTTTAATCCTCAAAATTTTAAAGATAACGTTCATAAACTTCTTAAAGAAATTTAATTTATTCAAACTTAATCCTAATCCCTAGTTGGACATGGTAGCTTCAGATATTAAGAGACGTTAATTTATAATTTATTATAATTAACACTAAACATGTCTAGCTTTGTATATAGAAAAAAAAATTCGAATTTTCTTCAAAATTTAAACCGTGCTATTTCAAATAAAACCGTGTAAAAACGGATTTAAATTTTTTTTCTAGACCGTGTTATTTCAAAACCGTCTAAAAAAAGACCGTGTAAAAACAGAATTGGGTGTATATGTATATAATAAATATATAAATGTATATAATTTTCATCTAAATGAATTTGTTTGTCAACTTTAATTTTCCATTTGAATGGTAAATTCTGTTTTACGGAAACAAAATCAATCAAAGATAACTGAGTGAAAGTTGAATAAAGCCAAGTATAAAATATAATATACATGTAGGCATACATTTAACCATTAGGAAAATTAAAATTATTAATTAAAAAAAACTATATTAAATTTTAAAATTTCGGCCTTCTCCTGGCAAAATTTCAGACTCCTGTGTGCTACAGATTTCGCTGGAGAGCGCACGCAGACAGACAAACACTTTATTTTAATATTATTATTAATATTATTATTATTATAGATTCCATGTCATACAAATATCAAAAAATTAGAACAAAATCAAAAATTCCAACTTTTTTCAAGATTTTAAAAATTATAATAAAATCAAAAATTCCAACTTTCTTCAAGATTCCAAAAATATTCAAGAGAATATCACAAAATCAAAGAATTCAAACTTTTTTCAAAATTCCAAAAATATTCTAAAAATTGTATCAAAATCAAAAATACAAACTTTTATCAAAATTCCAAAAATATTACAAAAATTATAATAACAACAAAAATTCAAACCTTTTCAAAATTCTAAAAATATTCCAAAAATTATTACAAAATCAAAAACTAAAACTTTTTCAAAATTCTAAAAATATTGCAAAAATTATAAAATAATACAAATATTTTCAAAATTCTAAAATTATTCCATAAAATATAATGAAATCAAAAATTTATACTTTTTTCGAAATTCTATATATATATATATATATATATATATATATATATATATATATATATATATATATATATATATATATATATATATATATATATATATATATATATATATATATATATATATATATATATATATATATATATATATATATATATATATATATATATATATATATATATATTCCAATAATTAATACAAAATCAAAGATTTAAATTTCAAAATTTCAAAAATATTGCAAAAATAAATCATATAATCAAAAATTCAAACATATTTTCCAATTATCCTGTTATTCAGAAGTCGTGCAATATGGAATCACACAAAAAATTACTCAAGAAACATCTCCATAATAACTACATTTTTATACAAAAAACGACAATTAATCTGCAACATCTTGATATTTTCCAACTGTTTTTGTCAGTTGGGAGTAGCTGTGGCTGGCTAGAACCTTATTCCATATCCAATTTGTCATACAAACAATTAATTTTATTTGCAAAATGTTTCTAATCGAAAATGTTTCCCATTTTATGTTTGTCCAAAAAATTGTGTAAAAAATGTTTTGACAGGTATTTTTGACACGGTATTTTTTGACACATTTTTAATACAATAATCGAGGTTTTGGTCTCACATACAGATGCCGACCATCTCCCCATTCAATGTTACTACTCATTATCACTTAAAATGAACGTTTTTTAAGCAAAATATATCCAAATTTTCGTGTTTATATATCCAAGTTTTCGTTTACACACCTGATGATTTTTTTGACACACTTCCATTTATTTATCAAATAATTATTTATTTATTTAAATGTTAGGTATATATTTATTTAAATTTTATTTATTTATTTAAATTTTATTTATTTATTTTAACTTCATTTATTTATTTAAATCATTGAGAAGAAGAGATCCTGCTGTGATAGAGCCCACATGCATATAACTGTATAAGAAAAATAAAGGCATTTGTTGAAGAAGAGACGGAGAGGAAGATCGAACTCGCGATCTCTCTCCAGCAACGATATATGAGACCCAGAGATAATATAGATCTAAAAATACTAAAATCTACTCTCTGGAACCGCCCGAACGATGAAAGACAGTAGCATCTAAAAACTCAGTTTTTAGATACTACTGTCGATGAAAGCATAGCTTTCGAAATACGTATTTAGTGAAATAAAACTCAATTTAACAAGAATAAGGCGTTTATTATTTTTTTATTATTATTTAAATATCTTGTTACAGTTTAGAACTTTTTAAATTAAAATGTTTGATCTATAATGCAGTTTTTTAAGGTTATATTGCTACTGTCTTTTGCAATTTGCATTCTAGTCATCATGCTAAATAAATATTGAACGTAGGAAAGATAGTATAACCTGAAACAATTACATTTGTATATCAAAATTGTTGGTTTGAAATTGTATGTAATACATGTTTAAAGCTCACAATAGCTCACATGATTTAAAGCTGCATAAATTCTATATAAAGAAGCATAGCTTATGTATGATTAAACATGGATGGCAATCATGATAAATAAAATAATTAAAAGCCGATAGTGATTTGCAAACGGCAACAATGCGCATTAATACCAATTAATTTACTTAGCTTTCCACAGGAAGATTTGTAAAATTTAAATTTGTTGATCTATGGGTGTGACAACCACGCGTACTTTAGTCTCTGCTATTGGCATATGAGTTATCTTATGATATCGTATACCACTGGCAATAGCAGTGCTATCTCATTAGCCAAAGTGATATCTTAGGGGTGCTGGCGGATGAAGTATTTTCAATCAACTATACCATCCCTTACTCTAAGTTATGGAATATTCTTTGATGATACGCTATTTTTTTTTAAAATAAAATGTGTTTGGTAGTAGAAATTACAAGGTATGTCACAACAACACATAAAGAACTTTTAAGAACAAGGTCTCCAAACAATTCATTCTTTCTAAGGTGTTGATAGACGCAAATTTTTCTATGATATGTTTTGATTATTTTAAACTAGCAGGACCCGGCGTACGTTGCTACGCCTATAAAAAAGATTGTGTGCAGAAAAT